>MQTX01000040.1:167765-186785 GCA_009735665.1 Angiostrongylus cantonensis
GTTCCTTTCTCTCGCAATCGTAGTCCATGGTGATGGTCTTGTTCGAGCATGGTAGCGCTTGCGAATCTCACACCGTGATCTGTAAAACAACTGCAGCTGGGGGTACAGGTGATCAACTTTGTTCACGAACACGTCCGCCCAACGTGTAGGTGGCCGTCCAAGAGGAAGTTTGCATTCTCGTGGAGTCCACTCTAAAGTTTTTTTTTCGTCCATTTGTCATCTGCTCTTCTCATTATGTGACCGGCCCATCTATGTTTCGCTCTCGATGTATATTACCCTGGATCTCGAAGATGTGACAGATTTCGAAGGTCAGAGCTCCGCATTTCGGCTAGATATTGAGAGTGGCGGTTATGTTTCAGAAGACATCGCTCAAGCGCTCTGTGAGTAGTGCGAAGAATTTTTGACTTTGTTGAAGTATCAACCCACATCTCTGCTCCATAAGAGAGCGCTGGGAGGACCGTAGAATCGAGGAGATGAGCGCGGACTTTCGGGTTCCTCAGTTGGTTGGTGGCTTCTTTGAAAGACCCGAATGCGGTCCAAGTTGCCTTCTTTCTTCTACCTAGCTCCTCCTTCATGCTGTTTTCCTCGTTCATTGATCGTCCAAGGTATACGTGCGAAGTGGTCCCTACAATGAGAGAACCATCCAATTCAATTTTTTCACCTTCGCACCATGAACTGGGTCTTCCTTCGATTTATGCGAAGGCCGATCTTTATCCCTGCTTCGTTGAGCTCGTTGATCGTCATCTCTGCTTCGCTAGTGCTTCTTGAGAAGATGACAATGTCGTCGGCAAAACGAAGGTTTGATAGGAATTTTCCATCAATACGTATGCCTTTCTCATCCCAATCGAGTGACTTCATTATCCACTGCAGTGCGGCACCGAACAGCTTTGGCGATATTGTGTCACTCTGTCGAACATTTTTCTATGGGTATGGTAAGAGGTCGATGGAAAGGCTGTATAGTATCGATAACAGCTGGACACAGTTCTTATGTAGGACGGGTCCACTCCTTGGTCGATGAGTGCTGAGAGTATTGCATTCGTTTCGACACTGTCAAACGATTTTTCATAGTCGACAAAGGTTAGGACTAGAGACAAATGGTACTCCCGACAGACTTCGTTGACCCTGGACACGACTTGGATGTGGTCCATGCAGCAAAATCCTTTTCGAAATCCTGCTTGCTCGACTGGTTGCGCCTCATCTATTGTCAGTGATGTGAGCGAGAGGATAATCTTCGTGAAGAGCTTGTAGGATACCCTTAACAAGCATATGGGACGATAGTTACGAAGATCCCTTCGGTCTCTTTTCTTAGGCAGGATGACCGTGCGCGACATCCTTCACTGGCTTGGGATTTTTTCCTGTTGAAAGTACGTCGTCATATGATCTGCGAGAAGTACATGTAAATTGTGGCCTCCAGCTGTAAGGAAATCGGCGGTGATATTGTCTGGTCCTGGAGCTGTGCCTCTTTTCATGCTTTCTATTGCAACTCGGACCTCCGACGGAATAATTCTGGGTGGTGTTTCTCCCGCGGGGTTAATAGGGCCCGGGACGGGGATTGTGGAACGGAAAAGGTTAGTGTAAAACGTTTCCGCTATTAATTCCATATCATGGCGGGAAGTTTTGACGATCCCATCTTCGTTCATCAGAGCTGATAGCGGAACATTATATTCACATAAGTTCCGACAGCATTTTTTCAGTGTTTCCTTTCTCTGCTATTTCCAGCAGTTTCTTCTGCTTGTAAATTCTGGAATAATACGGAATAATTCTGGGTAGTGTTTCTCCCGCGGGGTTAATAGGGCCCGGGACGGGGATTGTGGAACGGAAAAGGTTAGTGTAAAACGTTTCCGCTATTAATTCCATATCATGGCGAGAAGTTTTGATGATCCCATCTTCGTTCATCAGGGCTGACAACGGAACATTGTAATCACATAAGTCTCGACGGCATTTTTTCAGACCGCTTCTTTTTTCTGCTGCTTCCAGTAGTTTCTTCTGCTTGTACCATTGTAGATCTTTCTGCAAAGCTCTTCTGCAGCTGGCATTTATTACTAGCCACGTTAAACGTGTTGCAGTGGATCAAGTTTTAGTTTTCTTCTGTTTTTGAGCAACTCCTTAGTAGTGATGGAGATGCGATCCAATCGTTTTGCTTGAGGAACTGAGGCGAATTCGGCACAGCTTTTCAGTCCTTCGGCCAGCAGCTCGTAGTCTTCGGTCGGGTCCTCCTTAATTTGCCAGTCACGTTTGAATAGGACTTCGTTCAGAATGTTCTCGTGGTATACAGCTAGACTTTTTCTCGTGGTCGATAAAGAGAGTTCTTTCCCAGCTTGCGGCTGAATCGAATCTTCGCGCGAAGAAGGCGTCATCGGAACCAGTACAATATGATGGGACTACCGATGTGTCAAGTAGGCACCATCATCCGTTTGTCAGAATATGGTCGATCTCCGCATGAGTCATGCCGTTGGAAGGCTCCCATGTGTAGCGGCAGCTTTCTTTCTTCTGGAAAAACGAGTTACCATGGAAGAGAAGTGCTGCTTACAGGAGTTCTGCGAAACGGTTGCCATTCTCATTTATTCCTCCTAATCCAAAATTTCCGACCCTTTATTCACTCTCATTAGCCTTTCCTATTCTAGCGTTTTAGTCTCCAGCAACAAATTTATGATATGCTTTATTGTTGTGGATGACCTCCTCCAACTACAGTTGATGATAGTCTTCTTATGATGCGACATTTGAAGACGGAGGACGGCTATCCGAGGAGAAAGGATCTCGTATGAGTCGACGAGATGGACAATGGACGGGTGGACGACAAAGCCTACTCAGCCGACATTTCTTGACGGGACCTTTTTTCCACGGATCGCAAAGGTCCCGTTGTTTACTCGGCGTATGTCAATCTTCTTGATCTTTGTTTCTTGTAACGCGATCACATGAAATTTAATGCGATCAGCGGCTGCAAGAAGGGCGTGAAGATCGGCGTCTGTGGAGAGTGTTCTGGGATTACATGTGCAAAATAAGAAACAATCTCCATGGCGTTGTGCGTGTCGTGCGCGTGTTCGTCAGATCCGGTTTCAATGACAACTACAGTTGATGATAGTCTTCTTATGATGCGACATTTGAAGACGGAGGACGGCTATCCGAGGAGAAAGGATCTCGTATGAGTCGACGAGATGGACAATGGACGGGTGGACGACAAAGCCTACTCAGCCGACATTTCTTGACGGGACCTTTTTCCACGGATCGCAAAGGTCCCGTTGTTTACTCGGCGTATGTCAATCTTCTTGATCTTTGTTTCTTGTAACGCGATCACATGAAATTTAATGCGATCAGCGGCTGCAAGAAGGGCGTGAAGATCGGCGTCTGTGGAGAGTGTTCTGGGATTACATGTGCAAAATAAGAAACAATCTCCATGGCGTTGTGCGTGTCGTGCGCGTGTTCGTCAGATCCGGTTTCAATGACGTCCTGCGCAACCCGAGATTTTCTGGCCTCTCACCGGTCGTCTCACCGCCTGACGTCATAGACGGAAGCACCCAATGGGCGTGGTACGGAGGCTGGCCTATTGCTGGTTATGCAACTTGGTCTTCCCTGGAGTCCTAACTTAATCTTGAAAGGGCGTATCCAGGCCTTCACCACGAAGTGGATCAGAAGAGGTGTGTTTTCGGCGTCGAATGCTTCGCTCGGTCTTCCTACTAGTTGATTCGGAGAGATGTTGAAACTTGAGGTCCATTGCGTTCATCTCATCTCACATTGAAGCTCCCGTGCTCGATCTTCGGCGATTACTGTAGGCATATCTACGACTGTTTTGTCGTCTGCTAAACACAAGGTGAGATGAAGAAATGCTTTGATTTGCCAAATTAAAACTTAGAAGCTTAAATCCCGCTTGAGCAATGCAGAAGAAGTGCTGGCTTACGTTTTTGAAAGTTAAAATGGGTCTGTCCAAAAACGGCCACATCACCAATGGTGTCGTAAACCAAGTAACAAGAACATGTTGGTTCATCACACTTCGCCTTACCTTTCACACACTAAAATGGCGCTAGTGATAAATATGCTTCGATCTGCCACTACTGCATGCACAAGAAAAGAGTAGAGTGAAGCATTGCTGAAATTGGCACGGGAATTCCAATGGCTACGAAGCGGTAGCTACTCGGTATAGGTTTAGAGGAAAAACAGAGCCCAAAAACGACGAGTCCTAAGAAAACAAGAGCCCTGTTCAACCTGGCTTTAATCTCCACTAAACTAAGCACAACTACAAAGCAATCTTTAAAAAGAGTCGATTAGAAGAAATCGGTAGCAGTGATTGAAATACCACCGAAAAACCTAAGCCGCCCACTACTTGGCGACAGTTTATGTGATCCTTTATATTCTTGTTGAGCAAACACGAGGTGTCGATGAAGCTGACGTTTCAGAGGATTTCGGCTTTCTCAGAGCCGAAAAAAGTCAAGTTCGCCATGATCTGAACAGTATTAAAACTGAGAGAGTTATATATTGTGTAGATTAAAATAGATTAGATTACGGTCAACTTTGCCTTTCCAGGCTCTGAGGAAGGCGAGATCCGCCGAAACGTCAGCTTCATCGCAATATAGAGTAGACTAACACTTCGTGTTTGCTCAGCAGGAATGTAAAAAAATTATATGGTCAGTGCCGAGTGTAATAGAAAGTCGGTCGTGGAGAATACTAAAAGACGTTTGCACGATTGTGTGTGCGAAATGCACAGCTGCACAATTTGTCCCAACGAATGAGTCGGCTGTTCCATGGGTTCGGGTACAGTGCACATAATCTATTGTGAGGCGGTGTATGGGGACAAGTACGTAGGCGGAATGGGTAGACCACTCCACATCCGTGGAAAGAACACCTAGATAGAAAACATACAACCGAACAGAAAACTCCACTGGTCAGGTACTGGACACGAAGACATAATGAAGATTTTGGAGTAAAAGTCACAATCTCCGACCAGGAAACTAAACGATCAGCACCCAGAAGTTTTGAAGTATTTTGAATAAATTCCAAAACTCTAAGTAATAACACGTGAAATCGTACCATACCTCAAGCTGATTTTTGTGGCTTGAGCCAGGCACATTATTAATAGATAACGTTCTCAGCAGATCTAGAATGTTCTCTACGTCTTCATTTATTTTTCGCGTTCTTTCTGCAAAATTATAGAAGATGGTTCATGTTTTTGTCTCGCAGCTGATGCGCACTGTGCTTGTAGACTCCTTACAAGCTGACACCTGTGGGATAGCTGGAAATAAGACACCTCCATAGCAACGCCGTTTGCCTCCAGACGACGCGTATAGATCGCGTTCGTCTTTCTATATCATTTTGTTATCCAATTTGATCTCCTTCGCTCACCGTTTCTTCAATTTCCAGAGACTATAACAATGTTTTCAGAGACTTCCACGGATCTCTCTCATGTGAGGGATCAAGAGCCGGTTAATCGCGAGGCTACGTGGCGGGTTTCCAGTCCAGATAAGGGGTCAATCGCGGACCAAAAGCAACCTTTGCTTTCCTGAGACGCAGGTGGATCCAGGGGATGGACTTCATGTTTCTGTTGCACCCATTTGGCACATACTTTCTGTATTTGCTAGGTGTATTCATACATGCGTGTGTGGGTGCGTTTTCGCTTATGCGGTTTGTATTCTATGAGTCAATTCGGCCTAAAGCCTGCAATCAAGCGACAGGGAAGTATGTGGGAGGCGGTTAGGACTCGCCTACAACAAATAAGCTCCATGTCCACTCTGGGAGAGCCTGGCAAGCTACCCGTGAATATACCAGCTCCCACGTTCAGAGCCCAGCAAACTATACGTTGGTACGATATTAACGTTGACGTCAAATGATGAGTTAGGCAAGGCGATACAATCTCGCAAAATTGATAGTCGGCAGTTACATCACCTTCGGTTTGCTGATGACGTCGTCCTTATATCATCAGACATTAGCCAAGCGGAACGTGTGGTTGTCTACTTTGATAGAACGTGTGAAGAGATTGATCTTCGACTAATCGACTAAATCTCACGAAAACGATGTTCATAAAGAACGGAATGGTTTCGCATGGCCCATTCACGCTCAACGGAACGAATAGCTCCGAATGCTCCAGTTACGTGTATCTAGGTCGGGAAATCAATATGATGAACGACTTAGCTCCAGAGCTGAGCAGAAGGAAACGAGCGGATTGGGGAGCCTTCAAGAGCATCGAGGATGTAGTGAAGAGAACAAAGAACACCCGACTCCGTGCCCACATTTTCGACTCAACGGTTCTTCCTGCCCTAACGTATGCGTCAGAAACTTGGTCGCTACGTAAGCAGGATGAAAGATCACTCAGCATTATCGAACGCGCATTCGAAAAGACGATGCTAGGAGTATCCCGTTTCACACAGGTAAGAGATGGGATCCGAAGCTCCGATTTGCGTCAACGAACAAAAATCAAAGATGCTGTTCTATGAGCCAAGCAGTCGAAGATAAGGTGGGCCGGACACGTAATGCGTATGAATGATAACCGATGGGCAAGAGCCGTTAGTGACCGGATTCCTCGGAATATCAAACGTACTGCAGGAAGACCACCGACTCGATGTTCAGAGTTCTTCACGAAGGAAGATTTGCTGGCGCCTGCTTGAGTCATTTGGCGATCAACGGGGCTACAGGTGATACAGGTGGTAACAATGTTGGCTGAGTCTTGCACTCCTGCATTATAGGCGTATCAAAGTTACCCTCAATCCTCGTGTAAGATCTCGCTGCTACCGCATTATGCCTAGATCGCACCTTATCAGATTTTTCTTCTTGAACAAAGTTCCAAGACTTCTTATATCACGTAGTAGACTTCAAATGCCGAGCTTTGGATCTAGATGAGGCAACCTTAACCCTAGTTGGATATTATGTCTTCTCCAATCTCTTAGTACTTCTGCTATCTTTGGGTGTTATGTGAAATACAACCACAAAGACGCTGAGATATAAGCAAAACTCAGGACATCAGGTACGGTTCCAGCCTGCGATTAACGTTTCCATAGCACACGTCTATTGACTTCATCAACCGAGTTCCTTGCTTTGCCTTTCTCTCAGCCAATTTTGATTTACAGAAAGGCAAGGACGAACTTCGGTTGGTGTAGTGGGTCGCACTGATAGCATCTTTGGTGACCATCGACCAATTAAAGGCATTTGTTACGATGGTGTGATAACACCATAATAACATCAACTACTGTTCAACAAACTTCTTATACCTTTCCAAAAAGGATGAATTAGTCCTCAAGTCTTCCAGTGTTTTTTTTTCAAAATCGGGTAGATTCCCATTTACAAGGATCTTTTGACCCGGCATGATACCTTTTCCGCGAGTCATTCTTAGGCTAAGGTTATCCGGTCATGTTCAAAGGGTTAAATGTCATTTGTGCTTTGAATACGCTGTCTGGTTTCTTTAAGAAAACACGACGTTAGTAGTAAGATATCTTGTAATCACTGAATTTTCCAAGTCATAAGAGCCAATATTCTAGAAAACACTGATAACGATCTAAATACGGTGTCACCCGTATATTATGATGATAACGAAATAATTTCAAGGACCAGCTTGGTTAACTCCATCTGTAGATTATTTCCCTATTGTACAAAATAGTGGCGTTTCCAGCGCAGTGGTCGGAGGCGCCCTGCAATATGCATGGGATCGATCCTCGCGCCCAATGCTCACCAAGCCTTCCATCCCTCCAGGGTTGGCAAATTGGTACCAGACTTGTCTGGGAGGATAGCAGCACTGGCTCGATACATCGGCAGGCCACCGCGAGTCTTTGAAAAGGTCAGATATGCATTCAATCACCTCCAACGATACTTAATGAAGTCGAATGCATGGCGCATCCCTCCGGGATTGATCAACGCCGATAGCTTTATCTTTTCTAGCTCTATGTCTTTTTAATCTATTTAACTTAAACCCGACTATGTAGTACTGCCTAAGATGAGTCTATCAGTTGGGTGCTTCTTGACATGTGGCATAGCCTGGCAACCCCGAGCGCACGGTGGGCATGGCGTGTATCGATTACGTCCGCCCATTTTTTGCAGAGGTTGCGCGGTATCGTGCTAGAGCATGTTATCGATCGCGCTACTTGCGCGCGTCACCTCACATAAATCACTTCCGCTTTCGAAATTGCACCCGACATTTTCTCTTAGATCAAAGAATTACTTGAATAGTAACTTCAAAGATGTTGAGATGTTTGCAAAACTCCGGACCACAGGTGTCTGCGGCGGGGAACGAACTAGTTGTTGTCTTTTCCGGGGAGTAACGCGTTCACCAACACGCCATGCGGGTCCTTCGTTTTTGAGTTTTTCCTTTGTTTTCTGCTCCGGACCACAGGTGTCTGCGGCGGGGAACGAACTAATTGTTGTCTTTTCCGGGGAGTAACGCGTTCACCACCACGCCATGCGGGTCCTTCGTTTTTGAGTTTTTCCTTTGTTTTCTGGTAGAACAATGTCATTCTGTCTTCGTTCGGCGTATCTAAGCTAATAATAAATATGGTTAATTTTTAAATCAGTTGCAATTACGCCACACTTCGCGTTAACTAAGGGCACTTACCTACTTACGTTGGTAGTTGTATGGCCCGTCTTCGCTTATTGTAAGGGCCCGACCATAATTTTAATTTTCTCGGAGTTTCACTGGTCTAGCAATTGTGGTTCCCTGGAGTCCGAGGTAGGCTTGGCCAAAGTCCGCCCCAGGTACTCACCACCGCAGGGGTTGCTACACTTGTCGATCAGAACGAGATTTATCACCACGGGAGTAATTTTATACCACGGTGGTGAATCCTGGTACTGGTTTACTCTTGCCTGGGCTTCCCGATTGAAACGTCGTCAACGAAGGGACACTTAAAGGATAAAGCTCTCGGCGTTGATCAATCCCTGAGGGATGCGCCATGCATTCGACTTCATTAAGTATCGTTGGAGGTGATTGAATGCATATCTGGCCTTTACAATGACTCGCGGTGGCCTGCCGATGTATCGAACCAGTGCTGCTATCCTCCCAGACAAGTCTGGTACCAATTTGCCGACCCCGGTGGGATGGAAGGCTTGGTGGCCCATGGGCGCAGGGATCGATTTCACGGGCGTGTCGCAATGGCGTCTCCAACCACTGCGCCACATGTGCCCCTCGAAACGAGCCACAGTGCCCTTTCGTTTCGAAGGGCACTTAGGGTCGTCAATATAGCACTAGGCCACCATAAACGTCTTTATAGACACGAAGATATGCACTTCTTCATATAAGCAGAAATATTTGACGATCTTGGCTGGCAGGCTTTCTTATTTCCGCTGGGGCAGGAGTTCACTTGGATTCATTACAAGGTTTGTCAAATTACGTAAGTGCTTTCAGTCTCTCAGTGTGCGCTCAGTTATTTCCTTTAGGAAACCTGATCATTTTATATAGAGCTCACGGATTCCTTACAGTAGGACTTCGAACACGTTGTTTTGCGGAAGTTTGTTCTTCCTTTTAATTTCTTATTTACTGGCTATTATTGTTTTTCGTACGGTAGGGTATAATGTGAACTGCAACCACTATAATGCTGGGATAGTTACAAGATTTGGACCGCGGGCAAGTTCGAGCCTGTGATTACTCTTTCCGGCGGATCATGTGTTACTCACTGCACCACTGAGGCGTTTGCTTAGCATTTCTTTGTCATTTTTCTACCTAGTGGTGCCATCAGCCCGTTCCTTCTGATGAATCTATAGAAGTACAATGCTTTATAGCTTTGTTAAATCCGATTTTTAGAAAGGCATTTCTTTTGCCTTTCAAGTTTCCCAATAGGGATTTGTAGTGGGAACGCCTTATGTGAAAGTGTATCCAATTAGCAGTATTGTTCTCGAGTTACAGCTGTGTTAAACTGGTTGTTCCTAGAGATGTTTTTTCTTTTGCACAATCGTCGAGCAAGTTCTAAACCGTGTTCTTCCGAAGCTTCCACTGGGAGCTCAGTATCCTTGGTTGTATGTTTCCCTTTCTGTGTACTGACGTTCGTTTGACTTAAGTAATTTCACATTCCTCCCAACGGTTTACCTCCTCATGTTGGCTGAGCGGTGTTCGTGGGTGTAGAGCTGCGGTGTACATCTCCCCACCAGGGTTTTTCAAGCTAAGAACCGGTTTGACGTTTCCATGCGGAAGCCTAGCTTAGGGAAAACCAATGTCAGGAATCACCGCCATCCCGATATCAAACTAGTCATATGATCGCACCAGTAAGTTTCCAGTGAATGGAAATTATGGTTAGAGCCGTACAACCAGTGAAGATGGGTCATCGAAGTATCCAAGTAATCTCATACTGTTTAGAACTCATGTGTTTGCTGATAAGTTAAGCTGGAATCTCTCGATCACTTGAATTGCATCACTGTTTTTGTAAAAGAGAAGCATCGATTGATATTTTAACTTATTATTTACTGCCAACTCTTTTTAACGGCAGGGTATATATTACGAAATATAACTTTAATGATGCTGAGATATTTGCAAAACTCTGGACCGCAGGTGTCTATGGTGGGGAACGAACGCGCTATTGTCCTTTTCGGGGAGTAACGCGTTCACCACCACACCATGCGGGTCCTTCGTTTCGCCTGTCTATTAGCTAGTTCTATCGATCTTTTTGCCATCAGCAATCTCCCGTCAACGGGATTGATCTGGAGAGCCCAAATCGGCAACGAACCCAGTGAAGCTGAGGCTGCAGTTATAATCCGGAGTTTTGTAAATGTCTCAGCATCATTAAAGTTATATTTCGCAATGTATACCATGCCCTTAAAAAGAGTAGGCAGTAAATAATAAGTTAAAATCGATTGATATTGTTTACATCCACAAGTGTGTAAAGCAGGTTTCTATCGTTAAAGTACGTTCACGATTTAGTGCTTTGTTCAGTACTTTCATCTTATTTACGTCATTACTAAAAGAAGATATGGAGTTAAAGAAACATATATACGGTATTTGATGAGTTACGGTTACGCCAATCTATTAGCATACTGACGTCTATATGCTTTTTCTTAAGTTTCACTTCACTCTTCTTCCAGTGGTCGTTGTTTTGTTCACGTGTCCAGGGAAAACCAAGCCCTCACTAACTCAGGACTCAGTGGTTTGCTACAAGGCCGGTCTTGGAGTACTGAAGCTCGATCGTCGAAAAGTCGATGAATCGGTAGGCTAGCACAACTCATGTAGACCAAGTATCCATTTATTCACCTCTGCTATGCTTATTGGAGTCGAATGCGTGACGTATTCTTCAAGAGTTAATAAATGTCTAACGGTTTATCCCGTATAGTTTTATACTTTAGGTATTAGTTTTCAAAGACAAGAAAGAGACGAGGTAGTACAAGAATAAATGCAGTATATCTGCCATAAGAGCCTTGAGTGACTGGATTCCTCTTGATGTCAAACATGCTGCAGGAAGACCATCGAGCCGATGGTCAGAGTTCTTAGCGAAAACATTAGAAGAATGGCCTAAAAAGAAAGGTCACTTAGCGAGTCCTTAGAGCGAGCAGGGCCCACTGGGCTACTCTTGCATGCGACAGGGAAAAATGGAAAAATTAGTGGCGCCCGCTCGTGTCACTCGACGATCAGCGAGACAGCAGATGATGCAGGTGGTCTGTTGTTGTAATTGTGTCAAAAGTGTATGTTCCGTGAAGCTCCGAGTAACATGAACGAGCTCATGTGAGCTCTTATCCATACGTTCCAAGTCACACGACGTATTTGTCCTGTTCTACTCGTGTAGGAGATTCGAGAAGCGCCACATATCTCTTCGAGAGTCTTGTAGAAGGACCCAATTTATTGTTTTGATGCCTTCTTGTTGTAATGTTGATATCTCTTGGCATGCAGCTGCCAGTGGCCGAGGTTTACGGTTTGTCGTTAGGAACCAAAAAAAAAAGTTTTTAAATCTCGTAGTATGCAGTATTATGGCTGGTCCGTGGTCGTCGATATATGTCCGAACTTCGGATTCCCCTGTTATTTGAGTGGTTCGGAATATTGCCAACGTTCTATCAGTAGTTCGTTCGATAACGCAAACATAACACTGTAGATCCCATCTACTTCGATTTCATGTTGTTTTGGGATGTCATTAGCAAAGCGGAAGTAGTATAGCTGCCGATTAACGGCTTCCTTTCTCCCCTTTTTTCTTAAAAAAAAAATGAATCTAGTGATGGTCTTATCTCGTGCAGAATTTTGGGACAATAACGACGCTTATAACGTAGAGCTTTTGATTTTCTATGATGTGGTTAATCACGTTATGGTCCCATATCAAACATTTTGTGAAAGACTTCTGGAATTCCAGCTCGTCATGAGTGCTCTTGAGCACTTCAGATGTTATCTAGAGACTAGTCTTAGCGTCGGAACCGTCATGACGACTTATAGAAAGTATATGGTCTTCTGCCTGCAAAATGGAATAATTCGTTCTTGTTTCAGCTTAATGGTGAATGACGAATTTTGTTAAAATCGACAGCGCTCTAGATCTGATCAGCAAGCGTTCTGTTGGGATCGTTGACTGTTCGGCGGAGTTTTCGTGTTTTTAGACAGGCTCATGTTGAAGAATTGTCTCGTCTACTACTGCGTATTCGAAAGGACACTGTCATCAACAACGTTTAATGAGTGGAGCTTTGTCGTTTCGTGCGTTCAGGTGACATCGTACAGAATAGCCTACAGTACTACTCTCTTAACAGATTATTTCGACTTTGTTATGTACACATTGCAGGTACAGATAATCAGAGTAGAAGACTATTCGTCTCAGGTCGAGGCAGCAGGTTAGAGTGATCTTATGAATCTTGTAGTAATCGTTCCGCCTTGTGCTGTCGTGCCAGCTATGTTATGGGAATGCGCGCACGAGAATTCTTTATCTGAACTGCTTTTGATGACAGATTCCTTCAATTATCTCACCGTCGTTTCCCGTTCTACAGATGAAGCTATTTACTGGACAAGACTCCGAGATTCCTTCTGATGCACTTTCTAGTAGTCGATTGACTGCAGCCCAATCGACGTCCGAGACAGTACAGCCTACATGTATGCAAGTAAGCATAAATATGCATGTATCTCTATGTACATGTAGGAAATATATGGGGGTTTTTTTTGCACATCAGAGACATAAAGACCACCAACTAAATCCACTGGTGGCCCCAGTGCTCTTTATTCGTTAAGTTTTCGTGGTATCCACCCATTCGCCCTAAAGTAAGGTAATCGTCGCTATCCTATGAGAACCTTTATCGTATTGTAGCGGACTTTCCTCTCGTATGCAGCTCCGTGAGGTGAAAGCACGGAGACCATCTAGCCTGACTCTGTAGAGAGCAAGCCCAATTAGCATTTATGAGGGATTAGGTGAGGAATCGGAGAATTCGTTGAGCCATAGGTCAAACCCCATACACAACCAACACTATCTCCATGATGATGTTTGGAAGACAATGAATCTAATGGAAGAGGTGTTGATGCATTCACGACATTTGAAAAGCGCCGTCCATTTGCATAGATATAGAATACGATAGCCAACGTGAGTCGTTTATGACTCATGTTGGCGTTGATCTGTTTATTTCATATAGCAGTTTGTACTCACTGTTATGCGACTGTTGTTTTGCTTTTTCCTTTCCATTTCTTTTTCATTTTTTTCTCTCATTCTTTTTTTTTCTCGGTAAAAATCTAATGTAACATGGGTTACTTGCTTTGTGCGTGTGTGTGTGTGTGTGTGTGTGTGTGTGTGTGTGTAACCGCGTTCACATCGATTATTTGCCATGGAGGCCGCTCGCTGCTCGGCTGGCGGCCAGTCTCGTCCCATTGGTCGAGCGCGCCCACTGCCATCGCTGCTGGTTGCAGCAGCACTGGTCTAATCAGATATTGCCTTTTCTAAATGCTCATTTCGAGTGCTTTTTAAGTCTACTACTTAATTAATTGATCTGGTCTTATTGATTGATTGCATCCATCAGTGCTTGTTGATACAAAAGCTATTGAAAACTGTATAATTATCTGTATTATTCTTGGGAAAACACAAGGTTTTACTTTACTCTTTGTTGTGGCAAACCTACGTACCGGTAGAATCGCCTTCTTCAAAGCCGTGGGAGAAGGAGTACATTGGTACGTATTTTATAATGCCAAACGCCTCAGTAACACAACCAGAAAGGTGAAGATGTGAATGGTAGTCACATGATCAACAGCTTCTCCAGGAACACCGACCATTTTTTACCTACATTCCACTCAAGGAGTACAACTGTTCAGGTGTTATTAACGCGTTTGGTATGATAAATTACGTATCAATATACCCTTCCAGGATCGGCATTGTTCGCTCAAGAAGGATATAGAGAGTTTTTCGTAGTTGGCCAGTGTCGAGGTTAATAGAAAGTCGGTCATGAGAATTACTACAAGAAACACTTATATTTCATCGGATCAGAAGGTAATCACGAGTTTGAAGCTCATCTGAGGTTCCGAGTTGTACTCGTATCTCAGCATTCGTCTGGTTCCATTTCTTCAGACTATTTAACTTACATGAGGTTCTTACACAATTTCAACTCGGCTATCATTTCGACGTCTGTGTTTTCCTTCAGAACGAATGATCCGAGTCGATGGAATTTGTTGTTTCTCCACAGATAAACTTGAATCGTAGAAAACTTCTCATTTTATCATTGGTGTTCAACGATTTTAATGTCGGATTTTCGAATTTGTTAGAGAATCCTAAACAAATCATTGTTTATGTTATGGAGGAAGAGGGTGTTATGAGATATGGAGAGACATTTGGATGCTAATGGACTACTTTGCGATGTTAATATTTCTCATCGTTGCTTGGAAATGAAGTGTCTATGTGTTCGATAGTCAGTCGGTATGTTACTTCTTCACCCAGACCGGTTAGTGTGAGTGATAAGCACATTTGTATGAAATCGATCGATATATGCTTGTGAGTGTTTATGAATTCTTGTAGAACTTTAATCTTTAATTGTTACTTCATCACACAGCATAAATCGAAGCAAAACGGAAGATCTTTGACGGAAGTGGTGGAATGTCTGAGTCAGCAGGTGCAGACGTGTATATGATCCAGTAGTGATCCTATCAAGAAATTGGTGATGATGGTCTGCCAAAGGACTACAAATTGGGAACATTGAAAGCTGGAAGTCGACGTTTTAACATATTTGTCAATCGAGCCAGCGGGATTAGTAGCCCGCAAGCAGCGAAACTTATCCTTGGAGTGCGTGCCCACGAAGACGTTCTTGCAAAAGATCGTAGAATCTACGGAAAAGTAGTGCTCTCAGTTTTTCTTTTCTGTTTGTGAATTCCAGTGTTGCTCAAATATTCCACATAACTGGCAAGAATCGTTTTTTTTCCTCTGTGGCATTCATGGCTTGCTGCATTAGCATTCATAGTCTGTTGGATGTCACATTATTCGTTAACATATGCATTCCTGATGAATGCGTTTCCTCTGGCTTTCTAGGAATTCCCAGTTAACGAGGGCAGTTCATCTTTCTTCGATTCAATAACATATGATTTTCATACTTCTGATATTTTTGAAGTTTAATTTTCCGCTGCTTCTCGTTGCAATTAAAATACTCTTGCAGAAGCTTCTATTAGCATGATGACATCTGTACCCGATATATGAAGGAGTTGACCGGATGTTCCCGGATGTTTCCATGCGGCGGAAGTTTTGCTTAGTTTTAGGATTTTTTAAACGTAATACGTTACCTGGATACCTGGATGGCCCGTCCTCACTGGTTGTGGGGGCTTCAGCATAATTTTCATTTTTTCTGGTTTAGCTATAGTGGTTCTCTAGAGTCTCGAGGTCAGACGAACAAAAGTCCGCCCCAGTCGTCACCTCCGTAGGCAGTCGTTGCTCTTGTGGATCAGAGGGGGATTTGCCACCGTGCATCTAGTTCGATACCAGGACGGTGGTGGATCCTGGTATTGGTTTACTCTTAGCTGGGCTTCGTGATGGGAACGTCTGATTCAGCTTGGGAGGTCCTGCTGCATGGATGAACCCTGGCTGCACTTCACAGCCCGACACCCAAGAAAACCTCCCAGCTACGATGAAGCAGTAAACCGTTGGAAGGAACGTAATAGGTTACTAATATGTAATCAGCAAATCTATGAGTGCCTGAGATCTTAATTTAAGATTGCGGCAAAACAAACAATTGAGCAGTTCTCCTCACCACTAATAATAGTAATACTTTGGGCTTTCTTTACTTTAGCACCATATGTTATTAGAGTGCTAGGGGGTTGTTTGCGTTGATATGCCAGCTCTGCAAATTTCTCGAATTCAAACATCTTTCGAATTTCTTTTACCTTGTGCAGTATTAGAATTCTAAATAAACGAACAACGATGTTAACGTTCAACGGTGCTGAGATATTTGCAAAACTTCGGAGCGCTGGTATCTACTGTGAGAAACGAACGCGCTATTGTCCTTTCCGGGGAATAACGCGTTCACCAACACACCATGCGGGAAGGACCCTCAGACACCTGCGGTCCGGAGTTTTGCAAATATCTCAGCACCGTTGAAGTTATGTTTCGCAATATACCCTGCTGTTAAAAATAGTAGGTAGTAAATAAAACGCTTAAGATGTTAACGTTGTTTTGTGATCAAACACGTAAATGTCGATTCCGATTATTATTGTATCCAAGCTGAAAGGGCTGGATCCTTGTGTTCATGGCCAAATCGTAATGTTTATGTGGTCATTTGTTTTTAAAGAGGATTTCGTTTTACAGCATAATGTTTTGAGATACGAAAAAATCTTTGGAGCATTTGTGGAAAAGTGGTAACTCCGAGAATTTTATGTTCAGGAGACCATATTCTTTGCGACAATTCTAACCACTACTCTTATTCATAAGCATTTTATAAAAAATAAGGATAAAGCTCTTGGCATTGATCAGTCCCTGAGGGATGCGCCATGTGTTCGACTTCATTGAGCATCGTTTCGAGGTGATCCAATGCATATCTAGCCTTTACAATGACTCGCGGTGGCGTACTAATGGATGTATCGAGCCAGTGCTGCTATCCTCCCAGACAAGTCTGATACCAATTTGCCGACCCTGGAGGGATGAAAGGTTCGGTGAGCCTACGGCGCAGGGATCTATGCCATGTGGATTGTTGATTTGTCATATCGTTGTTTAGATGAATTCTCTCATTACTTTAGAATCATATGCGTTGGTCAGCTTCCAAACAAAATATCCTAGTAAGCTTCGCTTTCTATTCTACGCTACTTAACCCACTTGCTACTAAATTATTTTTAACCTTAGATATATCTGACTGTCACCACTGCTCTGACCATTGATTGATTCAAATTGTCAGCAGAATCTTTCCTATGTGCTAGAGTTTCTTGTTTTTTTTTCGTTCAGTTAAGAAACATTGTTTTCCTTTCAGGTGCTCGTAATGTGGTATCCATTGAGAATTCTGGGGTCATCAGTAGGGGGTGGGGGCTTTTCTCAATAGAAGTGGGGCCACTTTACATTGCCACCTGTTCCGTATTTGAACATTTTTGCTTACATTTGAAGGGTAAGAGGATATCCATGTGAAGGAGTAATCGAACGTATTTCCTTTTGGTTCGAAAGGAATATTCCCAGTATAAATTCGTCGTTCACTCTCTTAGCAGTCGCGAGGTTGTTGAACAGCATACGTTTACTTCCCTACAACAACACACATAGAACACAACCGTAGCTGACGTTTCAGCCGAATCGCCTTCTTCAGAGCCTGGAGGGGTAGAGTAGTATAGCGTCTTGAGGCTTTTTGGATAAATGCCGAAAACCTTACAATAAACAGCGGGGAGGAATGCCCCGAGATCACACGTGATTTCTCCCCGTACCTTCGTATCAATCGTTGATGTGGAGAGGTACTGTCGTCAGCCTTATGCGACTCTGATCAGCGGCTCTTCCTCAGTGGAAGGCACGTGGAAGAACGGTGGGTTTTTCGAGAAGCTGTTGACGATGTGACTGCCATTTAGATTCTCATCTTTCTCTTTGTGCTGTTGAAGCGTTTGACCTAGTAAGTTGCGTATTAGTGTGCCCTTCTAGGCTCTGAAGAAGGCGATTCCGCCGAAATGTCAGCCACCGTTGGGCTGTGTGTGTGTTATTGCGTGGACGTAAACGTATCATGTTTAACAACCTTGCCATTACTGAGAGAGAAAACGACGAATTTATAACTCAATGCAGAGGTTAATAGAAAGTCGATCCTGAGAACTATCCGCGGTATGTTCTGCTTTAGTGGCGTCTGTGACGCAGGGATCGGAGGCGCCTTGCTACACACACGTGGAATCGATCCCAGTGCCCGTGCCCCACCACCCCTTCCATCCTTCTGTGGTCGGCAAATTGGTACCAGACTTGTCTAGGAGGATAGCAGCTCTGGCTCGATGCATCGGTAGGTCGCCGCGAGTAATTGTGAAGACCAGATATGCATTCACTCATCTCCAAACAATGCTTAATGGAGTTGAATGCATGGCGCATCTCTCAGGGTTTGATCAACGCCGAGAGCTTTATCCTTTATACTTTAAGTTTTGCTTCCTTGTTCTTTTCATATTCTACATGTGTGATGCCGTAAAGCTTGTCATGAAGCCCATTGATGAAGATTGATAAAGAGATTGTCTTTCTCTTCTTCATAAGTAAAACCAAGGTGTTGACAAACAACCAATCAATACTTTGGAATGGTGGCACAATTCTTAGTAACTCCCACGTCCGACTTTCTATTAACCTCGGCATTGATGGAATAATTCTTTTTACTTCTGTTAGCAAACACGAGGTGTTATTTTAGTTCTTTATTTACGTACAAGCTGACGTTTCGGCGGATTTCGCCTTCCTCAGAGCCTGGAAAGGTTACGTTGACTGCAATCTACATGGCCAAACACCTCCATAACCAAACAGAGAATGTACTGCCTAGTAGTTTTTTTTATAGTGAGCATAAGAGTATCATAGGTACTTGAATTATAGCATTCTATGATAGTTAATCATAAAAGAGATTTGGATGGAGAATGGAGAAAAATATTGACCATCAAAGGATATAATAGACTATAAGGATTATGTATAGATTATAAATAAAAGGATAAAGCTCTCGGCGTTGATCAATCCCTGAGGGATGCGCCATGCATTCGAGTTCATTAAGTATCGTTGGAGGTGA
>MQTX01000040.1:186961-276100 GCA_009735665.1 Angiostrongylus cantonensis
AGGGCTTGTGTGGTGGTCAATATTGTCCTTCCTCGTCGTCTAAATTATAGGTCCACCAACATACTGTATAACGGATTTCCTGAAAAGCCACAATGAAAAGAAGCCATTCAAATGTCAAAGTAATTTCATAGAAAGGATTTCGTAATGTCAGGTAGCTTGATTTTTTTTTTATAGAGATTAGTGAAATTAGCTTTAAAGCCACGTAAAAAGGATTCTTCAATGGTGTGTTTTCTTCTTCTCTATGTTCATATTTCTTTGGCCAAAATTTATAACCATTGATTAGCCGTACCGGGCTCCAGTAGGACTTACATGGCGCTTTCTCGTAACAGCTGTACTCCATCGTCCATTAGGTCCTGGATGACTTGTTCTATCCATTCTAACTGGCCCTTCAGCTTACGGTGCTGGTTCTCTTATTGAAAAGAGCGCCAGTATTAAATTTTTGTGCGAATTTGTATAATTCTTTTCACGTGCTTCTAACTGGGCTGTATACGCTATTCTGTCTTGATTGTTGGTGAAGCTTCCTGAGTAAAGTCTGTGTCTTCACTTCACTCTTAGTTTCGGAGTACTTCGTCTTAGTTCCATTTCTAACTCATCATTCCTGGTCGTTACCGTTTTTTTTTGTTATGACTATATGGACATGTTTTCTGTTCATTTATGTTCGTGTGGCTTTTAGTTGGTTTTCTCTTTTTGCAGGTAAAGTGCCTCCAGTTTTATTCGGTATCTTCTTACACATATAGAGAGATGGAAGGTGAGTTCAGTTTCTCTATTTGTTTCTCATTACAGGTTCTTGACCTAGACTTTTTGATGCATTTTAGCTATAGTCTAAGAGATTTACCTTTATAACCGTCTTTGTTTGGCGCGTTTAAGTCAGTGGTCGGATGCACCAAGGGTAGATCCCCGCGCCTTAGGCTCGCTAAGCTTTCCATCATTCCGGAGTCGGCAGATTGGTAGCAGACTTGTCTGGGAGGATAGCAGTTCTGGCTCGATGCATCGGTAGTCCACTTCGGGTTATTTTATAGGCGTCAGATATGCACTCATTCATCTCCAACGATGCTTAATGAAGTCGAATGCATAACGCGTCCCTCAGGGATAGATCACCGCTGAGAGCTTTATCCTCTTAGCTTTTAACCATCTTTCTTCTTTTTCAATTTCAATAGCTGTTGGTATTGTTGGAGATTCCTATTTCCATTGTTTAGGTCAAGGAGATGTAGGAGCCGCAGCTGGAGGAAGTCAAGGACCACGACCATCGAATAAGCGCTTACAGCAGACGCAAGCGCAAGTAGATGAAGTGGTTGGAATCATGAAGGTCGTATTCTGGAACAGTCTTATATTTTTGTATAGCGCATCTTATTCTACTCTTTTTACTTTTTATAAACGCTTCGAACACTGTAAATTGGTGCTATGTATCGAAAACTTGAACGACTTGTTGCTATTATCGTATGAACTTTGCTTATAAATAGCCAGAGTGACTGTTGTGTTTATAAGACAGGTCATAACTGTACAGTTGGGGAGATTGGGCTGCCCAGTAATTCTGTCACTTAATAGTTTAAGAGTGCAATGTAAATTCGAGGAAATTAACTTCTGTTATAGTCCACTTAGCTAGTACCTTGGTTGGTACACTTGAATTAAGAAAGTTGATATTGCGTTCACCGCGGTGTTAAGGGAAGGGTCAGGAAAAATTTTGTTTTGAAATTTCTTCCGGGTGTTCGGCGATCTATTGCAAAGTTCCTAATAGAGTGGGCACTTAGTGAAAGACGTCTTCTCTATTTAAGTTTTAGGTTTATTTCTTTTAATAAGAAAGATGCTGGATGTTTACCAGGGTTATACATCCTTTGGAAGCTGATTGGCATTACTGTCTGCACACATTGCTGTTCCAGGTAAATGTAGAAAAAGTGCTGGAACGTGATCAGAAGCTATCTCAACTTGACGATCGTGCTGATGCTCTCCAGGTGATGTTTTCATAAATATGGTATCAAGTATCTCCTTTTCTATGGTTTCTTCGTCGTAACTCATCACTTAACGGACGCTTGTAACGCAGTGGTCGGTGGCACCCTGCATTGAACATAGGGTCGATCATGGTGCCCCAAGCCCACCAAGCCCTCCATCCTTCCGTGATCGGCAAACTGGTACCAGATCTGTCTGAGAGGATAGCAGCACTGAGTCGATACATCGGTAGGCCATCGCGAGTCATTGTAAAGGCCGGATATGCATTCAATCATCTCCAAACGATGCTTAATGAAGTCGAATGCATAGCACATACCTCAGGGGTTACCTCATCATCGCCGAGAGCTTTATCCTTTTATTTATGACTCATCACTTCGTGGCATTAACGCTATTTATTTTTCAGGAAGGTGCATCTCAATTTGAGAAGTCTGCGGCAACGCTTAAGAGGAAGTATTGGTGGAAGAACATTAAGATGATGATCATTATGTGTGCCATCACAGTGATTCTTATCATTATCATTGTGCTATGGGTAAGTGGAAAGTAGTCATGGTTGAGGACACTGTATCTAGCTGCCCTTCACCACCTACTAGAGCCATCAACTCGACTTATTCTCTCATGTACCAGCAATTCTTTATATGCCTCAAGCCCGCTGACTGAATATTATCAACTGGATTTATTCACAGCAGTCTTAATCTTTGTAGGCGAATATGTTCGTTTTGTGCTAACTGTTTTTCGATTGGTGTTTGTTCCTTTCTCTTTTAACGGATTAGGTAGTCATTCCCTGTGTAAGGTTCATCATGTTTGATACATTCTGTGACCCACTTTGTCCACCGTTTTATCTTCCGAAACATTGCAGATGTTTTTATACAACGTAATTTATTGTATATTAATCAGACATTGCTAGCAGATCTACTGTTGGTTGGTTAGTTGCTGATTGTCTTTGATGTTTTGTCGATGTTCTCTCCTTCATAAAAATTTCCCGACATCGGTAGTCGATAGTTGTGATCGAATACTTTTTTTTTATAATAAATATGGTCTTTTTTTTCTGTTTGGATTCATTGAAAACGTCCTCTTCTGATGCCGGTGAATATCTGCCTTGCTCAAATTATGTGGATTTGCTAGACATCGTTCCAGTTTGTCTTTGAAAATATTGCCGATTGCCTATATAGCACCTATAAGTCAATAACTCGGCGGAGAGAAAGGCGAAACGAAGGAACTGTGTGGTGTGGTGGTGAACGCGTTAGCCCCGGAAGTGGAAATGACGTGTTCGTCGCTTACCGTAAACACCAATGGCCTTGAGTTTTGCAACTATCTCAGCATCATTATGGTTTTATTCCGAATATTATTGAGTATAATTCAGATATTCATTGATGGTGGTCGTTTATAGATACTCATATTTATTCATTGAGTATAACTATGCCATCTGACCGGACACCGTGTTTCAAGGCTTGTGTGAAGTCGCTTAAGAACAAATCTAATGTAGCTGCTGCTGAAGAAAATGATTTAAACCGACAAGGTGGGGCCAAGTTATTATGGAATTTATCTCGCCATGGTAAAAATTGCCGAAGCCATCAACCATCCCGAGAAGCGGTTCTCTCCACAACGTTGCTTAACTCCTCTTACACTTACGGTTAGAAATGGGTGCATGTAGCGCAGTGGTCAGAGACGCCCTGGAATACATATAGGAGTGATCTCCGCGCGTCAAGGTCACCAAGCCTTTCATCCCTTTGGAGGTAGTCAAATCGCTACAAGAAGTGTCTGAAAGGATAGCAGCACTAGTTCGATACATCGGTGGGCCATCGTGCGTCAATGTAAGGGCCAGATATGCATTCATTCACCTCCAAACGATGCCTAATGAAGTCGAATGCATGGCGCATCGCTCAGGGATAGATCAACACCGAGAACTTTATCCTTCTATCCTATATTTATGATTAGAAATCATTGATGTTTAGAAAATCTCAGAACTTCTTTGGCATATAAAAAGATGGTTGGGCATGCGCTTTCGTTAGGAAAGGATATTGTTGAATTCCAGCAGGTTTGTTATGCACAAGTTTTTTGGCCTTTCTTGCCTTTTCACCATTAGAAAAGAGTTTAGGTAGTTCTCAGTCGACGTTGTGACTACTTATCTTTCAACTCTCCAACTCGAATCATGGATGATTTTGAAAGAGACATGTTCGACAGAGATACAGAGAAAGTGGGATTTTTTAGCGTATTTTTCGATCGCAATTCGGGATTAGGCACTAAATTACTTGGATACTTAGATTGCCCCTCTTCACTGATTGTGCGAGCCCCAGCATAAATTCCACTTTTTCGGTTGTTTGCTGGTTTAGTCGTTCTGATTCCCTGGAATCCCGAGGTCAGCTGGATCCAAGTCTGCCCAAGTCGTCACCACCACAGACAGTCGCCACCCTTGTGGATCAGAGGGAGATTTGCAACCATGCGACTAATTTGATACCAACACGGTGGTGAATCCTGTTATTGGTCTTAGCTGGGCTTTCTGATGGAAACGGCGGACTAGTTCTCAGCATGGGAGACTCTGCTGGGGGATTGACTCCTTCCGATGTACCTCGCAGCCCGACAACTAGGAACACCTTCAAGCCACGATGAGGCGGTAAACCGTTGGGAGGAATATTGACAATAGACAAATGTTTTCTCTTTTTATATTATTGATATATAGTTGTTCTTTTTAATTTCAATCTTTCTTCACTTGAAGGTTCTCTCACAATTATCGGACGCTACTCGACGCTTCTCCTCTCAAACTGCTAGTGACTTATTATCGAGGAGAGAGGAGAAAAGTCACCTTACATTCGTTGCCGCTTCCCTTGATACACATCTGAAACGCATTGGAAAAATGGTAACAGATATGAGGTAGCATCTTTTATATCTAAAGTGCATTAACGTGTCGAGCCTGCTTAAGTCGCACACGCACAAGCAGATCCACGTCCGTTTGTTAAAGTGAGATTGAGTGCTCATGAATCTTCCGGAGATTAAGAGTAGATCCCTATCCCAACTGAGTGCTTCTTCACTCAGTCTTAGTAATTAGTGTTAGTAGGTATTATTCAACAGTACGAAATACCGACTTTCAATGAATCTCCTCAGCATAAATGATCAATTTATATCTTATGAATTGTCTTTGCTAAGGGACAATCTCGCACTAGTTTAGCAAGAATAATGTAATCGTTTTTTATTTAATGCCTACTATTTTCTCATGGCAAGGTATGATGTGAAGTACAACCACAGTGATGCTGAGATATTCGCAAAACTCCGATCGCAGATATCTGCGGTTGGGATCGAGCGCGCTGTTATCCTTTCCGGGGGCTAACGTGTTCATCAACACACTATTTGGGTCGTTCTTTTCTGGTCCGATCTTCATCGCAGACATCTGCCGTCCAGAGTTTTGCAAAAATCTCAGTGTCGTTGTCAACAAGGATAGTTCGTAAAAAATTCTTTAATAGTCTGAGGAATGGCGAATGATGTCAATTGTCGGTTTTCTGTTCAGTTGTATATTTTTGAGGAATCCATTGGATAGGAACATTTTTCGTAGATTATTAAACCTTTTCGACAGCTGTGCAATAATAAGGTCACTTCATTTCTAGTGAAGACTACTCTTAGCTATCAAGTAGGAATTTAGCTCCTTTCTTCTGCCAATTATCATTTCTTTTCGTACAAACAAATAGCTGTAGTTAATTAGATTAGATCTGCAAAACTTTTTCCCAAAGATCTTTTTTTTTCATAGCAAATAAAAAAACTTTACAGACATCGTACTAATAGTTTTTGTTCTCGAACAAAATCAACATCCACACCGCTTATCATTTTTGGTTAGTGATGTTTAAAAATGCTTATGTTCTGAAGAATATGAGTCATCTGTATCCCTTATATTCCCGTTAATCATCAAATACTTCGAACCAGTAATGCCTTTATCGTGCTCACGGACGCGTATTGGAGTTAACCCATGGGTTTTGGTCACTTGAGGAATGTTAAGAACATCATACTTTTGTGTAGGGTCCATCATCAATTTTTTTTGGCGAAAAGAGAGCGAGCAACTTGGCAGGTCCAGACGTGACATAAGCTTCGATACCTTGGTTTTGAAAGGAAATAGTGAACCCTTGAGATTAAGTAATCCCGTCGAAACAGCAATCGATTGCACACCAAGTAACGCAGTCTTACCACGAGTTCGGTGAACCGTTAAACTGGATGAATTTAAGTAAATAACGTCGGTCATAATATGAGTGAGCGCGATTTCATCCAGAAAGACCTGATGGCCTCTCCTAATGTATTGTTAATGTTTCTCACTTCCGCGCTTATGTTAAAGATCGAAAAATTTAATTTTTGTTTTCATCTCTCTGAAAATTTGGATTTTAAAAGAATATGGGATTGCAATAACATTTGAAAGAAAATATTCACACCATTTGGGCGATAAAAGAAGTCTGTTCTTTCAACAAGTACTCTGAACTCTTCAGGTGCATTGTTTATCGAGCAATATGCATGAACTGGGGGCTCGTGTAGCGCAGCAGTTAGAGGTGCCCCGCAACACACTTGTGTTCGACCCCGCTCGCTAGACCTAACCTTTCATCCCTCCGGGGTCGGCATATTGGTACCACAGTTGTTTGGAAGGTTAGCAGCACTGTTTCGAAACATCAGGCCATCGCGAGTCATCGTGTAGGCTAAATAGGCATTTAATCACCTCTATCAGTGCTTGATAAAGTGGAATTCATGGCGAATCCCTCAGGGAGTGATCAACGGTGGAGACTTTATCCTTTTGTCCTCGATACATACGCATGAATCGAATTAAGAATTACGAGTCGTTGTCAATGTGTAAAGGAATATGAGAATTATTTTCACAGGAATCCAATAGTTGATTTGATTCCGTTCCGATTGTTAAGCGATGATTTTACTGGAATTCTTCGTCCAGTTGGTCTCCTAGTGACCTACATTTCACGCGGGATCTCGTCCAGATAATTCGCGAGGTTGTGCGGCCGTGTTTGCCCTGAGATAGGAGCATTAAAGGAATAAATTCATTATATTTAATGTTTGGATTCTATTTTTTGTATACAAATGGGGCTGTTCATTCTATCCATGTTTTTATACGAGATTTGATTGCGTGCATGCTGATGGTATCCTACGCGGACGCCAATTGAGCCAAGAGCATGTGATTGGATAATTGCTGAGTTAAAAAATAACAGTTGGTTCGGAATGTTGTCTGACAAGTAAGGTCCTTGTCCACTCTTTGGAGGGGAACGACGAGAAAACCATGTTTGCATTCTCACAAAAATAAGTAATTATATAGCACCTCATGTTTTCCTACATTTCTCTTCAGCAAACGAACTTTACAGGGCAGTTCAATCGCGCGACGGGGACCGATAGAACTTTCTGCCTGAGTCATTTTGTGGTTGACTAGGTTAAACGTGATACTGTAGGTATATTAGCTGTATTAGTTGAATGGTCTTCTCCACTCCATCGCGAACAGGAGTTCCTGAGGGTCAAACTGCATTGTGTAGATTCATCATTGAATTAGTTTATTTGAGCTGTAGATTCACACAGGATTTCCAGTCAAAGCACTTAGAAATAAAACTATCCCAAGAATTGATGCCGTCATGGAAAAGGCTTAGTTGTGCCGCGATAATCCTTCCGATGTTCATGAGTCGGCGATAACCTGTTATGTCGTATTAGGAATGCCAAAAGAGGATTATTCTCGAACTCTGTGAAAAACCCAGCTGTTTGAGAAGACTCCAATTGTTTGGAATTTGTCAGGGAGCGTTCAAGTATATTCACCGTTAACTACTGTTCAAATTTACAAGAAATTAGCTTTAAAATGCTTACTTTTTATTTGCTGCCTACCACAATTTTTATGGTAGGTATAATTCGAAATACAACCACAGGGATGCTGAGATATAGCAAACTTCGGACCGCAAGTGTCTGCGGTGGGGAGCGAACGTGCTATTACCCTTTCTAGGGAATAATGCGCTCACCACCACACCATGCGGGTCCTTCGTTTCGCCTTTCACTCAGTTCTATCTATATCTTATCTATACAATCACCTTTTTTTTAATGAGAAGCCGATAGAGACCGCAAATGAGATTAATATGTTAAAAGACTAATTCGATGTTTTGTTTCAATAAGCAGACACGAGGTTTGTTATTATAGAATTTATTGGGAGTTGTCTTCCATTTCATTTATCGGTCTGAAATATGAGCATCGTTGAAAAGATAACGATTTCCTGAAACAGGAAGCCAGAATTTTATTGGGATGAAAAAATGGGAAAACGTGTATTTTTGTGAAAAGTCTTGAATAATCTGGAAGAATTAGAATCGAATAGGTATTTCCACTTAACACCTAGTTTTCTACCGAACATTGCCACTAGTTTTGCCATCAGCAATCGCCCTTTAGCGGAAGTGAATGATGCTGATGGCAAAAGATGGATAAAACTAGCTGAGAGACCGTGAAACCAAGGATTTGTATGGTGTGGTGGTTAACGTTTTAGCCCCGGAAAGGGTAATAGTATGTTCGTTTCCCACCGTAGACACCTGCTGTCCGGAGTTTTTCAGAATCTCAGTATTATCTCAGATTGATGATCGATGTTCAATGTGATTGAAATTTTGGTTTAGCATTTTCTCTGTTTGGTTATGGAGGTGTTTGGCCATGTAGATTGCAGTCAACGTGACCTTTCCAGGCTCTGAGGAAGGCGAAATCCGCCGAAACGTCAGCTTGTACGTAAATAAAGAAATAAAATAACACTTCGTGTTTGCTAAACAGAAGTAAAAAGAAGTGTTATTTCAGTTTGCCTGCATAGATAAAATGTCTTTAAACTTTTAGAACTCTTCGGTTGTGCAGCGCTGCTCAGAAACGGAACGTACAGCGTTTGTATAATCTTGTCGAGGCTAAACAGAAACGAGAGAGGGAACACAAACAAGAGGGATGTGAGGCGAATACTTCACCATTGCAATCGCCTGAATCACAGTTACATGTCAGAAGGAGGCGGTATAGTAAGTAAAGACTGTGATGTTAACGGTATAGATTAGTAAAAGAGAGCCATTATTGCTTTTTTTTGTTAAATAGTTGACACGGGTGCACCTAAAGCTATTGCATAATAGGAGGAAATCCATCCAGAGTGAAACGATGCCGGAGGAGGTTACCGTTGTTGTACCATAGGAAGTTAAGGCAATAGACAATAGGGTATTAGATACCATAATGTATTTAAAGTTACGTTTTTGCTTTTGCGGGCTAATTATCCTTTGACTTTGGTCAAATTGTTCAATGCACCTGACGAAATCTCTTTTCAAGACTACCTTATGAATTCTCATGCAAGTGTTCGAATTTTACCCATATCTAAGGGCGCATGTGGCGCAGCGGTTGGAAGCGCCACTGCGACACACACGTGGAATCGATCCCCGCCTCCATGGCCCACCATGCCTTCCATTCCTACGGTTTCGGCAAATTGGTACCGGATTTGCCTGGGAGGATAGCAGCACTGGCTCGATACATCTGTGGGCCACCGCGAGTCATTGTAAAGGCCAGATATGCATTCAATCACCTCCAACGATACTTAATGAAGTCGAATGCATGGCGCATCCCTTAGAGATTGATCAACGCCGAGAGTTTTATCCTTTATTTTTACCCATATCTACGGAAAATATCTATGAAAATGCAATTCTTTTGTGTGTCGTGAAACATTGCCAAGAGCATGTACTTGTTAAATTTTTTTACGATATGTATCCAGAAAATTGTTAAATCCGGCTTAAATTTAGTAGAATTAAGAAAAATTGCAGTAATAAGATGCATTACGGCATCATGAAAAATATTTACCTGTGCGATTCCTTGACGTAGTCCACACTTGCTGCACGGCTAATTGATAATTTACAGAAAAGATGCAAGGAAAACAAGATATTGATGGCGAATCGCGTCCTCTAATCGTTAAATCTCCCGAGGTTGAAGATGACAGCAAATCACCGCCATCGAGTATATACTGTTTCGAATCGCAGAGCGGCGAAGGTATGGCGTGTCATTACTAAAGTTTTTGTTAGTGTTAGGAGCACTTAGTCGATCATTTAAGTACAGTGACCATTTTAATTTCTTGTTGAGTCCGTTCAGAATTTCACCAATAATAAAATTCATTTGCCTTGAAGTTCAGATATTTCGAGTGATACCTGCATTGACCCCTTTTTCTGGCAAAAAGGTTGAATTTTGGATAACTTGAAGCTAATGTTGTTTGATTACGTATTAAAAGCGGGTGCGTAAATGATACAAGTATGCTAGATTCCCGTTGAGAGGTGATTACTGATGACAGTGTTAGATAAAAGCTTCGAAGATGAAGAAGACGTCGAAACGTTAGCCGATAATAAATATTATTATCAACCTCGTGTAAGCTCATCAAGAAAAAAATACATATTGATTAAGCACACCGAGGTTCAAGGAAAGTCGGTTTCGAAGCATTAATACGCTTTGTGCTAGCTAATGATAACACCGACTTCTGCACCATGTGCGCGATGATATATGTCCGGAAGAAAAACACATAGTTATCAACGGACATTATCATTATAAGTCTTTTTGCTTCTGTTTAGCAAACACGAGGCGTTATTTTATTTCTTTATTTACGTACAAGCTGACGTTTCGGCGGATTTCGCCTTCTTCAGAGCCTCCCTGCGGTTCATTTTCGGAATGCCTCATTATCACGCGTGATATTGAGCAGTATATAAGACTGCTCATCAAGGAAAAAATACATATTTAGATAAAAGCATTGGCTGATCGTAAGCCAGCACGTGTGCCTCAGTAGTGCAGTGGTAACATGTGAGCTGCGCGGTTCGATCTGACCTGGGATCTAAGTTTTGAAAATAGTTCGGCATCATTGTGGGTGTATTTGATGCAGTGCCGTGCCGTGAAAAAAATAATGGGCAGTATACAGAAGTTGTACATTATGTTATAGACATCGATTCCTGGATCACTTATGAAGAGCGCACTCAATTGGTGGCTGAAAACGAACGACTGCTAGATCGTTTCTCTCATATGCACTCTCAGATCGAAGGACTTGAGACGCAGATCGCAGAAATTCAAAGATTACAAGAGACGTTCGCCGAGAAGGTTTTATTTTAATATATTTAATTTAATTTACAAAGTATCGTTTAATGTCCCCATCAGTCTTCTTCCAGTGACTTCATGAAAAGTCAGTTTTAAATGTGAAAATTTTTGTGTACTACTAGAATTTTATTCACCCTATTTCCGTTAGGGAGCATGTACAACAGCGGTATGAGGTGCCCTGCAATTCGCATGGAATCGATCCTCACGCGCCAGGTCCACCAACCTCTTCATTACTCGGGGTCAGCAAATTGGTACCAGACTGTTCTGGGAGGATAGAAACATTGTCTCGCTACATCAGTAAGCCACCACACGTCATTGTAACAGTCAGATATGCATTCCATCACCACAAACGATGTTTAATGAAGTCGAGCGAATGGCGCATCCCTCAGGGTTTGATCAACGCCGAGAGGTTTATCCTTTTTTTATTCACCCTATTTCCATCAAATCTGCAAGTAGCCGTATTCAGCACTAGAATCACCAAGTGCAAGTGGTGTGAATGGATCGTATTTCCATTACTGATCTGTCTTATTAATCTTGTTGATTTTCTTTCTATTTTCAGATAATGGACCAGGAGAAGGATATTGAAATTATCAATGAAGCTGCGTTGCAGGCTTCCGAAAATCTGAGAGATGGAAATGAGTGGATTAGACAGGTAATATCATGATTTATGTTGACTATGGCTTAATAAATGAATGGATTTTTTTAGGCCATTAGTAACTCTGCTGGTCGTCGAGTTGTTGTATTGTTCTGTATAGTTGTCATAACGTTCACTCTGTTATTCATAGACTGGTACAACCCCTGAGTATTCGTTAGTAATCATATATGCTCTCTAATCTGTGAGCGTTGTTTGACTGGGTTGTTGTTGTGTTGTTTATGATTTCTCCAATACTATCAGTAAATGGTTTTTGTAAGTTTTCTTATTGTTGAATAATACATCCTTTTTTTCAAAGCAACATAGCAGCTACCTAGAAGAGGTCTCTTTTATTCTATTATATTAGTTGCCATTAACAGTTAAAACTCAAAGAGCGGGATTTGTCTTCTTACATCTTTCTATTTAGCTCTGCCGTATTAGAAGAATTCTAGCAGTAAGGGAGCAGACTTCCTTTCAATTCACCAAGGCCGGTAATTTTCGTAATGAAGGCCTAAGGATGCGCCACCACGGCTATCTCATTATGCATCGGAAATCCACAAACAACTAGTTTAAATCAGTGAAATACCATAACGTACAGGTTACCCGAACATAAAGTGGTTATTATCATATGTGAGAATATAGAGGACGGTTTTTACCTATATCGCACAACAATGATAAATGATAAAGCTCTCGGATTTGATCAATCCTTGAGAGATGCGCCATGCATTTGACTTCATTAAGCATCGTTTGGAGGTGATTGAATGTATATCTGGCCTTTACAGTAACTCGGGGTGGTCTATCGATGTATCGATCCAGTGATGCTATCCTCCCAGATAAGTCTGGTACCAATTTGCCGAGCCCGGAGCGATGGAAGACTTGATGAGCCTGGAACTCAGGGATCTATCCGACGTGTATTGCAGGGTGGCTGTGACCACTGCGCCACATGCGCCCCTTGTACGATATGACATTATTAATTTTATGTGGATTCTATTGAAGTGGTCGTTGGTCACGCTTTTAACAAGTTGATACTAGATAGAAAATGGTTCGGATTAAAGTGCGGCTTGATGAAACAGCAGCCATTTCTGTGCGAAAGTTTTGTTAACAATCTCATGTCAGACTTGCGAGTACAGTAATTTAATAGCAACCCCTCTTTCACACAAATGGTGGTCGTGGCGCCATCTTGTACGACGGGTAGAGTTTTCCTTTGCGATGCTATTAAGTCAATGTTAGTGACTAAGTGCCAGAATAGTGGAAAGAAGGTGGAAGACACAAAGAGAAAAAATTTGGTGGATAGAAATAGTAGATGAGCTAAATATTACGGCTGCCACAACGTTAAAGCAAGTTAGGTGAATAGCAGAGTGGTGCGCCATCACTAACCATGCAGTGTGATTTGTGTGATATAATTCCCATTACAAACTTGATTTCTCACCGATTCGTCGGAAATGTGTCTGGTTCCCACGAAAATGCAAACAGAAGAAACTAGAATATTAAGGGAGTGTCTTCTCATCAGCTGAAGAAAGATGACGAATACATTAAGGTTACACTCTATTGAAAGGTGTTTATTAAATGCTAAAGAATAATGTATTGGACGGCTAATTCCTGAGGGATGAGCCATGCATTCGACTTCATCATGCATCGTTAGAGGTGAATGAAAGCATATCTGGCGTCTGCGATGTACGAAGTCGGTGCCACTGCACTCTCAGCTAAACATGGTACCAACTCGCTGACCATGGAGGAATGGAAGACGTGAGAAATCCAGGAAGCGGAATCAAGCTAACGATCACGTTTGTATCGGAGAGCACCTCTTACAACTACGCTAAGCGCTCTGTTTATAGCGTAGTTGAAATTTATGGCATACACCTGACTATGAGATTACGAAGACAGTGCCTATGTGACCGACTATGTGCAACGTAAAATTGTATAATTTGTTCCAACGGTAGAGGCAATGATTGCACGAGTTCGGGTCCAGTTTAACTGATCGCTTGTAAAGCGCGCGGGTATGAATGCCTTGGCGAAATGGGTAGACCACTCTGTTTCCGTATAAAAGAACACATAGCAGGTGAACTTAACGCTAAACCGAATACTCCACTAGACACGCATAAGATACAAAGGATATAAGAGGAAAGATTTTGAAGTAGAAGTTACAATCACCGTACAGTAGTCGAAAAACCAATCGCCCAAAACATTCAAGGGCATTCTGGATTAATCTCAAGAATCCGGCAATGTGCCGCAGGAAGGGAGGAATGCTTCGTAATGACGTGTGGTACTGGGCAGCATTTAAGCCTGTTATTCTAATGTGAAGGGCGTTTTATTGTGCCATGTGAACTCTGTGCAGTCGGTTTCCACGTGACATTTTCAGTGGAAGACTAATAGAAAGCGGTGAGTGTGCAAAGAAGCTATTCTGTGTTTAACGTGATAGAAATCTTGGCTCAGCATTTTCTCTGTTTGGTTATGGATGTGCTTGGCGGTGTAGATTGCGGTCGATTTGACTTCTCCAAACTCTGAGGAAGACGTAATCCACCGAAACAGAATAAAAAAAATAAAATAAAATAACACCTCGCGTTCGCTCAATAAGAATATAAATAAATTTTTTGACATTTGTTTATTCCATGTTCTTTCTTCACGGCATGCTACAGTATGAAGTGTACCCACAAGGATGTTGTGACATGAGCAAAACTGGGAACCTCCGTTGGGTTTCGAATTCCGCGATTACTCCTACCACGGACTAACGGTGAATCCAAGCCACCAGTCGAGGCCGTTCTCTTGTCTTTCTTTCAACCGTATTTTTACTCAATGGGTACCATAACCAATCACCTATCAACGGGAATGATCTAAGGGACATTGGGTTGGTACAGTGAATAGCGCGCAAAACCCCGGTTAAGAGCAATCGAGGGTTCAAAGCGCATTGATATTGATATTTTAAGTATAGCTCATTTCTCAGTATCCTTGTGGTCTCACAGTTCATTCGGTTAGCTCAATTCTGACTTATTAGTTTCGCCTTGATGAGCGCGGGATCCGCCTACGTTCCCAGTTTTCTTATGTGTTAACTACGGCTTGTAATGACTCATCATGAAGAGAAGAACTGGGCAATTCTACAACAGTAAAGTAATTATGAAATGAACCACAATTTGTTTTCCTAATTCAAGCTCTGAAATTAAAACATCTCATCGTTATGTCGTTAATGTTAGGTAGTCAGTGAGTAAACATTAACACTTCGTAATCACAGCTATTTGGCGTTGACTATGATCTCATACTGCAACGAAACCTTCTGGAAAGAAGGGAGACCTGGAAATTGGTCATCTCATAAATTTGCACACTGAAGAATAAAAGGGTAGAGTTCTCGGCGTTGATCAATCCCTGAGGGATGCGCCATGCATTCGACTTCATTAAGTGTCGTTGGAGGTGATTGAATGCTTATTTGGCCTTCACAATGACTCGCGGTGGCCTGCCGATGTATCGAGCCAATGCTGCTATCCTCCCAGTTGGCCATGGGCGCATGAATTGATTCCACGCGCGTGTCACAGTGGCGCCTCCAACCACTGCGCCAAACCCACCTTTCTGGAAGAAGGGTCACACTAACCTGTTACCTGCGACTTAAGTGTTTGAGAGAACTCTAAGTGATTTTCGTCACTTGTTGTTGTTTTCAACCAATCTTCGTAATCACGATATCGTGTCGATGTTTTGACGTTATATTGCAAGGAGAACGAAACCTTTCACCAATAACTTGATCTGGTCTCTTTATGTTACACAATCTTAGGTCTATACACATTGGACTAAATGCTATCATATGATGAAGTAACTTCAGTGGTGCTAATATAGAAACTCTTACAACATATTTTTTTATTCGAGCATTCTTTATTTATATGACCTACTATCAATTGCTGTGTCATTCTCAGTACTTCTTCAGTCCGCTTCAATGCCTTGTATTCTTCGTTCATGAAGGCGATCAGACTTGTTCTGCGATCGGCTGCTTCGTCATGATTTTGTTTTCGTTGAGTTCAGTTCGAGTTCATACTCCCTTTGATATTAGTAGAGCTATGTCAAGACATTCGCAGGTCTTCACACCAGATAGTCATCGACTTTCCGTGGGTGCGGAAAGACCTTTTCGCAGACAAGGTTGATACAAGTTTGCCGAGACCGGGAATAAGATGTAAGATTTGGTGTGCTCAGAAGTCGAACCATTGGCTACCGTTGTTTTTATTCCCAGTTTCATAGTTCTTCATTTCATTATATTTATTTTATTTATTATTGTTTGTTTATTTTTATTTGTTTATTTTGTTCTCTTATTTTTTTTATTCTATCACATCGTGAGCTCTATATAATTTATGTAAAATTTTCCACTATTGTAGATAAAAAGGGCGCATGTGGCGCAGTGGTTGGAGGCGCCACTGCGACACGCACGTGGAATCGATCCCTGCGCCCATGACCCACCAAGACTTCCATCCCTCCGGGGTCGGCAAATTGGTACCAGACTTGTCTGGGAGGATAGCAGCACTGGCTCGATACATCGGCCGGCCACCGCGAGTCATTGTAAAGGCCAGATATGCATTCAATCATCTCCAACGATACTAAATGAAGTCGAATGCATGGCACATCCCTCAGGAATTGATCAACGCCGAGAGCTTTATCCTTTGTTCTCTATTGCACATAAAGAAATCCTTGCACGTTGTAAAGCATTTCTTCACTTTGTGATCGACCGAGCAATAGTGTACATTTGCGCCATTCACAGGGTTGCCGTCATCGAACTGAGAGGTCTCACATCCTGTATTTGCTAGCTGACGGTCTTCAATTGAAAACTTTGAAAACTGAAATTTAGTTACCATCGATTTTCTGGAATCCTAGTTCTAAGCATATTTAATCCTGGACGTACACTGTTTAATAATAATGCATAAGATTAATGTAACTGAGACTCTGTAACGATGAAGTCACAGTCTAGTGATCGTGTGATTATCGTGAGTTATCGAGGAATCGGCTTAGTCTGGAAAGAGTTCATTTACAACGTTTTAGTTCTGAAACTTGGACACTGTAATGCTTTCATGTCGAGAAACGATTTTTTTCCCACTATTTGCGATGGTGGTGATTTCCTCTGGAACGGATGAGTTCATCGAGAGGCTACAGGACGCTATCGTTAAAGAGTTCGAGGTAGGTATGACAGTTGATAGAGGTCATTTCCACGAAATAACAATCATAATGTTATCTTCTTTTCTTCATGCATATAATTATATTCATCTAATTCCAATAATGGCTTTAGTTCAAAATTTTGTTAGATCTGCATCCAAAACAGTTGGTATTGCGATGTGTGGATTCGATCAATAACCTGTGTTTTCATATTTTTGTTGTAATCATGTGAATGTAGAAGGATTGGCTTTACAAATTCACTCTTTCATTTTACAGTAACTCTTACGTCCGACTTTCTATGAACGTCGGCATTGATTGTGTTCATTGTAGACTGCAGTCAACTTGACCTTTCCATGTTCTGAGGAAGGCGAAATTCGCCGAAACGTCAGCTTGTACGTAAATAAAGAACTAAAATAACACCTCGTGTTTGCTAAACAGAAGTAAAAAGAATTATTCCATTATTCCAACGAACGTGCTCCCAGCGGGTCCTTCGTTTCGCCTGTCTCTCAGCTAGTTCTTTCGATCTCTGCCATTGATCTGTTCTATCGTTGCCCACCATAGAGATCTGCGGTCCAGAGTTTTGCAAATATCTCAGCATCGTTGTAGTTATATTTCGCATTATAACTTGCCACTAAAAATAGTAGGCAGTAAATGAAACGGTCAAGATTGTGATTATAACTAAAAGCCTCAGCTTACCTGGGTTCATTGCCGATTTGCGCTTCCCAGATCAATCCCACTGAAGGGTGATTGTTGATGGCACTGATCCATGGAACTAGCTGAGAGACAGGCGAAACGAAGGATCCGCCTGGTGTGGTGGTGAACGCGTTACTCCCCGGAAAGGACAATAGCGCGTTCGTTCCCCACCATAGACACCTGCGGTCCAGAATTTTGCTAATATCTCAGCATCGTTGTAGTTATATTTTTTCCTTTATGTTCCTGTATTACTATGAGTTGGATTGACTCCGCTGGGATAAAAACGATAAAAGTAAACTGTATTAGAGAAATTCTAGCGTCCAAATTCACAGCGGATGTCAATCAAACGAAATGATTCGCTGGTGTCAATGTTAAGCTTGGACGTGGAGCTGCGAATATTTTCTCAGGAGGACCTCGTTGAAAGTTGGCTTCGAATGTTAGTGATCAAGGAGAAGCTGTTCGCAATGAGAATAGTCAAAGGCGATCCATTGCCATCGATGATGAGCGCTGAAGGTATTAGTAACTTGGAGCTCAAGGATCTAAGCAAAACTCTTAAACAGTATGCGAAGAACCAGTCTTAACTGAAACAGCAGTTTCAGGACACTTAAACTGCACTCGAGAGCAGGAAGAGCTCGGCGAATTGCTGGTCTGATAAACTGAGCAGTTAAAAGATATCACTGTTATATATTTGTTCTGCGGTTTTCTTACACAACTAAAATGACTGGTTTTGTTGTTCCAGAGTCACATCATCTGTATCACCTGCAATACCCGTCTACCCGTTGATTGAGTGACAAAGGCGGTGGCCAGTACATTGTTCATTTGCCCTGTCGTATGCAAAAGTAGCTCAGTGAGTTCTGCTAGATCTAGGGACATGATGAGCATCAAATCTTTCTTCCAGGATCTTCATGAACTCCGACACTAGCGTTGGTGTTCTTCCCGCTGTGGGCTTAACATCCCGGAGTGCAGTCGCCAGCAGCTCTTGTCTACCGCTAGTCATTTATACTTATTACGTATCTGGCTCACTTCATTCTCGACAGTTTGACTTATACAGCAGAGTCTTTAATTTTTAATAATTGACGTAGGCACGAACTTCTTGTTCATTTTCGTTACATGGAATACATCAAGTATCGTTCTCTCGAATCGCCTCTGCTTACGCAGCAATCAGGTTTCTGACGCATACGTTAAGGCACGAAGAATCATCGAGTCGAAAAGGTGGGAACGGAGGCGGTTGTTCCTTGTTCTCTTCACTACATTCTCGATGGTCTTGAAAACTCTCCAAGCCGCTGGCTTCCTCCTGCTCTACTCAGAAGCTAAGTCGTTCATCACGTCAATTTTCCTCTATAGACAGACGTAGATGGAGCATTCGGAGGTATTCATTCCATTGAGTGTGAATGGGACTAAAGGTGGTGAAGGATAAGGCTCTCGGGCTCTCTCTCTCTCTCTCTCTCTCTCTCTCTCTCTATATATATATACCTAGCTAAGAGTAAACCAATACCAGGATGCACCATTAGTCGACTGTTGGGAAGATGTCGTTATCGATAAAATCGACGAGGAATATGATCGGCTCATTCAACATCTTCACGTTAGCGCTATGAAAGCTGAGAGTTCGAACGTCACCAAGAGCATTTAATATTATATATGCATACCTCCCAACGGTTTGCCGCCTCATCGTAGCTGGAAGGTGTTCCTGGGTGTCGGACTGCGATGTACAGCGAGGGTTTCGTCTCCCGGCAGAGTCTCCCAAGCTGAGAAAAAGTACGGCGTTTCCATCAGGAAGCCTAGCTAAGAGTAAACCAATACCAGGATGCACCATTAGTCGACTGTTGGGAAGATGTCGTTATCGATAAAATCGACGAGGAATATGATCGGCTCATTCAACATCTTCACGTTAGCGCTATGAATGCTGAGAGTTCGAACGTCACCAAGAGGCGTCTGTCTCCAGAAACTCTCGCGCTCATATGCCGGCGTGGAATCGTACCAGCTGGAGGCAACCACGGAGTAACGTCCGCACTTGCAAAACAATGCAAACAGGTGATAAAAGAAGATCTTAAAGAGAGAAGAGCAGCAGTAATGATCGAAGCTGCAGAGGCTGGGAAAAGCATTCGCAAAGCCCTCCGAAGCTTCGCCAATTACAAGACTAAGATGATTGCACTCCGACGCCCAGACGAAACAGTAACAGCGTCCACAAAGGCAATGGAAAATATCATTTACGAATACTACTCAGATCTCTTCGATAGCCACGTCCACCTCCCGTCTTATGAAATAAAAGAGGATGGATATGTTGTTCCACCGGTTCTCCCTTCCGAAATCCGACATGGCATTTCGTCGGTGAAAAATCGAACAGCACCAGGTCCGGACAGGATAAGATCAGAACATCTGAACAACCTTCCGCCAGTCCTCGTAAGCACACTGGCTTGGCTCCTCACACGTTACCTGTCTGAATGCATGGTCCCTACTCAGTGGAAGACCAGCAAGACCGTGTTGTTGTTCAAGAAGGGTGACCTACACGATATAGGCAACTATCGCCCAATCTGCTTGCTGTCTGTCGTCTACAAGCTTTTCATTGGAGTCATCCTAAACAGGATAGATAGAACACTGGACGAAGGACAGCCGTGCGAGCAAGCATGGTTTCGAAAAGGATTTAGTACGATGGACCACATTCACACGTTAACAAGGCTCATTGAAGTATCGCTACAGGTTCCGATCTGTCTCACTTTCATCAAACTACAGAAGGCCTTTGATTCAATTGAGATAGAAGCAGTCATGGAAGCCCTTGGTAGTCAAGGAGTCCCTACTCAGTACATAAAGATTCTTCGTGAGCTGTACAAAAATTTCACAACCAAAATTTCACCATTCTACAACGACATTAACGTTGACGTCAAAAGAGGGGCTAGGCAAGGCGATATAGTCTCGCCAAAATTATTTACACCGGAACGTCTTGCGAACATTGGAATGAAATAATATGGGAGTGAAAATCGATGGAAGGCAGATACATCACCTTCGCTTTGCTGATGATATCGTTCTTATAACACCAGATATTAGCCAAGCGGAACGTATGCTTGCGGACTTTGATGAAGCGTTTGGTAAGATTGGTCTTCGACTAAATCTGAAGAAAACGATGTTCATGAAGAACGGATTGGTTTCGTTTGCCCCATTCACGCTCAACGGAACGAATATCTTCGAATTCTCCAGTTATGTCTATCTAGGTCGGGAAATCAATATGATGAACGACTTAGCTCCAGAGCTGAGCAGAAGGAAACGAACGGCTTGGGGAGCTTTCAAGAGCATCGAAGATGTAGTGAAGAGAACAAACAACACCCGACTCCCTGCCCACCTTTTCGACTCAACGGTTCATCCTGCTCTAAGGTACGCGTCAGAAACCTGGTCACTACGTAGGCGGGATGAAAGATCACTCAGCGTTATCGAAGGCGCAGTCGAAAGGACGATGCTAGGAGTATCCCGTTTCATAAAAGAGATTAATGTAGAAAAGCAGAGTCTTTTCTGTGAGTTAGTTTGTAAAGTTCTGAACCCCAGAAACACTTTATTGATCGAGACAAGCTTTGTTGCGATAGCTATCAATGGTGAGGTGAAAGTTCAAGTGAACGACTACGAATACATTCAGCTGCTGTTTACCCTTGTATAGTATTGTATATCGAAGTTAAATTGGATTGTTTTGTCGAGATAATAAAGGCCTGCCAACTATTAATCACCGTTCAGAATGCGGATGCCAATCATGACAATCAACTGACAATTGACGAGGTGTTAACACGTTGGCATGAATATGTGAAGAAATCGAGCGGAGAAGAGTTGCAGATAATCCGTAATGGTTTTACAGAAGCAGATTTGGACCACAATGATAAGGTTAATTTGACAGGTAAACCGCCATTCTTCATTTTAACTGGGAAACTTTCTTCTCAACAAGTCTCTTCTTTTTCTGATTTATAATGCAAGCGTCACCGAAAGTTTGTAGTGAAAACCTGGAAACATCATAGGACGGTTCGGTTTGTGACTCCTGGGATAAAATTCTCCTTCTCTTTCTTTCCATTCAAATGAGGAACTCTGAGCCATTCCTTTCCTAGATGAGCTTCGCTGAAGTTTATCGCCATATTCGTGCCCAGTTTACAAATTTTTAGGATCCAGTGAATGTCACTTATCCTTAACAGCGGATATAACTCTGTTATCGGTCTAATTTATTTACTATAATTGCTCGGCCTCGTTCCATCTCATCAATGTGCGGCGTACTGAAGGCGCTAAATTAAACAAAATATGGGGAATAAAAATTTTTGTATTTTACATGATCCGTCTTAAAACGTACTGTACCGCACTCAATACTAATTGCAATCGAATCATTTTCTCACATCCACTAGAAATGAGCCATACGAAACCAGTCCGTGCCGCATGAACATCGTTTTTGTGAGTTTTAATCGAAGACCATTATTTCCACAAGCGTTGTCAAAGTCGGCTAACGTTCGCATCGCCTGGTTAATGTTTGCCGTTATAAAAACCATATCACCAGCAAAGCAAAGATGGTGTGGTTGCCAACCATCGCTTTTCACTTCCATGTAACCCTTTTCCAGTGGCAGAATGAACTTCACGATTGTGGCTGTAAATTATTTTGGGAAAGTGATATCAATATGATGGTTGTAGAATGGTGATATTTGGTCGTGATTTTTATATAGCTCGCGAAGAAATTCCGTACGCTGAGCAGGGATGCTCTGAATGCCCAGGGCACCCGTGACTGCTTCTATCTCAACTTGCTCAAATGCTTTCTCCAAATCGATGGGAATGACTTAGAGTGTTCTCGTGTATTCTTGCGATACCTCAATGACTCTTGCCACAGTGTGGTGTGTGATGTACCTCATTGAATCCTTTCCAAAACCCTGCTTGCTCATATCACCGCTCTTCGTCCGGTGTTGTATTAATCCTGGTTAAGATGACTCCAGTGAAGAGTTTATAAAGGACATACAGTAAGAATGTGCTCGTTGATGGAAGAGATTGGTCGAATGATTGCGTTGAGCTCAATTCCAGTGGGCCAATGCACCAATTTGTGCTAGTTGGCCAGTGGATTAGGAAATTGGTCGGATTTGTCATTTGTCCGCCAACTGTACGTGGAATGCTTGACTTTGCATGAATTCGCCACGCGGGTCTTTTTTTCGCAACTGCCTCTATCTCGAGTTTAGGTTATAACAGTTTATAGCAACAACAGCGATACAATAATAATATGTGATATTTGACGATATATGGTTAATTCGATGTTTTATTTCAATAAGCAGACACGAGGTTGTTATTATAGAATTTATTGGGATGCAGTAGCTGACGGTTCGGCGGTTTCGCCTTCTTCAGAGCCTGGGAAAATTAAATTGAGATGCGATCTACTCAGCCAAACACTTTCATAACCCTAGCAGATAAAACTTAACAAATTTGTATTCGAGGAAGAAACAGCTTCATTTAAACACCTACCGTTTATTTCTTGTAAAGTTAGTTGGTGGATAGCAGCCGCACAGAGTACTGCATGGACGAGGATTGTGCCTGTGTCAGGTCATTGGATTAGCCTGAGGTATGAGGTCAGGTCACGCGTGATGACAAGACACTCCTCGTTTCGGTTCATTTTTGGATGTTTGGAATTTATCGAAAACCCTTTAAGAGTTTTACGCGCTGATGTTTTCGATTCGTGCGTGAGGCTAGTGACTCCTACTTCGAAATCTTCACAGTTATGTTCCTGCATCCTATGCACGCCTAGTGGAGTGTTTGGTTTCAATTTCGATTTACCGACTAGGTGTTCTTTTATGCGGACGCAGAGCGGTCTATCCGTTTCGCCAACATATTCTTCCCCGCATGCTTTAGATGAGATCAGGTAGACTGTACCCGAGCTCATGCAATCATCGTCTCTACCGTTAGGGCAAATTGTGCAATTTTTCGTTGAACATAGACGGTCATATAGGCGGTTGCGAACTAGCTGGCGTCGTAGAGTGTCCGGTGGTATTTCTATCACTCTTACGGAATTCTCTAGATCGGCCCTTATTAAGCAACGTTTTATGGCTGCACTTATTTCGCTAGAAATAATAAAGGGTAAGAGGAACGGAGCCTTGTTTCCTCGATACTCGCGCGACAAATACCCATTTCAAATGGTTACGAAACTGTTGCTGCTCGGCATAAGCATAGAGGAAAAACTATACCCCAAAGCGATAATTCTAGCGAGTAGATCACATCTCAATTTGACTTTTCCAGACTCTGAAGAAGGCGAAACCGCCGAACCGTCAGCTACTGTATCCCAATAAATTCTATAATAACAACCTCGTGTCTGCTTATTGAAATAAAGCATCGAATTATCAATCAATGCCGAGGTTAACAGAAAGTCGGTCTTGGGATATACGGTTAGTTGGGTGGATACGAGCGAGTTTGAAATGAGAACAAGTGATACACTTGAAAGAAGCTAGGCGGACACTGGAGTTGGAGCACTGAGGAAGCGATGGACTGGAAGATAAACACTGGAAGATTGGAAGGCGAGCACTTGGGGTTGGAACCCATGCACCGGTAGATTGCAAGACAGACACCAGCTTCTATGACTACTGGTGTTTCTAATATTCTGTCTGTAATGGGTGGGGTTTTACATAGGGAGTCAGAGACAGTGCTGATTCATGGCATGAGACGGTACATACGGCGAAGTACATCAAATGAGACGGTATGCCAGAGTCTTCGTCAACATAGAACTTAATCAGATAGCGAAGGAATAGCTCATGAAGGAAGGTTATCTGAAAGGCTATGCAAAGTCTTATCAAAAAGTCATGTGAAAGAGATGGAAAAGCTTGTACAAAGGCTTTTACCGAAAGTGCATGTCGAATCGGTATAAAGACTTATACATTATGATTGGATAGATTTAAGATAAAGGATAAAAAGGATAAAGCTCTCGGCGTTGATCAATCCCTGAGGGATGCGCCATGCATTCGACTTCATTGAGCATCGTTGGAGGTGATTGAATGCATATCTGGCCTTTACAATGACTCGCGGTGGCCGGCCGATGTATCGAGCCAGTGCTGCTATCCTCCCAGACAAGTCTGGTACCAATTTGCCGACCCCGGAGGGATGGAAGGCTTGGTGAGCCATGGGCGCATTTTCACGTGCGCGCCGCAGTGGCGCATCCAACCACCAACCAACCAGATCTGTTTGCGTCTCTAGATTTAAGATACTTATAAGTAAATAGATAGAATAGGAAACGTGTAATATTATAGAGAATAGGAACTAGTCAAGGAATGGTTACTACAAAGAAGATAGCGCGATAGCTGCCAATATTGTGGAGGGCATAATTCTTCACCGACAACGTAGTCTCACTAGTATTTCGTTGAATAGAAACCTTCTATTTGTTAAATAACGAAAAGCCTAATTATGTGTTGACGTCGAATGTTCTTCAAGTCCTGTTCTTCGGATCCTTATCATTTCAGCACCAACTGCCACTTGCTTCTTCACCGACGAAAGGGCATGGTGGATTTCGGAAGTGGTAAGCGCTGGAACGACATATCTACATTTTCTTACTTCATATGTACCCAACAAGACGTGGTTATTGATGAGATCCGAGTAGTAATCGTGAGTGATCCTCTCCGTTGCCTTTCTGGAACATAACAGTTCTATCCGGCCATTGTGGTCATTGTGGTCTCGTAAATGGCGATGCTTAAGTTGGGGCCGGGAATGCTCTTGCCAACGTCTAGACCTCCAGCGACCTCTGTTGCTCTTCTATTTACAAGATTTTCTTTTATTGACTGTCTGCGTGGTTTTGCAAGTTCGGAGGTGAGTCTGCGTTGCTTGTAGCTCGAGCGATTCGGCGCTGGCGTATCCACTCGAGTGTTCCTAGGATGTCTTTTGATAGCCTTCGAATTCTCAACTTTCATAGTGCTAACGTGAAGATACTGATTGAGTCGATCGTATTCCTCCTCGGTATTATCAAAAAGGTATCTTCCCAAGAGCAGTCTAATGAGCTGAGTAAATCCCAGTTTATGGTAGTTTGGGGCTTCGTTTTTTGAACTTGATCGCTGTGTCTATTTTCCGCCAGAAATGGAGTACTACGTGAAGGATGCGATGGTCCGATCCTATGTATAGTTTTGGGACAACAGCGACACCAGCTAGGCAAAACTTTTGGTTCACTATGATGTGGCCTATTCCGTTGTAGTACTCTCCGTTGGAAGACTCCGATTTTAAAGGCTCCAATTAAAACCTTACATAATGAATCCTTTTCTTTGTAGAATTTCTCCAAGTATTTATGAAAAGCTTTGACTTCGTCTTCGTCACAGCTCGATGTCGGTGCTTAAACGACGAAGATTGTCAAGACCTGTACTGAGAAAAGTTCTGCAGGTGTTCCTCCATAGACGGTTTTGAATGTGTGGCTTCGGCTAGGTCGACGACGTCGTACCTTATTCTTCTTGTGTGTATGATCAAGTTCGCAACGGAGGACTCAGATGCAAGTACGAGTGTATCGCGCGTGCAGGTCCATCACCTTAATCCATCGAGATTTATCCTAGAATGGTCCTAAGATTTTGACATCTCCTCCGTACACGTCCTACCCAATGCAGCCGTATCTGTGAGCCGTTTTGGGCTCGTAGGAATGAGGCCCGTTCATCTTACTGTATTTAGCTTTTGATACCCACGTTTAACTTCGAGAGCTCTGGACATCGAGACTGAGTATATTCACGGGTACCTTGCCTCTCTCTCCCAGAGTATAGAAAGAGTTTATTTATTAAGAGCAACTTGTAACGGCCTTCTGTATAGTTCACAATCCCTTAATCGGAGGCTTTCGGCCAGACTGACTGATAAAATACATTCCGCCTAAACAAGAACACACCCACACACGCATCATTCCTCGTAGACAGAGAGGATATGTGCCAATTCGGCGCAGCAGAAGCAGAGAGTTCATCTCCTGGACCCATCTACATCTTAGGAAAGCGCATGATCACTTTTGGACTGCGATTAACTCCTATCCACCCTCTCTGGAAGCGCACCACGTTGCGCAACGACTAGAAATGAGATCCTTCGATGAAGGAAATATGTGGAAATAGTGGTAATAGGCAACAGCAATGACAACAATTTCCCTAGGAATCTTCTTGCTTGAATGATTTATAGCTTCATTATTCGCTGCACCAGGCATAAAGATAGCGCTTGAGGCAGAGTCTTTCGAGGATACAAACCGGTACTACAAGTAACAAAAATAATGCTAAGAAATCCAGTCATTATTTTCATAAATGTGATACACTGTTGCCTCGTTTTCTTGCATAAAAGTCAGTGCATGCCGTTTAGAGTGCGGAAAATCTACAATTTACGTAACTTTGCAGAGTTTCAAATAGAAGTGAACCGCGTTCTTGCTCATCCCGCATACACAAAAATGAACAATGGAATACTCAACAGCCGACGAACAATGTTCAACGTTGGACAGTCTAAAAACGTAGTGCACGTTTAGCACTTATCTTTAGCTCTTTTATATGATGCATTATATTTCAATTTTGTATATAGCGAAGTAGGAATGAACCGGTTTATCGTACCATCAAATAATTACTGTGTGAGATCAGAGCAGTAAAAGTTGTTTACGATGAAATTGACGGTTTTTCAACAGAAAGACAGAAAGTTCACGGCAGCCTATACGTAACGTATTCAATTACATCTACTAAACGACGACCATGTCACTATTTGCAGTTGCCGAGATTCACAGACTTGCTAAGAAGTATGTTTCAGGAATCTCTAGGACAATATTTTTCTTAGCTTCCGTTTCAATTTTCTTCGCATCAAGGTTAGCTCTCATTGCTGCCGCTGTCCTCTCGATGGCGCCTCGAACCCAATTCGTGGCCGATTCGTTCACTGATAGCTCCTTCAAAACATTTTCTAACAACAGCACGAGGACAAGAGGGACGTTGAAGCGAACTAAAATACCTACCTTTCTACATTCTCTTATGAGTGCATCACTATTTGGAATGGCGTATAGTAGTGATTCCATAGAGGTTACTGGAATCAGCACAACATGAATACTGCTATTCCGATGTTATTATTAACGTTGAAAACAACGTATAATAATTCAACAAACCATCTTCCTCCATACGTTTCAGTATAGTACCGAAGGGTGTGTCGACAACTTCGTATATGTTGGTGATCTAAATGAAGTAAGAAAACTACAGTCGATGCGACGTGGGCCTATAGCGACGCCTTCAGATCACTACATAACCATGCTTCATGATAATTTTAGCCAATAAAGACTATTTTTAGTCAGAATATAACGAATTCAAGCATAATTTATAAAAAAATAATTATCTCTACTTAAAAAACTTGATAGGAAAAGTATGTCCGTGAAAATCATCGGAACCTTATTCCATTCTGTATACTTCAGCAAGGAAATCCAAATCTTTGTCATTTGGGAGCGTAACTCGACACTATCACCATCTTGTAGCAAGCAAGCCACAAGATAAAGCGCCCTAAAAATCAATAGAAAGGAAGAAAGAGGAAAGAATAGATAAAAAGTTCTTTTAAAAGACCAAACAACAAACAGTAGTGTTTACGAAACCATGCTGATAATTGCACTTGATATAAAAGCTTAACTACAAACCGCTTATGTCCTTCCGTTACATCTTCATCGATCATGTTCAACTCGATCATTTCAGCGGCAGTCAAAGCACGATTAGGATTATCCGGATAAACGATCTGAATTAAGGAAGAGCACTCGCACATCTTTTCCTACGAAACAGAAAGATAATAAAGTCCGAAAATCACTATACGAAATTGGAACTGCGACCTTCATCAAAGACTCTGGAATGACTGATTGGTGTTTAATGAGCTGCAACCTTCTAGTGGATTCGTGAACAACAACATCATTAGGTTTTTTACCACCACATATGGCTGCTAACTTTGCAAATGCATACAAGCTCTGAAAAAGTCAGCTGTAAGAAGCTATCACACTGATCAGAAAGTCGTCAAAATAGAGAACTCAAAGAGGAAAATAAAAAAACGTTTAAATAACTAGGATTACTCTTTGTCGGTCAACGTTGGAGGTCTCACGATATGCCAAATTCAACAAGCTCTGGGAAGCCTGAAACGTTACAAATTAGAAATTATGCTCGCTTCTTTTTATTTGCTGCGTAATATAATTTTTTACGGCAGGGTATTATGTGGAATACAACCATAACGATGCAGAGATATTTGCAAGACCCCGGACCACAGGTGTCTGCGGTGGGGATCGGACATCTTATTACCCTTTCATGGGCTATCGTGTTCACCACCACACCATGCCGGCCTTCGTTTTGCCTGTACCTCAGCATCATTATAGTTGCGTTCGCTTATTTCGAGACAAAAAAAAAACAAGCGTACACAAGAATATCTAAGCATTCATTCGGCACAGATAAGCTTAAAGACGACTTCTACCAAGTAAAATTCTACTAAAGTAACATATAGCATGAGAATTAGGACTTAGTGAGCAAAAAAGAGAAAACATGAGAACAGCGACTTCTTAGTTGCTTAAGGTCTGAATTATCACTTACCTGTTCGAACTGCCTGTTTTGTAGTTCTCTTCTCCAGCGTACTTCTTCACATGACAACAAGTAACGATCTGCACGTTCACCTCTCTCTTCCAGTAGAAGTTCGTTAAGATCTGACCAAAATATCATATTACAAACAAATAGAATACAACAATACTGATGCCGACGTGCTTGCAAAACTCCGTAGCGCAGATTTCCACGGTGGGGAACGAGCGCGCTATTACCCTTTCCGGGGGCTAATGCGTTCATCACCACATCATGTGGGTCTTTCGTTTCGCCTGTTTACCAGCTAGTTTTCTGTCTATCACTGCCATCAACATATAATAACCAAAAACGCGAGCCGAGATATGCTTGGACTCACTTTTTCGTTTCAGGTATCTGCACAAATACATATCAAACTCATCGGCAGCAAACCGTCGTTTGTATTCGTCTAATTTGGCTCGTCGATCTGATTCATCGAACTCTAGACACATCTTGACTAAAACTTTGAAATCCTGAAAATGAAGTGCTCTGAGTGATTGCTTCAAAAAACTACTTAAAAGAACTACATAACTTAAACTTCTCAGCCAATTCCACTGCAACTTCACATTCATCAAGCTCGTAAAAAGCTACTATAAGTTCGTGCCCATCAATAGGTTCGTTGCATTCGCTTAGGTGAAACACAACTAATCTACAAAGCAGAAAGAACATTTTTTTCACAAATATTTTTATTTTCTCTATGGGGTATAAGAAAAAATTACACACCTAATAGCGGACTCTCTAAGACGCATTCTTTCCGCTTGCGACAAATCGCTTGCTTCCAACTCTTTAAGCAAGACTTTGCACTAAAATTAATTGGTTTCTCGGATCTGATGAAAGAGTTCAGTTACTTGTCAGCAATTCTCCTAATGCTAGGTGCCTGCGTAAAAAAAATCCACGAGATTTAAGAGTTAACAAATATCTAAGTCAAAAAGACTACAAGGAAAGCTAGAAAATAGAAAATGCTCCAACAATCTTAAGAAAAATTACCACCACAAGGTATGCGTCTGAAATTGATCCGGCCGTCCACTGCACATCACCTCGCGGAACAACTACGCTTGTGGGCATTCTAAAGCAAACAATAACATTTTAAAGAGGTATTGATTTCTTTAAAGAATACAGGGTCACAAGTAAAACACTTAGACACTTGGATGGTCCATCCTCAATGGTTGTGCGGACTTCAGTATGATTTCCTTTTTCTGGGAATTGTGCTGGCATAGCCATTGTGGCTCACAGGACCACCGGACCACCGAAGTCAGCCTGGCCAAACCATGCCTCAGGTCATAACTACCACAAGAAATCATCCCCGTGCTAGTGGAACAGAGGGAGATTTGTCACAACTCGACTAGACTGATACAAGGATGGTGGTGGACCCTTGTATTGGTTTACTTTTATCTGGGCTTCCTGATAGGAACGCCGGACTCCTCCTTCTAGAACTTTGCTCGATATTTTTCATACTAAATACTAAATCCAACGCCAAGAACTTGAAACCATGAACCTTCTGCATGATTCAATCGCATTTGCAAACGTAAGCAACATATCCGCACAAAGATATACAAGCCGTCGTTTGGCTGCTTTGTCAACCGCTCGAATCATCAGTTCACGCATTGTGTCGGCACAAGCTGCTGGTAGATTATGGATTGCAGAAAGCTTAAAAAATACATCGTTTTCATCATGTTCTAATGTACTCACTAACCCTTGTAAATGAATGCAGTAAACTAATTATGAAGTCGAATACGTAGAAGACTCAGTAATCGCTCACCGTACAGTAGACCATAGCATCGTAGCCATAGTGAACATTGCTAATATGGCCTAGTCGTTTAGTAGTTTGTTCCATTACCTCAGCCCGATCCTCACGTGTAACTTCCCACTCGCACAATGCAATCGCAACGGAGACTCGTTCGGTCATCTAGAGTACGTGTATTCATTTGTAATGAACTACCTCCGAAATGATTACACAATGTCGTCCCCTTCTATTTATTGCCCACTCTTCTTTGATGAGAGGGTATTATGTGAAATACAACCACAATGATGCAGAGACATTTGCAAAACACCGGACCGCCCGTGTCTGCGGTTGAGACCGAACACTCTATCACCCTTTCCGGGGCTAATGCTTTCACCACCACATCATGCGATTCTTTCGTTTCGCTTTTCTCTCAGCCGTGCTGACTATATAATATTTATAGTGGATTTCTAGGCCAGAAATAACGACATCAAAATGAAATATTTCGCATTGTTTATACCTCAGAGAGAATAGAGGCCCCAGTACGAGAGCTACGCTGGTCGGAGATAAGCACCTTGGTTTGTGCAACCTAAATTCTATACATTAACATGCAAGTAGCATACCAGGGCACCATCTAACTCGAGAATTATACAATCAACAAAAATAAAGAGAATGATGCTGACCTTATCATAAACACCCATGTGTTTAAGGAATAGCAAAATGCGGTTACATAGCACCTTTTTCCGCCTCAATTCTGTCTCAGGAGAAGACCCCACTAGAAAGATACTCAATGGTTACTGAAATGTGTTCAGGAACAGCAAAATAAAAAAAAAACTACTTGCCTGGACGATCTATGATAATTTTCAAAAATGTGTATATTAAAATTGTAAAATCAGTATTGGATTTGCTGAGAAGAGGCTTAATAGCTTCGCATGCATCAACCTAAAAACACCATAACGAATCCTTAAAGAAAAGCGGGAATTAAAATTTTCAAAGTCTATTCAACGAGGAGATTTTGTACCAACAATATTCTTCGCAGCAAATGATGAAAAAGCAGATACAAGCGACGCTAGTGATTTCTCATCCTGAGAGATGCTTTCTTTGATGTCCTCCAAATCGTCCAAGAAGAACTTGTCATCCTTCAAATCGTCATCGAATCCTCTACAAAGGCACGTATGTGGTTAGCAACAAGTTGAAAACTAACTCAATACGACAATCTATTTGTGGTCCAAATTTCATCATTCTTAAGACGCTCAGTAGGTGAAGAATTTACAAGCACTAAAGGAGATTATACAAATTAGCGTTAGAAGAGTGAAGAACCCAAAGACACGTACAATAAGATGTACACTTTATACACAATGTTAAGTTTTTACTTACCACCTACTAATTTTTCATAGCAAGGTATTATATGAAACACAGTTACTACGGTGCTGAGATATTTGCAAAACTCTAGACCGCAGATGTCCGCAGTGGTGATCGAACGAGCTATTACCCTTGCCGAGAGCTAACGCTCTCACCACCAGACCATACTTCGCACCTTTCTCTCAGCTAGTTTTCTATCTACCAGTGCCATCAGCAATCATCCGTTAACGGAATTGATCTGGGAAGCGCAATCCACAGCAGGCACCTGCGGTGCGGAGCTTTGCAAATATCCCAGCACCATTGTGGTTGTATTTTACATAATACCCTGCTGTGGAAAATTAGTAGGCAGTAAATAAAAATTCAACACTTGACACTGGATTCAATGTCGATTTCTGCTCCCCAGATCAATCCCGTTAACGCGTGATCGCTGATGGCACTATACATATTTTACAAGAAAAAGAGTATTCACTTTAAATAAAAGTCACTTACTTTGGTAATAGACGCACAGCAGAGATGCCACAACTAACAGTCATCACATAGCAGAAACGCTCATCACATGCTAAACATTATTATCACACTTGAAGAAATAAAGACTGGCTGTTAGGTCTACTAACTCCAGATCACAAAAAATGATGGGATCAGGAAATATTCCACATTCTACAGATAGAACTCACCATGACCGACGAGTTTCGTGCCCGTCGGAAATGGTATCACCTTGTTCAGTGGAAGCACATTTTGCTTTTCCAGTTCATCAGGCAAGTACACAGATTGAACTGGAATGAAAAATCACATTCAGTACAATCGGGAACACCTTTTAGAAGACTATAATGAATTACGGTAAACCCATTTGGGACACCAATATTTTAAAATTCGAAGCGGAAATAAGTCTTGAAATAAGAATAAATAGGTACGTCAGTGATAAATAAGCCCGGTTTCTTGGCACCAGTAAGATTAGATGATAAAAAAAACTAATGGCTGATTCGTGGATTACTAAAAAAAAAACCAGTATTTATGACTACCTCTCTCTGTCTTTCTGTCTCTATCTTCCTCTTTCGAGGCCTCTACCAAAGATTACGCTCTACCAACTAGAAAAAAAGAGCAACATTACTACTTACGAGGTGACACTTTTGAAGAATCAATGCAGAAACCACAATGCAGTAACATTTCATTTACTCCCTAAAGTATAGGCAGTAAATAAAGTGATTGTGTTGTGATTTGTGCTACAGTTTAAGCTTAACTGGGTTCACCGCGATTTGTGCAGCCCAGATCAACCCTGTTGACGGATGACTGCTGGTAGCGCCTATGAGTTAATAACACGACTGAGAGAAAGGCGAAACGAAGGACCCGAGTGGTGTGGTGCTGGCGAACGTGTTAGCCCCGGAAAGAGTAAGATCGCGTTCGGTCTCCACCATAGACATTTGCGGTCCGGAGTTTTGCAAATATCTCAGCATGATTATGGTTATATTTCAATGCAGAAACTTTGTCACCGTGTTGTGGATATATTATTACAACTCCATCTGTTCGTTTGCAACTGGATGAGTTTGCCGTTAATCCAGGAACACACAGGAAAACGCGGCCTATGAATGACGATTTGTTAGAAACCTGGAAGAGACTAAGTACAACACAATGAACTCTCCAACCATAAAGAAGTACAGATCAATCGACTCTGGTTCTCTTAGGAAAAGGATAGACATCCTCTTAGGAAACGAGCAAATTCAAGCCAATGAGTCAAAGTGCAACCTCAAATTCTCGTAAGCAAGCTTTTCCAGTGGGTATGCTTGAAAACCACATCACATCGGTTGGTGAAGAATTGTCGAAGCGTATCAGAGCTAAAAACTACAGTGATTTCTCGAATTTGAATGACGAATCGCTGCATCTAACAAATTAGAATAGGAGATTTACCTAGAAAAAACGTTAACTCCGCAGTGTTGCCATGGTTTCCAACTAACAATAAAAGAATCCCATCACGGAATTTTGACGCATCCAACAACCATACATTCAAATCAGCAATGGGAGTGCCTCTCGATGAGCGCTAAAAAGCGACGTGAAATAGGGAAAAGTTATAAGGGATAAATAAAAGATAAAGCTCTCAGGCGTTGATCAATCCCTGAGGGATATGACATGCACACGATTTCATAAAGCATCGTTATAGGTGATTGAATATTTGGCCTCTACAATGACTCACGGTGGCATACCAATGCACCGCACCAGTGCTGCTATCCTCCCAGACATTACTGGTACCAATTTGTCGACACTGGGATATGGAGGTTTCGGTGATCCTGGGGCCAAGAGATTGACCCCAGGTGTACCGCAGGAAGCCTCCCATCAGTGCGCCCCCTTTATGACAGATGCACATTGCTTAAACACAACAATGACTTCCGAAAAGCAACATCGAATTTAAATGTCAACTATTACCTTGAACGAATCGATAATATAAGAGTCAAGAAGGGTATGAATATTCACTGTCCAGAGCAGATTCTTGTTCCAGACATCATATGCCCTCAGAGAATTGGGAGAAATTGTAACGACGGTTGCATCAATGTTCTAAACACTTCTGTGATATCGATGCTATAGAAGTCAACTCAATCCTAGGGAGCGTTCAAAAATTTGGACGAAATTGCCTCTAAGTTGGAAACTTCGGAAAAGGTTACTCACACTGCCATCTTCCATGGAATTCGCCCGAAAGATTAAAGAGTTAGTAACACGCGAGCTGAAAGAAGGCTCTTATTGAACTTAACACATGGAAATTTCCTTAAAAACGTTACTAGAACTCCTACGATGAACATCAAAAGTGCTGTAGATAGTGGTTCGAAAAGGCAATTGAAGATGAAATAACATGCCTATCCGAATTTGAAGCCTGAGATCCAAAAATAATACTTGAAAAGCGTTTGCCAATTCCAAAAGTCTCCCCTGACACGACTTTTGTCCACTGAATCTGTCCACGTTTAGAAACTGCGGTGCAATGAAGCAGATAGACAGAGCCAGACGTTGTCGTAAGAAGGAACGAAGTCTCTTAAAATAACACTGAAATTTTGCTAGTAACAAGTAAATTATAGCCGTCACTTTGCCCGCAATATAAAAACGACAGTTTCTAAGCGCCACACCTTCAGATGATCGCTCAAGAAACTGAACCGCAAGTGTTACTTCACTAGCTAGATCGATGACTATTTCGTAATGAATCGAAGACATTACACATGGCCAGTGACGAGCAACTCCTTCCGCAGAAACGACTAGGACCCCAGGAGGTCCAGAGCCTGAAAAAAACCATTCACAATTCAAAATTTCGAACTAATAAAACGATAAAGCTCTCGGCGTTGATCAGTCCCTGAGAGATGCACCATGCATTCGACTTCATAAAGCATCGCTGGAGGTGAATGAATGCATATCTAGCCTTTACAATGACTCGCGGTGGCCTGCCGATGTATCGAGCCAGTGCTGTTACGCTCCTAGGCAAGTCTAGTACCAATTTGCCGACCCCGAAAGGATGGAAGGTTTGGTGGGCCTGTGACACCGGGATGGATCCCATGTATACTGCAAAGTGTCTCCGACCACTGTGCTTCGAATTAATAAAACAATGGATTTATTCAAACAATGGGAAACATACTGCTCTTGTATACAACAACGGATCTCGCTGAATATGGAAGCCCGGAAGGAGGAAGGGGCAGCTGTACAGCATTGTTGGTAGAATCGTTATCCTGGAACGGAATTATGTTAAGAACAGGTGACTGCCTGAACAAAGGTAATGGGAACTGTTGTAAGACGGTGGGCTGAAATAGACAGGAATAGAGAAGGAAAGGCAGAAACAGATAAAAAATGGGAAAAAATAGGAAGGAAGTGGAAAGACATACAGTGTCCGCATTCCAAACAAATACGTTGCATTTGGAAACCATCCAACAGAATCCATCCGCCATTGTCGCACAGTCATCAACAACTTCATCTTTACCAACTGAAGTAGTTTTAATCAGAATCATAATCGTTTTATTTACTGCCTACTCTTTTTTAATGACACGGTATATGACGAGATGTAAAATCAACAATGCTGAGATATATGCAAAACCCCGAACCGCAGGTGTCTGCGGTGGGGACCGAACGTCCGTTCCGAGGAGTAACGCGTTCACCACCACACCATGCGGGTCCTTCGTTTCGTCTGTCTCTCATCCACTTGTATCAGTTGGAGCTATCAGCAATCACCCGTCAACGGGACTGATTTAATGAGCCCCGGCAACGAATCTCGACTTCGACTTCAGTCTCAGCTTAACTAGGTTCGCTGCCGATTTGGGCTCCCTAGATCAGTCCCGTTGACGGGTGATTGCTGATGGCGCCGATCGATACAACTGGATGAGAGACAGGCGAAACGAAAGGCCCGCATGGTATGGTGGAGAACGCGTTACTCCTCGGAAAGGACGTTCGTTCCCCACCGCCGACACCTGCGGTCCGGAGTTTTGCATATATCGCAGCATCGTTGAAGCAGTTTTTTTGAAGGAAGTAACTAAGTAGTGAAACAAAACCACAATGATGCTCAGATATTCGCAAAACATGGACCCCGGACGAAATCGAACCACGACTACCCTTTGCGGGACGCATGTATTACATACTGCACCACTGAGGCCTTTGCTTTGCGCTTAAGTAGTAATTCTAAAGCTTTTGTGACAATAAAGAATTAAAGAATGGTCCACGTACTCAAAAGGAACGTCTCCATAACGAGAGCTGGGTAGTCGATGGGTAGACGATCCAGGACCAAATCCAAGTCATTGGTAGCGTTAGACGAAATCATTCTGCTTGCAGGAAAATTTCAGCAAAAATCCAGTGGAATAGCCTGGAATATCTTGGAATATACTCCCACGAACCACAACGAACTTCCGTGAAAGAAATAAATTTCATGAGTAAAAGGACAAAGGGATAAAGCTCCCAGCGTTGACCAATCCCTGAGGGATGCATCCTGCATTCGACTTCACTAAACATCATTGGAGATGATTGAACGCATATCTGGCCTATGCAATGACTCCCGGTGGCTTACCGATGAATCGAGCCAGTGTTGCTGTCCTCCCAGACAAGTCTGACACTATTTGCCGACCCTGGTGAGATGGAAGGCTTGGTGAGCCATCAGCGCGTAGATCGATCCCATGTGCGTATTAAATGGGAGCCTGCAACCACTGTGCTGCACGGTCCACATAAATACCGAGAGTAGTGGAACAATACAAGGAACTACCCACATCAATTCACATGGAAGTGGCAACAACAGCGACAAAATTGTATTTGAGGAATTCGTTATTTGAATTCCCGAGGACACGTATTAGCAATAGAGCACTGTTACTAAGCACGTTGCGCAGATTCGTACGCGTAATCAACACTACTCTAGTAGTGTAGAGAAGATGCCATCTGAGTTGTTTTAAAGAAATCTAGAATATCTGAATTTGAAAGGCCCAAACTTATTACCTCGTAACCAACCACAGCCACCAGACGGCACATCAGTTTCTGAAGTGACGGATATTACAACCTTTTTATTTGCTGCCTATTCTCTCTAATGTCAGGGTATGTTGCGAAATATAACTTCTACAATGCTGAGATATTTGCAAAACTTCGGACCACAGGTTTCCGTGGTGGGAAACGAATGCGCTACTGCCGTTTCCGGATCCACCACACCATGCAGGCCCATCCTTTGGCCTGTCTCTCAACAAGTTCTATCGATCATTGCCATCAACAGTCACCCATCAGCGACTCCAGTGCTGCCCTGCGGTACGTAAAATTTGAGCCCGTCTCATCAACTGTCTACCGCTCCATATCGTGGGCATAACAGCGCAGTCTACGAAGCACTGAAGCTTGCTGGTTGAACTATTTGTAACTCTCTGTGGTACCCAAGATCAGCTCGTTGGGGCTTTCCCTTCTTGGTTGTTACCATGTGGATACGCCGACACATCAAACTACGCAATGACATTGTTGCTCCTCCACGTTCCCATCGAGAAATATTGCCTCTGCTCTGCAGTCTGCCTATCCTGCTCGTCTAGAAAGAGAACAACCACTGTTATTATTGGCTCAGAGCCCCTACTCCGCAAATTTCCAGACGACGAGCCGGCGTCTACTTCTTAACGACTTTCCTAGTCGTTTGTTCAATCGCAAGTATATTCCCTGAAGTCTTGAAGAGCTAGAGAGATCTGTTTTTCAAAAGTTTATATTTTTTACAAGATTGTTTGCTGTCCGAGTGGAATAACTACAACTATCATACTCTTCTCTACTAACACTATTTTCATTGTTGTTGAACACTTTAGTTAAAATAAACTGTTGGAAATAAAGCAGTGCTACATCCAGACCCTTACAGTAACTTCTCATATCGAGAGAGTTGTTCATGGCGCCAGATTTCATTACTGAGTGGCAGACTTGCTGATTTCGTCAAACAAGAAAACTGAGACGAAGTTCCATGTATTACACCTGGATAGTCACACAACATAACTCGCCACTGTCGTGAAAATGAAGTCCAATTGAAACTGCACTATAATCAGCACTAAATTTTTCTCTGGCTTTTTTTCTCAGAAAAAGCAGGCAGACTTGAAGAGGTGCACTCCATCGCTGTAATGGGTTAGGTGCCAAACACCCCAAATCGCTATTCCTTTGAAGAAATGAAGGATCATCTGAACTTTTTCCAGACGAACGAACGATGAACGATAAAGCTCTCGACGTTAATCAATCACTGAGGGAGGCTCCATGCACTCGACTTCATAAGGCATCGTTAGAGGCAATTGAATGCATACCTGGTCTGCAGAATGACTCACGGTGTTGTAATCGATGTATCGAGCCAGTGCTGCTATCCTTCCAGGCATGTCTGGTACCAGTTTGCCGATCCCGGAGGGATGCAAGGCTTGGTGAGCCATGGGCACTGGGATCGATTCGCTTCCATACCCAGCAGCTTTAGACGTGTTTTGTCTACAACTATCTACACTATTCGCCGTAGCAACTGCTACAGTGAAACATTTCAGTGCTCTGATGGTAAGCAATTAAATGCGTAATTTCATCATTTGTCTTTCTCGAAACACTTGCATTCTAGACGATGGAGGCACTTGTTGTCTTCAAAATACTGGGATTCGTTTACCCATTATCGTTGTCGACAACGAATACGATTGACGGCGTGTTTCGCTCTATGGAAATGATGCCTCAGATCCATAGAGTGATCGATAGTATCGTATCGACTATTGTGTTCTTGAGAATACGATCAGTAACCCTTGGGGTGCCTCAAGCGAGCGTGTAGCGCAGTGATTGGAGGCGCCACTGCAACACACACGTGCTTGAAGAAAGATGCGCTTTCTGCATTTCTTCTAGATGTTGATGTTGCCCTTTGTAATTCAATAGAAAGACAATTCCCAGAACCGACTTTCTATTAACCTTGTCAATGGATTATAAATTCGTCGCTTCCTTTCTCAGCAATCGCCAGGTTGTTGAACAGCATGCGTTTACTTTCATATGATAGCACACATAAAACACAATCGTAGCTGTCGTTTTTGCAGAATCGCCTTCTTCAGAGCCTGTAAGGGTACAATAATACCAGACTCATCGGGTCAAACACTTCAACAGCACAAACAGAATGATGAGAATCTAAATGGTAGTCGTACGGTCAATAGCTTCTCGAAGAACCCACCACTTTTTTTTACCTGTCTTCCACCGATGAATAATAGCCGCTTAGAGTCTCATGTTGTTGACGACTCATGGTTCTATGGAAAAAAAAAACCATTTTTTCAACTTCGGTGCGGCTAGTAAAAGCTGTTATTCGAAAATTACTAGGTTGGAAAACAAGTCTTCCAAGGTTTGTTGAGGAATGTTTTTTATTGTGAAACCTGGTCAATTAAACTCTGTTAGTGTAGAGAAGATGCTATCTGAGTCATTTTGAAGAAATCTAAAATATCTGAATTTGAAAGGCCCAAACTTATTACCTCGTAACCAACCACAGCCACCAGACGGCACATCAGTTTCTGAAGTGACGGATATTACAACCTTTTTATTTGCTGCCTATTCTCTCTAATGTCAGGGTATGTTGCGAAATATAACTTCTACAATGCTGAGATATTTGCAAAACTTCGGACCACAGGTTTCCGTGGTGGGAAACGAATGCGCTACTACCGTTTCCGGATCCACCACACCATGCAGGCCCATCCTTTGGCCTGTCTCTCAACAAGTTCTATCGATCATTGCCATCAACAGTCACCCATCAGCGACTCCAGTGCTGCCCTGCGGTACGTAAAATTTGAGCCCGTCTCATCAACTGTCTACCGCTCCATATCGTGGGCATAACAGCGCAGTCTACGAAGCACTGAAGCTTGCTGGTTGAACTATTTGTAACTCTCTGTGGTACCCAAGATCAGCTCGTTGGGGCTTTCCCTTCTTGGTTGTTACCATGTGGATACGCCGATTCGTGTGATTCAGAGAGAGGCAGACCATTGAATGACATATTTTGAGTAAAAAAGATCTGAGCACACAAGAGATCAAAAATTTTCACTGAAGCGTTATAGCGATCCCTTGATTATACTACGATTTTAATTGTCTTCTTTCCTGCTTCTGCTCGGTGATCCATTACGCAATCGCCTCCTGTTGTTTTTGTAGGTGCTAACCAATGATCGGTTTTTTTCTATCATATCAGCTGTTTAGCAATGACATTCGCATATCAAATGTACCACCTGTAGTCCCGTTGATCGTCGAGTGACTCGGGCGGGCGCCATTAAATCCTCCATTTTTCCCTGTCGCGTGCAAGAATAGTCCAGTGGGTTCTGCTCGCTTTAGGGAATCGTCCAGCATCATATCTTTCTTCTAGGCATTTCGTGAAAATTTCTGACCATCGGGTCGGTGGTCTTCCTGCAGTGCGTTTGACATCCCGAGGAATCCAGTCACTAACGGCTCTAGTCGGTTGTCTCTTGTCGATCTCTCGTCTCTTGCCGGTCTCCCTCTTTTCCTCTCTTCTCGAGCAACTCCTAGCTGGCAATGGAGAAGCGATCTGATCTCTTTTCTCGAGGAACCGAAGTAAATTTGGCAGAACTTCTGAGTCCTTCGAAGAGAAGCTTGTATCTTCGGTCAAGTCCAGTTTAATCTGTCAGAGTCACGTTTAAATAGGATTTTGTTTAGAATGTTGGTCGACAGAATGAATTCTCTTTCAGCTTATGACTGAGTTGAATCTTCGGGCAATAGACAGGACTATGAGCCTTCGCTAAGTAAATGGTATATTTAGGTCAATTTGCAGAAACAATCTACGTGGGACTAAACAAAACAAAGCTACTGAGGTATACACTTCAACTTATAATGGTTGTTAAATATTATTCTAAAAAATTTGATTAAGCATGTTGCTTCGCAAATTTATTGGCTCTTTATCCTCACAACAGTTCACCGCCTCAACGTGGCTGGGGACGTTCCCTTAGTGTTGGTCTGCGATGTACAGCGGGTGGATTAATCCCTCTGGGAGGATCTGCCAGGCTGAGAAAGAGTCCGAGGTTTCCGTCAGGAAACCTAGCTAAGAATAAACGAAAACCATGAGGATCCACCACCGTCCTGATATCAGAGTCGTATAGTGGCAAATATCCCTCCGATTCATAAAGGCTACGACTGCCTGTCGCCGTGATGACCTTGGGCAGACTTTGGCCAGGCTGCACTCAGGATTCCAAGGGAACCACAATGGCTTATTCAGCAATTCTCCGAAAAATGGTGATTATGCTGGAGACGGCACAACTAGTGAGGACGGGCTGTTCAAGTATCATTAAGTTAAGCATTAAGTAAGTAACAAGCAATACCGGGTGCAGACAATGTAGTTAACGACGGCATTTATTCGTTTCTCGATGAAACTTACCGTTGTGTTGGAAAATGAGGATTCAATAGAAAATGATGCTACTTTCAAAAACCAGTGAGGAGAGCAGCTTGTGAGGGAGGATTTTTAGGGCTACAGAGGCGATTAGTTAAAAAGTTATACGGCGGGAAATGGTGAAAGGAGTTGCCATTGTCAAATTAGTAAACAATGAAGAGAATCGACACATCAAACCACGCAATGACATTGTTGCTAATGTGACAAAAATGCTGAGGCTGCTTGCTATTTGCATTACGCAGGTCGGATTGCTGAGTGAAGTCCTCCACGTTCTCATCGAGAAATATTGCCTCTGCTCTGCAGTCTGTCTATCCTGCTCGCCTAGAAAGAGAACAACCACTGTTATTATCGGCTCAGAAATTTCTTATACACCGTTCACATGAATTCAACCACTTCAGCCGTTCGAACAGTTCGAGTTGCGTATGATAGGTTCTGATAACCATGTTGTAGCACGTAAGCGAACAGTGAAGAAAAAAACAATGCGTTATCAAGAAGTCTGGTGAGCCCGGGTCGCGGGGATCGATCGCATGTGTATTGCAGGGCACATCTAACCACTGTCCTTTCATAGTGGTTATAGAATCTGAAGCTGGACTAAAAAAACATATTTTCTACTACACTTAGTGTTATCCATAAAAAATAAATGATATGAGGAAGTATGTTTATACTTAGGATAAGCAAGCGGATTTCATTAAGGATAGTACCATTTGTTAATGTAATCGCACAAAATGCAATCACCATCATCTCAGTCTTCGGCGGCTGGGTAGGCCTCGCACTAAAATTTGCTTAGGATTAAAAGTCATGCCTTGTGTGCTGATCTAAGGAGTTTGTATCGAATTTAAAACACGCAGTAAAACGCCTTCGCTTTCTTCGTAGCACCGTTGATCCGAGTTGATGCTCCGCAGTTCATCGTTGTCATTCGTAGCGGCATTTAATGGAGACCGATAGAGGGAGTACAAGTTGAAAGGGGACCTTCAATCGGCGGTACCCTTTCGTACAAGACTACTGTTGATTGATTTCGGCCATCAAATGTAATCTCCATCCGATGGTGAATTCGTCGTGTCCGTATCTGATGCATTTGTATTTTAACTGCTTCAACTTTCCGCTGAATCATGAAAATCCACAAAGGATGCTTTAGAGATGAAATTCCTTTCCATTTCCTCTATTAACACGTCTATAACATAGCGTCAGGTGGTCCGGAAATCGTTATGGAATTTCAACCAGTATTTTGGCAATGGTAACGGAAGGGGCGCGTGTAGTGTAGTGGTCGGTGTCCACCTGGGATACACACGTAGAATCGATCCCGCTCCATGGCCCACCAAGCTTTCCACCCCTCCGACGTCGGCAAATTGGTACCAGACTTGTCTAGGGGGATAGCAGCACCGGCTCGATACATCGGCGGACCACCGCGAGTTTGTGAAGGCCAGATATGCATTCAATCTCTTCCAGTGGTGTTCAGTGAAGTCTAGTGCATGGCGCATTCCTCAGGGATTGATCAATGCGGAGAGCTTAATCCTTTTTATTTTTTAATTTCAAAATGGTATATATTAACTCAAAATAAACTCTATTGGTCGCAGTTAAACACATTAAAATCTATACACACTTTTTTACCAACGAGAAAAAAGTATATTCACCTCGGTTGTACAAAATTCTGAATTTCTGCAAGCTATGGTGCCGTTGAAGTCAGCTTCGGCTTCGCCTTGGTTTCTAAAGCACTCCTCCCACTAAAAGCTGCTGAAATGCATAAAGAAGTGGTACCCGGTAGGCGAGAGGTCTGACAATTATGGTATAAGGCACAGTTTCGCAGCTCAACGTGCTGAGGTTTTGTAATGTCGGTAATGAGACGTCGGTAAAGAGTGAAAGTGAGCTTCATCGTACAGGATTGATTCCTTTCCGCTGAGCAATGAGGAGCGCATGTGATGAAGTTTCTGGTGCAATTCCTCGATTTGCGGGACATCGTTCGTCAGCGTAACCGTCTCACCTATATTGAGGAAAGTATGATGGATTAAACCAGCCGCAAACATCGAAGCAGTCAGTATAATCTTTTGAGGCGACTCTGGCTTTGGGAGTTGCTACGGAGCTCCATCGCAGTCCATGGACTGAGTGTATCATCATCGGTTGTCAAAAAGAGGCTTTATTTCTCATCCACAATACGGTTAAGAAACGAATCTCGTTTGTCTCTCAGAAGAAATCCCTGTAATTCCTAAAAAGCGATTCCATTGATTGATGATGATAAGCTCACGTCAGCTCCACAACGGCAGTTTCTAAGAATACTTATACTATATCGATTATTTATGCCTTAGTTTACAAAAAGTCGCTCTGGAAAGGGTTGTTATTCAGCATCCAATTAGTACGGCATCCATTTGGTTATCTTTGCCTTTCTAATGTTCTTTACATACCCTTAAACACTTTAGAAGGTCATACAAAATGTTTTTAAGTTCCCAAAGAGTGGAGCATATTTTTGCTGTCAGCAAGGTCTTCAGTTCATCATCATCAATTGTAGAAAGGCATCCATGGATGTCCCCACATTGAATGAATTCGCGACAACGAAATTTTCCAAACCAACGTTTCACTGTGCATCAACATTTCTTTGGTCCCTCATCTTATTAATTGTTCGAGGTATTTGCGCTGCACTACGTCTGATTTTGAAGTTTTTGTTGGGATTGATGTTTCGACATCTGCAATTCCAACCTTTAAAATTTACCAGCAACAGAATGTATGTTATAATTCAATTATAAGCGGCGAGAGGGCATTAAAATAGTCATGTATACTCATGCTGCTTATGCGGTCATGTATAATAGTTTAGCCTTGTAAAGAAAAACTATTGCTAAGACATCACCTACATTACCAGTCGTCCGGTTGATGGTCGAGTGGCTCGAACGGGCGACAGTAAATCTTCTAATTTTCCCTATCGCGTGCAAGAGTAGTCCAGTGGGTTCTACTCGCTCTAGGGATTCCTCGAGCATCATATCCTTCCTCTACACAACAGTAGCTGACGTTTCGGCAGTATCGCTTTCTTCAGAGCCCGAGTCATCAACCATATGCGACTATAATCAGCTGTTCTTACGTTCCTTATTGGAAGTCAGGCGGTTCTGAAGAAGGCGATACTGCCGAAACGTCAGCTACTGTTGTGTTGTATTGTATTGCGTGTTTTTCTATGGAAGTAAATGTATGCTGTATAACAACCTCTCGATTGCTGAACAAGGTGATATCTTGGATGTAAATTTTTTATACAGCTGACGAAGAATCTTTGCGCACTGGGTACGGATTCCCTGAACGGCCAGGGCTTCCACGACTGCTTAAATCTCAGCTAAGTCAGAAACCTTTTTTAAATCAATGGAAGTGAGACAGAGCAGTTTTTTGCACTCTTGCGATACTTCAATAAGTCTTGCCACCGGAGGATGTGGTCCATCGTACTGAATCTTTTTGGAAATCTTGCTTGCTCGCATGGCTGTCCCTCGTCCAGTGTTCTGTTATTCCCGTTTAAGGCGACTCGAGTAAAAAGTTTGTAGACGAGAGACACCAAGCAGATTGTGCGATAGTTCCCGATATCGTGGAGATCACTCTTGTTGAACAATAGCACGGTCTACTGGTCTCCCACTGAGTTGGAAGCTTGCACTCAAACAAGTAACGTGTGAAGACCTGACGCAGTGTGTCCACGAGGGCAGGCGGAAGTTTCTTTAGGTGTTTAGGTGTATCCTGTGCGGGTCTGGCGCTGCTCGATTTTTCACCGACGAAATTGCATGTCGGATTTCGGAACGGTGAACCGATGATATGACGCATTCATCCTATTTTACTTCACGCAACGGAAGGTGGACGTAGTCATCGAAGAGATCTAAGTAGTATTTGTGAATGATTTTCGCCATTGCCTTTCTGAACGCTGTAACTGTTCCGTATGTGCGCCAGAGTGCAATAATCTTGGTCATGTAATTGGCGATGCTTCGGTGGGTTTTGTGAATGCTTTTCCGAGCCTCTGCAGCTTCGACCATGATTGCTGCTGTTCTCTGTTTAGAATCCTGTTTTATCGCCTATCTGCATTGTTTTGCCAGTTCGGACGTTAGTTCGCGGTTGCCTGTAGCTCGTGCGATTCCATGCTGGCGTATCAGCACGAGTGTTTGTGGAGACAGACGTCTCTTGGTGACTTTCGAGCTCTCACCTTTCATAGCGCTAACGTGAAGATGTTGAGTGAGCCGATCGTATTCTTCGCCGATATTATCGAGGACGGCGGCTTTCACACACCGCTAGGTTACTTCCTGATCGGCTTTGTATCGTTGCTCTTTCCTACTGAACGATTTTGTTTGCATGTTATGGAGCGACCAGCAGCGAGTAAGGTCAATTAGAATTAGTACTCTTGAGTGTTCATAGGAACCGCATACCCTTGATACTTTCCGCAGTCGCTCAACGTTGTGATTTTGATTATATGTCAGATTGAAATCAGTAGGAGAACGTGATCCTAGTGGCATGCGTTTTAGCACTGGTGAGTAGTGAATAGTGATGTTCGAGTGCAAGCAAAAACAACGACGACATTGCATTCACACTAAGGAAGCCAAACCCATTTTAAAGCGACTCTGAAACCGTCGAATATCATCGTTTACTTTGGAGCTGCATTTCTATGGCCTCAAGCGGCGTGGTAGAACGAACAATCGAGGTAGTTTGCAGCAATAACTGAAATGTTTTAAGATCGGGCAAAACGGCATTGAAAGAGGGAAGGACAACACCAAGTCCACAGTGAGTTCTTAACTTCTTTCACGATACAGCTGTGACAAAAGTAGATTTTTGCTTAGAAATATCTGTTTATCACCCATGGAGCTGCTGCTGCTACTTCTGGGTTGTCGTGTTCTCTATGAATGTCCTTGAATACTGGTCGAGTCGAGAAGCCTCCCTCGATTCCTGGGATTGTCGTGCTAGAGAGTTCCCAGTTGGATTACAAAGTGAGGTGTTAAAAGACAAGTCTGCTAACAACATTCCAACCCAGTAGCTTAAGGCTTGGTAAGCCCGGGACGGAGTTAAACCATAATAGTGCTCGTGATGGACGACATCACCACCACTACGCTACCGAATCAATGAAGTGACGAGCATAAATTCAACTCAAGGTGGTTCACCGCTGACTGTCGTTGTCTCAATTTAACTGTTCTTCCAATTTTTGTCCGACGAGAACAAAATCTATACCTTTCGAAGAGCACTACTGCTCACCTGTTGTCAATACATTGCAAGTTGAATGATTTCCAGTGTCTTTGAGAAACACATTCAGATTTAAACCTTAGTCGGGATGCATTACAGAAAAAAAGCATCATGTGAAAGCCGCGATGATCCTTCAGAGATTCCAAAGGAGTACTGTGATACATATGTCGTTCGAAAGCCTATGGGAGCCCGACTACATAAAAGTGACTGTCGAGTAAGTTAGATACTTAAGTATCATAAATTTAAGAACTGCATACATGGGTCATAGCTTCTGTTCACGGAGCATCGTGCAGGACTCAGCAAATACCCTACTCAAATGGTGCGTTGTTGGTTTGAGAGGATTTTCCCCTGGATTCAAGGGACACTCGTCCCATGATACACTCTGGTTATCACCATAAGCAATCGGTTATCATCTGCCGACTAGGCATACTTCAGTACCATGACGATTCCTTGCACTATTTTACTCCTATCTGGCTTTCTACACGCACTTCTCAAATTCCTCCACTTGGGTAACTCAGTCGAAAAAATCAACTCCCGTTGGGCATTATAATTCGATACATAAATCACTCTGATGTTGTAAACCACTGGTGAAAGTTTTATGTAAACAAGAAGTCAAAAAACGAGAAAGTGACAGGACATTTCCAATTGCAAGCGAAACAAGAAACCTAGTACTACTAAAGATATCTTTATTACAACCAGTTCACTCATGTCGACGGCAACTCGGCGCTGATTGGAAAGATTTTTGTTGGCGACATCATTGTCGCATTGGATGGCCAGGTTATTAAGAATATTGATGAACTGTTCCAGAAACTGAGAGAACCTACACAGGTACGGCGATGTGGTTTATTTGAAGCAAACGGATGAATCGCATCTTACAGTACATCCGATATGAGCTGAAGGCTATGTGAAAATAAAGTTAGTGTAACAGTCCAAAGCAAAGACATAGTCTAACAAAATCAGAATCTTAGTACTATTTAATGATCCCAAATAAACGAACTTGAAAATTGGAATGATCATTTGCAGATATCCGACATCTTGAGCTAACTTTGACGAATATACATAACTCGGACTTCGGCGAATTTTATCCAAGAGAAACAGATTCAAAGTCTCAGTTCTCTCTTCAAGTCTGATTTTAGAAAGTTGCTGTAAAAATTAGACACGGAATGTGGTCATGGTGTCAGCATCGATGTACAACACTAGAACGAATTCAGATGGATAAAGATACCGAGAAAGTTACCGGAAGACCGATTGATCTTTATTATGTGAGAAATATAGTTTTAAATTTTGTGAACCTCAAAGGGTTTTGTACGGGAAATACAGCACAAGACGAATGAAAAGCCAGCAGAGATAATTGTCAAGTCGGTCTAAACTTTTTATGATTACTAAGAAGAACGGCTGTCTGGGATTAGTCACTTTATGTCGTTTCTTACGGTGAAGTAATTAAGGTGGATTCTCTGCATTGTAGATAGTGATTCAATTGTGTAGCGCTCCTGAATCATCAAATGTTCAATTGGGCCTACACGTGAAATATGACGCAAGGGAACGATTACAGGTTTGGCTATAATTTTTCCCTAGACATAAATTGCTGACAACGTCACTAAACGAAAACAGCAAACTAAGAGGCGAAGAAATCCTATCAAATACGAAAGGTTGTCTTCAAAAACGCTTATAATAGGAACTACGAACAACTGCAATAAAGCTCGTAAGGGATAAGTCTCTCGACATTCATCATTTCCTGCGGGACGCACCATGCATTCGACTTCATTAAGCATCTTTCGAGGTGATTGAATGCATATTTGGCCATTACAATGAGTCGCGGTGGCCGGCCGATGTATCGAGCAAGTGCTTCTATCCTCCCAGACAAGTCTGGCACCAATTTGCCGATCTCGGAGGGATAGAAGACTTGGTGAGCCACAGGAGCGGGGATCGATCACATGTGTGTATTGCAGGGCTTCTCCGATCGTTGGGTTACAGGCACCCTAAACATCAATAGCTTAAGAGTAGTGCTTTCTACGCTGGGTGCTCAGTTCTGTTCTTTATATACACGCCATGAATTCGACTCCGCTTGTGGCATCGTAGAGTTAGTTGAATACTTATTTGACCTATACAATGACTTTCCGTAGGTTATCCTTGTACAAAGTAAGTGCTTTTATCCTCTCAGACAAGTCTGATACCAATTCGTAAACCCAGAAGGGTTGGAGAGCTCGGTTCGCACTGGGCGCCTATTCGAGCCCACGACATTTTCTATATCGCGGGGCAACTTTAATGACTGCCCTACACGCGTCCTAATACGAACCGTGTATGATGATTAAATCAATAAGAATAAATGAATCAATTCCAATGTATGTAGACGACTATGGTTTGAATCATGCAGAGTTTCATCGAATGTCATTTGCTTTCCTAGTGCTTAACTACGAAAAATTCTTGGCAAAAAAATAACTGATGCGTTATCAACTAAAATCAAGCATGAATGAAACTCATGTTTCAACGCCTTTGCAATAAAAACACCTTCAAGGTACATAATGTGGATTATGCGAGCATTGCAGCAGTGCATCTGCGACCAGGTGATGTCATCCGGTTAGTATTCTCGAGAGACAGTTTAAGAAATCAATGGTACAACAACTTACATTTACTGATCAACTTCCTCTACCATAGTTTTTTCTTGCTGATTATGAAGCTTTGCTCTTGAGTGAACTCCTGAGTTTGCTACCTTCACCGTAGTTAACAGTGTTCCTGAGTTATAATTTCAATCTTAACCGTTTTATTTACTGCCTACCATTTTTAATGGCAGGTTATAATGCGAAATATAACTACAACGATGCTGATATATTTGCAAAACTCTGGACCGCAGGTGTCTATGGCAGGGAATGACCGCGCTATTGTCCTTTGTGGGGAGTAACGCGTTCACCACCACACCATGCGGCTCCTTCGTTTTGCCTGTCTCTCAGCTAGTGTTCCTGAGTTTTAAGATGGGTTCGATATGGTGCCTCCAGGTGGTTCATCCCACACGTTAGGTCTCTTAAAACTAAGAAACTTCACACTACAGGTACTACTATGAGAAAACTTATGCCATATAAATTCCGTTAGTGAGGCTTAGCTATTTTATTACCAAAATCTGCAGAAATGATAAGCTTCGTACAAAATTCCTCTGTTTCTAACTTCGAAAACGTTTTCCAGCCGGGTGAAATCTCCATTGTCATCGAATTTTTAAAAACAAACAACACCCTTTCTATCTTTCGAAGTGAAGTTCTCAATTTTTTCAGTGAAGTGAATGATAAGCCAGTAGCGAGTAAGACCATGCTCAAGTACTACATCACGGAAGCAGTCGTGAAAGGACGACAAGTAAGCCAAGAGACGGTAATGAGAATCAAAAATCGTAGTTCGTCTCCCCACTCATAGTGATCACTTGAAAGTGGGAATGATGCGCCTACCCGATTTCTTCTTGTGGAAATGGCGACCACATTAACGAACCAGATTCGAATCGGCGGGCAACGTCATAAATTGTTTACCAACTTCAAAAGAATTCTGTTCTATAGTCTGGAAATTTATTTATAAGAATGTACGATAAACAGATGCCTTTGTATATTTTTGATTTTACAAACAATTCCTTCTAAATAGTTGTTTATTCTCTCTCAGATACGTTTTCTCGTTGAGTGCCCATCGGGTGAAGCATATCGTGATACGTCTGATATGGCACCAGATGTTGCAGAAATCGCAATGAAACAGGTAGCGTCTTAGCTGAAAGTTTGTGCGCAGCGCAATTTGTTCTGAAAACATTAATTCTGTAATAGTCATGTCGTGATAGCACAGTGGTTCGCGATGTCGTCAATCTAGAAACAAACACGCTAGTTCAATCTCCGCCCCAACGCTCTCCTACAATCCACGTCGGAACACCTTAGCTCGGCTATTTCCATGATCGTAAGGAGAATCGACTTGACCATACTTCCACAACATTCATAATGAAGACGAAACTTTCAACCAGCGCCTGAAACAACAAGCGAAAGGTTTGAAGGCCATCGTGGACGATGAGTGCGAGGAAACACGAATCGAATACAAGTGCTCAGATCAGCACATCAAATTTGATGACGGATCATGTAAACGAAAAGGACCACCTTTCTATACCAAGTCGTCAAGTAGATGATCTCGATGATTTAATAACATTATAACAAACTCCCCTCACCCGCTTCAAAAACGGTACTGAGTTGGCATCCATTCTACTCACTTTATAACTTAAGAGAACATTTTATTTAATATTCCTTGAGCCTGTTTTTTTTAACAAAATTAAAACTAATTTATGGCTCAATAATTGTCCTCTAAACTTTTCTTACTTCTTGCTATCAAGAATTTTCACTACTGGTGTTATACGTTTCAAGTAAACTGAAAGCAAATTTGCTTGTTTCATCTCTGATTCTAACTTCCATAGAAAATTACTTTTAAGACCGTGGAGCTGGTTTCATAGCCCTTAAAACACCTTAAGCTTACGTCTTTCTCTTGTGTTGTCTTGATAAAGGTCAGAATTAAGCTTCCGGTTTCGGTTAACCTGAGTGATGGCTATCACGTAGATCGTAGCTTGATGAGAACAGGAAAGACATGCGAAGAAATGGCTCATACTCCATTTATATAAATTTTAGATCGAATTCCTGAAGAAAAATCAACAAAATAATGCACTGCAAAGTGTCTATTCAAGTGAACGCGCTAAAAAGAGTGTAAGCATTGCTACAAGAGAATGTTCAGAGGTTAGCGAACCCTTCTATCACAATTCCTATAACCATCTTTCTATTTCCATCAACACTGTTTTCTGAATGTTTTCCTGATATAAACGGACTCGAGATTGTTGTTAACCCAATATTTACTGGACAGTGGCTAGCGGTTTGGAGGTGGGGTATTTCGCCTTCTTTATAGTCTAGAAAGGATAACGCTGATACGGAATTTCTTCAGCCGAATACTTTCATAACCCCAAAACAAGAAGCACGATACCTAACCACATGTGGGCAGCTCCTTTAAAAGTCTAGTGTTTTTTTTTGTTATATGGATTCCACTTATTCATGAAGACCATCCGAACAGAGATCATACGGAGTAAGCAATGTGTTTGTTCGTGGCAACACCAGCCTGAGACCTGGCCCGAGGTCAGGCGTGATTACAAAGCTGAAAAACTTGCGGTTTACCTTTGAGCTTTCGGAATTTCTCTAAAATACTTAAAGAATCTTGTTTGCCGGCTTTTTAGGTTTTTGTGCGAACATCGTGACATATTTCTTCGCTATGCTCATGTGTTCTATGCGTGACTATTGGGATACTTCGTTTACGTTTCAAATCTTCTGAAATCTTAGGGATTTGCGCCTTTCGCATAACCCATATTTCCTACTGAAATCAAAGCACCAGGCTTTGGCTCTTTGTAAAGGACTAGCGAAGTGGTTGATGATGAAAAACCAACAAAAGATTATGTGTTACAAAGTACTTCTAAAAGGGTAATTTTTTTTGCAATATCTGATTGTACCTAAGTTACCGACAAAAAAGAAACTCGTGGGAGAGTAGATCAGAACGGTGCTTGGATTATTGTCGTCGTGAAAACATCGTTAGCATACTCGGAACAGTGAGCATCATTATTGAAGCGATTCTAACTGTAAGGTTCAACAAAGGCGTTGAAGTCCACGTACAACATAAAGGTGGAGTGAAAATTGAGATTACACATCACTAGTATGGTATCGTATTGAATCTTTAAATCACCCGTCGATAGCTTTCATCATTACAACGTTAATATTTTACGTATTCTTTCTTTGATGAGCTAACACGAGGTTGATAATAATATTTATCTTCGGCTAACGTTTCGACGTCTTGGGGATATATATATATATATATAGGGTCATATGGATTTAGTATGGTATCTGGATATATACTAGGGTGGGTGGGTGGGTATGGGTATCTGGGTATATATAAGGGTGGGTGGGTGGCTGTGACGTGAATACTAACTGGGCCAGAGAGTTAAATCTAACACCCAAAGTGTTCCAAAACTTACAGCTTTGTAACCTCTTAAAAGCATTTAATTAAGCTAATTCAGCTTGAAATCGCAGCCGACTTTGATCCAGCGAAACTTCGTCCATGTAAAAACGCGAAATGATTTTTGTAAAACAAATAGTTCTCTTTGAAGTCTGCAAGTTATTTAATGAATAAAATAAAACTTTTCATTCCGTTCCTTACTTTTAAAGCAAGTTTCAGCTATTAGAAAACCTTTATCAGAAAGAGTTCCACATGCTACATGATCAGACTAGAAAATATGACATAGAATTAGTTCTGTAGGCTAGAAAGTGTTACGTCATTGAATGACGATCTCTTCAGGTAGCTATTTCAGAAATAGCAGAGCAAAGCGACTATTATTTACACGGGAACAAAAAAGCGAACAAGTTTGTGCAATGAAGACCATTCAGAATGTAGACATTACAAAGTGATAAGCTGAAAAAGAACTTCTGAAAGCCCTAAATATTCGTGGTCATTGATGAGCCAAAACCATTACATGGCATGGTTTGCCAGAGTCCTACAGACATAACGTTAGGGAAGTAAGGCGTCTACAAGCTATTTTTTGAAGATAACTATATAACTCGCATATAGACATAGTCGAGAGCTATTCCCTCCCATCATCAAAAGAAATGGAAGCACACAAAGGAACAAATAGCTGTCTTTCGTTAATAGTGAGAAGGTGGACGTTATAGCTGAATACAGCCATCTTACCTCTATTGAAATATTTGAAAAATGGTACACTTCCCAACTTAATGAAGATCTGTGAAAGTTTGTTTCAATCTTTCCACGTTATTTAATTAACCTTGCGCTGCCAGTTGGTTCGCTCCAGCAACTGCTTGCAGGACCAGTGATGAATCTAAAGAGGCACTGATGACTACTGCAATTTTTCCCTAGAGAATTTCGCTTAAAATGGATAGATTGTAAACTTACATAATTCTCACTTGAAAATCTTCACACGTCCATAAGCACTACTTGAGGAGCTCGCATATGGAGGTAATATTCAATGGCGCGATAAGCCCTCGTAAACAGAAAAAGACTCAATGGGAAAAAAAAATCGGAATAACAATGTCGAATTAGGGTAAGGGACCTAGGCCCAACTGCCTCCACCACCCTCATCCTTGACGGCCTTCGAGGGGTACAGTCCACCACCACCTCTCCCACCATTGTCATCATAAACTGGGCCAGGAGTGGCTGGATAGGCACCACCACCTGCAAATGGATATTCTTCATACTTAACTTTTGAAATAATTCCCTTTTTCACTAGTCTACTAACGATTTCCCTTAATTGAGAACACCAATAGTGAGCAAAAGGTTCAACGTGAGAATCTGATGTGCTTTAGTGGTATGACTGGTCTAACAACTATTTTGTTTGACCTGTCCAGAATTTTCTGATCATTGTCGAGTAAACACAGCAGTGACAAATGTAACAATACCTACTAACTGTCCATCCACTTATATCTTTCTACCTATTAACGAAAAGAACAATTACTTCAATCAAATTTCTTAATCAGAGCTATTTAAAACAACCTTGGTAACCTCCTCCACCATATCCTCCGCCCATTCCTATTCCTCCGCCTCCCATACCACCTCTTCCTCCTGAAACATTTCTTCAGCGTTTGTTTAACTAATGCACCTACTTAACCATTTGTAAAGCCATTCTTCATCACAGTGTTAGGCTACATAAATAATAAAAAATAGACTCACGTCCTCCAGACAGAATATTTCCAAGTAACGATCCTATCCCAGCTCCACCTGCACTACTGGCAATGTTTCTGAACATAGAACCACCACCACCAGAACGACCACCACCACCAATTCCTCCACCTCCCATACCACCTAAAAACGATATCCGTTAAGTTCCTCAACTCGAGATACACTTCAAAACATTATAGAAAATATTAACAAATGACTTATTGAGCATCTTTTTCTGTGCTGCCTCTCGTTCAACTAACTTCATCCCACACATTGACAGCATTTTGAATCTAATATCATACAGTAGTAATAAAAAACCCACTTTTATGGAAAGCAAAAGATAAAACAAGTACATTAGAACAACGAGCTCTTGTACTTTTTAGAAAAAGAAGCAGCAGAAGAAAAAAAACTGGAACTGATTTGATCATAAACTTGCAGAAACAGGAAGAACTATAAAATAACATTAGAGACAATATTCTCACCATCCTGAGCTCTCGCACTGGCTCCACCTTTCCCACGACAACAGCAGCAATAACAACAGATACACATACACACAAGTGGGACAATAACTAGGAACAGAAGCGCCCAGAACCATCCTGGTATTGATGGCATTTTGAAGCCAGAACCTTGAAGAAAAACAATATTGAGGAATCAGATAACCAATTCGGATACAAGTAAGGAAAATCCGAATCCATACACCAAGGAAGCCTCATCAACGGCATACTTCACTTGATAGATCAACAAAATAGACATAATTAGTTTGATCGTTGTAACCAGTAACCTCTTCAAGCAGTATCGTGAAGAAATAAACTGCCCCCGATCGAGAAATTCACGAGAAAACATATGGTCTTGTGATGAAGTCCTTAAAAACATCTATGAATTGAGAAGCCAACCTCCTGGTCCTTTATAGCCACCACCCATTCCACCAGAATTGTCTCCAAATCCTGGTCCAGGAACAGATGGACCGCCACCTCCACTAGTTCTAGGGGATCCTTGCTTAGACAGAGCTGTTTCCCTGAATCGGTTTCAACCAAAGATGTTAAAGGCGTACAGTGTACATAACACCAATCCCAAATAGGCTTTCACAAAATAGTTTAACCCTACTAAAAAAAAGGTGCGATGGATTCATATTTTAAAGAAACAAAAAATACAACCAACCATGTCTTTTGCATAATATTGGTTAGTGCCTGTTGATAATTGCTCTGTTGAAATAGGGATTTCTAAAAACGTCAGTTTTTTCACGTCAATTCCTCACCGCCATTCAAAGAAAACAAAACGTTTCCAAATCCTCATTATAACAAAACTTTGACGTTTGCGATAGAACGGGATTAAAAAAAAACTATTGGGTGCAAGAAAATACCGAGGTCTACGTCTTCTTTTCATACTAAACCCAAGATCAGAAAGAATAACCTAAGAGAATTAGTACAGATGTTGATGAAAAAGGGGTCATAAACGTATTAAGAAAAGAAAAAAGTGACGTAAACTTTTCACGGCACCATGTTAATAGTATATTACTCTTTACGGCCTTTTATCACAAGTTAGGAATTCAAAACGGTCCATACCTGCTGTTTGAAAATCTCAGTGAACTCGTCAGCATACACGGGCACCTTTTCATCACGAGCAACCCAGAATACCATATCATCTGTGGAAACCTTAACAATACCAACTTTTTTAATATCCCGCTGATGGGTGATTGCTGACAGCACTACTAGATAGAAAACTAGTGAAAGAGAGGCAAAATGAAGGACCCGCATGATGTGGTGGTCAACACGCTAGCCTCCAGAAAGGGTAAATGCGTGTTCGATCACCATTTCAAACACCTACGGTCCAGAGTTTTGAAAATATCACAGCATCACTACACTTCACAACACTATCAGCTCATAAGTGTTGGCATTAAGAATTGAAACCAATAATATCAGTGAATAAACATACTACGAAAACAACGGCTTTCTGGCATTGCTGGTCAAGTGTCCATTTTCTGAGCATGTCGTTCGCCATGGTTTTTACTGCCTAAGAACGGAAAGATGTGAGTAAACAAAGTTTACTATGGCTCTGAATTGTGGCTACAACACGGAATATCAAACGGAAGGCAGTTCATCGTAGTCAGCTCTGGCCCACTCTGGTCCTTATAACGTGCCAAGCGAAAAATTCGACGAAAGGAAGAACATAGAAGTAACACTGAGACATACGACGCTCATTCTAGACACTACTACACAGTCAAATTTAGGTTCTCGGCGTTGATCAATCCCTGAAAGATGCTCCATGTATTCGCCTTCATTACGCATCGTTTGAAGGTGATTGAATACATGCCTGCCCTTTACAATGACTCGAGGCGGCCCACCGATGTATCGAGCCAGTGCAGCTATCCTCCCAGACAAGCCTGGTACCAATTTGGCAACCCCGGAGGAATGGAAAGCTTGGTGAGCCACTGACGCATTGATCGATCCCATGTGTGTATTGCAGGGCGTCTCCGACCACTTGGCCACACGCGACAGTCCAATAAATAAATTATTAAAAGTATATAGAACCTTAGAGGTTGTAACGTTATAAAGCACCTCTGTTGAGCCTCCTTTCACATGTCTAGCTATTGCCATGGCTGCCGTCACGCCTTTCTTCTCACAGAATGTTCGTCCATGGTCCTAAAAGACTTGAATAATCCATTAAACACTGGGTGGACCTGAAAACAAGCACCCTATGAAATGCCTCAGGACAAAACAAAAGAGTCTTCGCAATTTACGAAATACTGTATTGGAACTGTTGAGCCTACACGAAGATGATAAACAGATTTATTCGGCTAACGTTTCGACATCTTCATCTTAATCAGAACCAATGCTCCCCGTTGAAAGGGTCCACAGTTGTTCGTCTTCTCAATGTGGTGTCTTCGTCGTCGTATAGAGTAGGATCTTCTTCAATGGAGCACCGACGCTACATGGAGAAGACGAACAAATGTGGACCATTGACTCGGATCATCGGCTCCGATAAAGACTAAGACGTCGAAGCGTTAGCCGAATAAATCTATTGATCAGCCTCGTATAAGCTCAACAATTTAAATACATGTTTATTATTTTACTACCGAAGTGAAATAACGGTGGGTCTGAAAATTATTACACTGGAATTAAGAATACCGAGCTCAAGCCAAAAGTAACAAAACCTTTCCCTGATTGAATATATACAACAGTTAGTCAGCACTACTATGCTGTGACACAGTGCCAACAACTGCTGTTGCTGGGTTCGACGACTAAAGCCCATGGACTACCGAGCCTAACCTTCAAGATTCAGCAAGACACCTCGCGATTTCAGAGAACCCGACGCTAGCGCTGTGAATTTCTGAGCCGATGCCTTGGCTAATTACTTTTAGCTCGTCCTCAGTGGTAGTTAGCCAACAGAAACCCTTGCTTGAAGGGTCCCCAGAGCGAGCACAACATACTTGGTTACTCAAGAAGAAACGCAAGTTTTACTGGCACCTGCTCGAGTCATTCGACGATCAACGAGACGGCAAGTAACAGTTCCAGGCTCTTCCAGAGTTCACAACTCACCTGTCTGGTTCTGCTCTCCAGCTGTTTCAAGTCATGATCGAGACGATAGCGTGCCTGTACTGAAAGAACACCGTCGGGATCACAGATATTAGCTGTTGTCTTCATGTTACACTCCTTGAATTGGCCAGCAGTGGGGTTGGGATAGTTGTAGGCATCCCACTCTTCGGCCCGACTTCCCACCGTCAACAGCAGTAGGATTAGCCACCGCATCGCTCTAAAGATGTATTTTTAGCTAACTTTATTGGTTAAATGCATATTTACATTTAAAAAGACGGTAGAAGAGCTGAAGCGACAGCACCTCTCCACTCGCAAAACATTTCTATTCAACTTACATCGAAAACAAGAGCTAAACGCGACGAGCTGAGTCATGAAAACTATGTTTTCCATACATTGAAAGCAAGCGAAGATATAGTAAGTCAAGAAAAAAGAAGGCGTTTTCAAAAGATCAGTGGAAAGTGAAAGGAAAAAGATGGAATAAGTCAACTTACATTACGCTATGGATAATAGTTAATCCTCCCAACGGTTTACCGTTTTATTGTAGCTGGGAGTTGTTTCTGGGTGACGGACCACGACGTACAGCAAGGATTGATGCCCCCAGCAGGTTCTACCAAACTGAGAAAGAGTCCGATGTTTCCACTAAGAAGCCCAGCCAAGAGTAAACCAAAAGCTGCATCCACCACCGTCCTGCTATCAAAGTCGCATGGTGGCAAATCTCCCTCAGACCCACAAGGGCGGCGACTCCCGTGGTGGTGACGACCTCGGGCAGACTTTGGCCTGGCTGACCTCGGGATTCCAGGGAACCACAATGGCTAAACCAGCAAAACTCCGAAAAGTGTAGATTATGCTGGGGCCTGCACAACCAGTGAAGAGGGGCCATCCAAGTACAGGTAAGTAATAGTAAGTAGGTAGATTGGAAATATTTCGAATTTAAACCAAAAAACCTATTAAAGTTTAGCACTGTTAGGAAAACTAAACCCGAACTTTTTTCTTAACATGGGGACTGAAGAAATTATGAAATATGCTAACGATAATTTGTAATTTCGACCATATCAAAACAATGGGTAGGATCGAAAATGATGTTGAACAGGGATAAAGACAGGAAAAATGAAAAGAAAAAGAAGAAAACAAAAGAAGAGGGTCAAATACCTCAGCTTTCTCGACATTTTTCGTGAGATTTTTCCATCAATATTCTCCTGTAACCAAGAAAATTCGAGAACTAGTACCCTATAGTTAACCTTCACCTGAAGTTAACCTAACCTGAAGTTCTTTAGTGTCCAAATTTGAATCCGTCTTATGTCAAAGAAGGAGAATAACTAAAGAATCCTTCGCTTATCAGCCAGCATATAACTGGTGAAAGCTAAGCGGTTACTAGATGAGCAAATGAAATGAAATGAAGAGATAAATGAAAGGAATGGAATAAAATGAAGAATATGAAGATGAATGAATGAAGATGAACAAGTAACTTCGCCAGTGGGAAGTAGAAAAGGTAACGTTTCTTTTTAGAATATAAAGTATAAATAAAACAAACTCTATAAGATAAGGGACATTCACATTGTTTACTAGCTGGAAAAAAATCAATACCTCTCTCTCTCTTCCTCTCTCAGCTGGGCGCTCGATCACAATAACCGTTCTCTTCAGCACAGCCGAAAGTCTCCTTGGTTCAACCCATTGCGCCAAAATAACAGTTACTTAAATTGGATGAGAACGATAGGACGGAAATCGTCCAGGCTTAGATCCTCAGATTAAGGAATATTCGTCGTAGAATTTTTTGTATTCTAGTTAAACAAACATGAGGTGTTGTTTTATTCTTCATTCAGGAACAAGCCGACCTTTCGGCCGATTTCGCCTTCCTCAGAGCCTCGAAAGGTCAAGTTGATCGCAATGTAACCAGCCAAACACTTCCATAACCAAACAGAGAAACCAAGCTTTCAATTTTTTGGATGGGTAGATTGCGGTCAATCTCAATCTCACCTGTCCGGAGTCTGAGGAAGGCGAAATCCATCGCAACGTCAGCTTGTGCATAAACAAAGAAATAGGATAACAGCTCGTGTTTGCTCAACAAGAATATAGAGAAATGATTAGATTGTTCCATGGAATCGATAAGCCATAAATTGATCTTCCATTTATGTCTTCCAAGTCTTCAATACAGTTAGATAATGAGTGAACAATGACAGTTTACGATTATATTGCTCCATGGAATCAATGAATAATGAATCGCTACTGCAAGCAAAAGGGATATGGTTAGTACTTGAGCAAGGAGTTAGGCGACAATGGCTCTGGTTAAGCCCTAGTGTTATTGAGAATGTAGTTTGGAAATGATCCAGCTCTGGTCGATCAATAATGTGCAGTGTCAGAATGAAAACATAAGTGTCCGATTGTTCTTGAAAATTCTTTTCAAACCCACCGTTATTTAACCTCGGTAGTAATCATCAATACCCTCCTGGATTATTAAGCTAACACAAGGTTGGCTAAGATGTATATCCGGCCAACATTTCGATGTTTTCGTCTCCATCAGATAATCAGAGACGATGGTCCACCGTTGTTCATCCCCTCGATGTGGTGTCTCCGTCGTCGCTCCGAGACAGATCTTCTTCAGTGGAGCACCGAAGCCACATCGAGAAGACGAACAACTTTGGACCTTCGACTCGGATCATCGGCCCTGATTAAGGCGAAGACATCGAGACTTTACCTGAATAAATCTATTTGTCAACCTCGTGTTAGCTTAATAGTCTAAGAAGGTCTTGACAATTGCATTAATTTTACTACTTACATGTGTACCTAGCCCTTAGAGTTTAATGAAATTTTTTGGTTACACCTTACTTCACCAAATACGACTTGTTTTCGATGCACAACTGATGAGTACTGAACGGTATCCACACTCTAGAATTCGTTCATGGTTATCAACGATGATGTTAAACAAGCGCTTGAATCTAGTGATTTCCTAAGAGTGCAAAAGAAACATGGATCTTACTTGGACAACCGGAGCTGTCCTCATAAGTCTTCGAGTGTCAGATGATCTTTCATCCATTTCGGTCGTTTACAACCAGTATCCAAGGTGGTTGTCGATTTCCAGGATGCCTAGGTTTGCGAATACCATCCTGTGACCTTAGAGTCGTCTCCAGTTCAGCTGGTCGACATAGGCCACAATTTTAGCCCAGTATGCAGATGGTAGCCGTAGAGCACACTTTCATCATCGTCAGGTTATGTAGTGCTCTTCCCGTCCATCTATTGTAAATCCTTCTCATTAAAAATCGGTCTCTGTTTCGTTTTAAACATGAATACTTCCTGATTTCGAAGACCAGATAATTCCCCAAAATCTGGACTACGTGGTTCGGATTTACTTTATGTGCTAAAACTCGGAGCCTCACTCGTAACAGCACGGCTCTGGGTAAGGGCTAAAACTTTGGCCATCAACCTAAGTCATCAACCAAGAACAACAGCAACAGCAGCAACAACAACAACAACAGCAACAGCAACAAAAACAACAACAACTTATACCAACCTCGCATCAGTTCAATAAGTTCAGTTCATAAGAACATATAAATAAGTACATTGATTATTTATGCCGCGGATTAGAGAAAGTCGATCTTTTGACTAGGAACCTCAGTTGGGTTTCGAAATCACGATTACGCTAACCGGGGTCTCACGTGCTATTCACAACCCCATCCGAAATCCTTGTTTTATTTTTCTCTCAGCCATGTTTTTACTTCATCGGTGTTTTGCCGGTGGTGATTTCCAGTACCCGATAGCACGTGAGCTCTTGTGAAGGTAATCACGGGTTCCGAACCTACCTCAGGTTCCAAGTTTTGCTCATATCTCAGCACTCGTGGTTTTGTTTCACTTAGTGCCCTGCATGGAAAAAAGAATAAGCAGTGTATAAATTTGAAGACGTTCAGAAGACATCGTTCAACACACTGTGGTAAACTGTTGATCTGAACGAGATGTCCGCGAACACCCGTTTCTCGTCCCAACCTAGGTAATTTGTTATTCACTGCGGTTGTGATAGCAGTTGGCCAGGCTATCTTTGCACAGTTTTTCCATTCCTTGATTGACGATCACTCATCGAATCGCATTCGTTTCGGCGTTTTCGAACGTCTTTTGTAGTTAACAGAAATTAAAACCAGAAACAAATGGCAGCTCGAACAGATGATATTTATGACTACTAATTACAGTATGCACGCTGTCGATGCAGTAGAACTGTAGCGATACTAGCACTTGGTCAACCCTATGGTCTCCACCCAGTGGTACCTGATGATACGTGTCATAGGGCGATTTTCGTGAAGATCATGTTAATAGTATTCAATTCGCAAGTTAGATAGTAACTTCGTAGACAAATTCAATCAGCTTCCTAGATAGAACGACAACGAGCTCGATTTTCCATTTATGGCATTTCCTTCTGAAGGTGTGTTGCCAAGTGAATTGCAAGAAGTGCGCGTATTTTGTGGCTCACGTCTTGGAAGATGCAGTATTGACCTGGGGATGCACCTCTTTTCATGCTCTTTGTTGCTACTTGGACTTCGGGAAGAAGAAACTGTTCTTCTCTAGCGGAAATTTTGAGGTTTCGAGGGACTGTTCTGGAACGAAAAAAAAAACTGGAATCGGATTTTACCGTTTTTGATTCAGATTCATAGCTTATGGTTGTCCTAATAGTATTATTTAGCTTCGTTCGTCAGTGCTAATAAAGTAGCATTTATTTGTTGGTCCCGACTCCGTCATCCTACAGAGCTACTTGTTTGAGCTGGTTCCGGAAGTTTTCCATGGTTGTAGCGATGTCGTCATTCAAAAATGACATTCATTATTAAACCTACTGGCTATGTTAATTTTTTTTATTTACTGTCTACCACAGTTTTCCACGGCATGGTATTATGTGTGCACAACCACAATGATGCTGAGATATTTGCAAAACTCCGGATCGCAGGTGTCTGCGGTGGGAAACGAACGCGCTATCACCCTTTCCGAGGGCTAAGCGTTCACCATAACACCATGCGGTTCCTTCGCTTCGCCTGTCTCTACTGGCTATGTTGCAAATGGGATAAGCTTCAGTTTTTTCCCATCTTCGAACAACTCCTTGGTCATGGTGAAGAAGGGTTCCGAACTTGTTCATTGACGAACTAAGATACATTCAGAAGAGTCGCTAAGACATTCGATGATCATTATGCTGTTTTCGTTATGGTCTAACACAATCTCTATGGTATGCCGTGAAAGCGTTGTTTTGATCCGGTTCTAGTGACCTCCTGTGCAACACGATTGTTTCATCGCATTAGGTCGCAAGCAGTAACGCCCAGTATAAACATAAATCACTACGTACGAATGATATTTGTGGTGCTACCTGCTATATGAAGGGCGAGTGTAGCGCAGTGGCTCTACAGTACACATAGGATCGATCCCCGCGCCCATGGCCCACTAAGCCTTCCACCACTCCGCGGTTGGCAAATTGGTACCAGACTTGTCTGGGCGGATAGCCGTACTGGCTCGATACATCGGTAGGCCACCGCGACCCACTGTAAAAGTAGATATGCATTTAGCCACCTCCAGCAATGCTTAATGAAGTCGAATGCATGGCGCATCCCTATCCCTCAAGGATTGATCGACACTGATAGATTTTTTTATTCACTATATTTTACTGCGGTTCACCGCAAAAACGCATTACTGCCAGTATTTGGAAGCATTTCGCAACTTATGGGTCTCTGTTTCAGTATTTTTTACGCCCACACACTCTGTACGATAACGTATACGATAATAACCACTAAAATTGAAATAGTAGTCGATTAGCGCTCAGATTTCTGGTTAGTGAGCTCGTTTGGAAAAGGTTTTTTGTATATTATTAAGAGCAGAATAGAGGTCTTCTCGGCCAACAGCCAACATAACACCTGTGCTCTACAAACTATCATTTAATGGCAAGAAATTTAGGAAAACCGTTCTATGTGCTAAAATGGACTACCAGAAAAAAATGCAACCTGTGAATGTCATACCGGCCACTCTTACAAAACTATTAAGACTGCTATAGGTGTCACTCATCACGATAGTGTTTGAAAAACCACTTTTGGATCGTTAAGTGAAACAATGTGAAACATTCAATGTAAGCGAAATGTGTGCCAATACCTAAAATTTTATAACACAACGAAACAATGTCCTCATATTCAAGAATAATACGAAACGCGGAACCCGTGGAAAGAGGTAGAACAGTGGAAGGGATGACGTTCAACACAAAAAAGGCCCCTCTACCCCATCATATTGGGTCTCCCATTCCTCGAGGATCATAAAATAGCATCAAACTTGTTTGAGCTCAGTTCACTTCCTTCAACTGTTGTCTATTGTGGTGGTCTGCTTTTTGAACACAGTGACGTCCGCGAGACACATTGTGCAATCATAGAACCGTTTCCGTCTGAGAATACGGATGTTGATATTAGTCACGAATACCTCCTCCCATCGTTTGGGTTGTGTTCCAAGGAGATCACTGCATTCTCTTGGAGTCCACTCCACTGTTCTTTTCCTCTATTTATTATATACTCTTCCGATTATAAGACCTGATCAACCGTCTTTCGCTAACAATGCTTATCTTCCTCCGCTCTGTGGATGGTGCCCAGAATTAATGACGTGGTTGAAACATCAGAGGACGTTTTTGCTGTATAATAGAGTGCCAGGCGGACTGTTGAATTTAAAAGATGAACTGGAGGAATTGTAACCGCTAGCTGGTTGGTGGTCCCAACTGCGACTCCAAATGCTGCCCTTCCTCTTTTGTCTAGTTCCTACCTCACGTTGTTCTCCACGTTGATTGAACACCCAAAAAACACCTACGAGGCGATCTTTGCAATGACAAAACCATGCAGTTTGATACGCTCACCTTCCCACCACGAATTTTTCGTGAACTGAGTCTTCTTCCTATTTATGCGGAGTCCATTTTTTTCTTTCTTCGTTGAGTTCCTTGAGATTCGTCTCTGCTTCTCCTCGGAAGGGTGGTGATGTCATACGTCAACCGATGATTTGATGGAAGTTTTTTATCAATACATATGTCCTTCTCCTCTCAATCCAGTGCTTTATTATTCACTGCAGTGCGGCATTAATCAGCTTTGATGATATTATGCCGCTTTGACGAACTGCTTTTCCCATGGGTATGGTAAGGAGTTGATGAAAAAGTTGCGTTACGATAACGGTCTGTCAGTGCTCATATATAGGACGGGTCCTCGCTGGTCAACGAACGTTCATAGGACTGTGTTCGTTTCGCCGCTTTCAAACGCTTTCTTATCGTCGATAAAGGTTAGGACAAGGAGTTGCTGTTGCTCTTGACAGATTTTTGTGACTCGTAATATGGTTTGAATGTGGACCGTGCGGCAGAATCCCTGTCGGAATCCTGCTTGATGAAATGGTTGTGCCTCATCCAAAGCCGTTGATATCTGCATAGGAATAATCATCGCGAACAGCTTGTAGAGTACACTCAACAAAAATATCAGATGACAATCATGAAGGTTTTTTCGATCACCTCCCTTGGGCACGGTGACCTTGCACGACGTCCCTGTTGGGCTGCGATTTTTTCCTCCCGAAGGTAAGATTTCGTGCAAAAGTGGAAAATGTGTAACCTTCATGCGACTGCCTTTTAATTTCGTCAGAAACTGATGAAAGAAAGGAAAATTTCGCAAAATTTAACCGGAGCGAAATAAGAAGCATACTTGAGGAAATCAGAGTGTTACAGATTAAAGATAAAAATAGCATTCACAAGTAAACCAAGTTCCCCTCAATGCAAAAAAGAAATATTCACAGAAATATTAAGAAACAGAAGAATGCCCGCAACCGTTTTTTTAGACGAAAATGTAAAAACTGTGGGAAAAGTCAGAGTACAATAGGCATAGCAAGAAGTATTGGTAGAAAATCCTTCAAACCGTTAACACATTTAAAACAGCATTAATTTGGGTACCTGATGATAATTTTTCGATAAATATGGCCCTAAAATGAACTTATAGAAGACACTAACACTTAATTTAGCAAAATATTAACAAAATATGGTTGTGTGCAGCACAGTCGTTAGAAATGTCCTACAATACATACGTGATCGTTGGTTGTAGCCGCCAACCGAGTGTTTTTGCTTGCGTTCGTGGTGAACAATGTAACGACTCACAGCGCAAGAATGTGAAAGGCGTTCGCGGGAGTGAGTAAGAGTAAGGAATTGCTTATAAAGCACCTCAAACGTGAGTAATTAAACCTTTATACGTGCTTACATACTACTTATACAGCAATGCAATTAGAAGTGTTATGTATGCACAATAAATTACAAGTGAGGTGGTTCAGCGGTTTTTTTTTTACCTAATAACATTAACAGTAGTGTATGCACCAATGTAACGTCTCACAGCGCAAGAATATGAAAGGCGTTCGCGGGAGTGAATAAGAGCGAAGAATTGCTTGTAAAGTGCCTGCGAGCAATGAACGTATTTAAGATATGTTAACAACACAGCACTATTACATAAGAATCGACGATAACATTAGTGTATTAACAATACAGGAGCTAAGGATTACAGTTAATATCATTACAGCCTAAGAAAATGAATTTGCAAAGAAAGATTAAACAAGAGTACAATGATGATGTAATGGCAACGGCGATCTCCAAGGCGTCGTCAGAAGCCAAATGGCTGTGCTAGTGAGCGTGGCTCAGCCCGAGCAAGTGGTATTGGTCGTACGGTTGAGGCTCGGGTCGCGTGCTCTAGACTCCAAGCAATGTGACGTACCCAATAGCATGCTTGGTGGTATGACTAATGGCTACAAGATACTGTGCCTAGTGGCATGTTCAATGGCTAGAATGGAATGTGAATGTAGGGTACGCACGCGGGCGTTGTGCCAAATGCAGTTTCTATCGACTTACAGAATGTGCTCATTAGGTAGACAGAGAATTCTCTATCTAATAGAGGAATGCTCTATAGACAAACTGGGTCCAGATTTGTCTGCAAAGATAGAAACACTGATTTGATACATCGATCGGTAGGGATCCACGAGACAATGCACGCAGCAAGTATGTGCTCAGTCACCCCTTTGATGCTCGGATGTATTGAAGTCGATGCATTGTGCACTGATCAGCGAATGATTAGGACGAAACGCCCTATGCTCCATCAACAGAATATTTTTGGAAAACCTTTAAGCTCCAGTAAAGTAGCTGCAGATTTAAACGACACATTCATAAAGAGATTCTATTTGTCCTGGACGACGTCCCATTTGGCTCGATGAGAAAAGAAAAGCCATGAAATGAAACAAAATGTGGGCTTCAAGAAAGCGTAATTTCATCGAATAGAACAAAAGAATTCGTCCTTAGCTGAAAAAAAGACACATGGATATATTATAGTGGCTTTCCATTTCAGTTCGTAATTCTCACAGGAGGCGAAATGTGTGCGTTCAAGGAAGGGAGGTTAAATGACTATATATGTGATGCATATGTAGCTCACACCGTGTGTTAACGAGTTACAGAGAACTAATAATCGGAAAGCAGAAAACCCGTACAAAAGCTAACTACTTCAACATGAGGCTAAGTCGTTTTGGCTGTCAGCTCACTGCAGTTGGCATAGAGAAGTGGTTTGCTTTCGTTATTTCTTTGCTAGTTAGTTCGCGATTGGTAGAGTGCAGAATTAATAACGGTCCACTGCAAATCAACCATAAATACGAACGAGCTGTGACATTTTCATCAAGACGTTCTATAAAAGCTAAAGAATAAAGCTCTCGGCGTTGATCAATCCCTGAGGGATGCGCCATGCATTCGACTTCATTAAGTACCGTTGGAGGTGATTGAATGCATATCTGGCTTTTACAATGACTCGCGGTGGCCTGCCGATGTATCGAGCCAGTGCTGCTATCCTTGCCAGACAAGTCTGGTACCAATTTTCCGACCCCGGAAGGATGGAAGGCTTGGTGGGCCATGGGCGCAGGAATCGATTCCACGTGCGTGTCGCAGTGGCGCCTCCAACCACTGCGCCACACGCGCCCTCAGATTTTCTAAGTAGGAGTAAAAATCATCAGTGTTTGACAAACTACTGTCTCGGACATAAAAGCAATATTTATTTATCCAAAAGATGAAAAAGTTGAAGGAAATTTGAGAGGTGAACAATAGAGAGTTCGGTGTACTCCAACGGAAAACCTACGGAGTTTTGAGAGTTGGGCGAAACGTTTTTGCTAGTAGAGCATTATGTGGAGCGGCCTTGATGATGTTTTCATTTTATGTTTCTGTCGTTTTCCAGAGGTGGTTTATGACATATCGCACTAACATGGCATAGAAAAGGTCACCGATAAACAAGAAGTATGGAGAGTTCAGGAGAGAAAAAGAGGGACTGGGAGAGAAAAAGAGCAGAACCTGATGGCGTAAATACTTCAAATACTAACAGTTTCAGCTAAACAGCCTTCATAATAGAAATTTTCGACCTGATTATGTTTCTTATAAATTCCATTCCCACTTAACAAAGGGATGAAAAAAAGAAGGCACCAGATCAACTTGTTGCAAGCGTTTAATCGTTTACTACTGTGTAATACGAGAATGAACCATGGAGAATACGTGGAGTCCGTTTGTTGGAGACGACGTGACCTCGAAATGGCTCTTCCTTGCACTCCCTCGCTTACTTGATTATAAGCTTTTAGCCAAAATGAAGTGAAGGATATATCCCCTATAGGTGCAAACACTCTATCGTACGCATGTATAAGTTTGTCAACATACATACAGAAGTTAACATGTATTTAAATTGTCAAGTTTACATGATGTTAATGAATTGATTTATTAAGCTAGCGTTACGATCTTCGTCTTCAACAGAGCTGATGAACCGAGTCGATGGTCCGCAGATACTGGAGTTATATGTGAATCCATCGCCTGAATCCATCCCCGCTCAAAGCCGGGAATATAGGCGCCACAGCGTTTAATTCCTTATCTATCAAAGAACAGTGATTGTGCCATATATTCTTGCAAATAATCGAATTGAGACCGCTCATATTAAAAGTATCTGAAAACTGGCTAAAAAATAATGAAAGGACTCGAGATGTGGAATATGTTCGTCTAATTACAAAAAGACAAGGTATGGAATGTGGTCGTCCAGTTACAAAAATTCTCTTAGATAGAAATATATGTGAATAAGGACAGCAGCATTCCATGAATAGAGAATCTGGGTTAGTCGTTACACCTTACAAATAGTACGCTAGACGATTTCTTACCAGAGTTAACCAACCTCGAAACTCCTGACCTCGTTTTTTGACGGAAACGAAGTTAAAATCGAAGTCTCCAAGAATAAGATGTGAGTTGAAAATGTTACACGTCATAATAAAGGTTCCACAGAATGCCTCAGATGATGAAAAATGAAAACCCTGGATAAATCCAGATCTGTTCATAGGTAAGCGTTAAAGGAGGCTGGTTGTTATCGATCTGTGTTGGGTGTAACAGACACTCGCCTACCACTGAAGCCAACAACGACCTTTAGAAAATTTTTGAAGCTGTTTTCGGAGAATGTTGATGTATTTGACGATTTGTGTTGATAACAGAATTGAAAACATTCTATGGAATACAGTAAGGTGAGCGACTTCACAGACTGGTTCAGTGAACGCACACACAATGTCGATGGATTGACCATGGGCTTTCTGGGGCTCATCCAATCCGTCGTAGCTCTGGGCTCAATAATATATGACAGAGTTCTCTATATGCGGAAAAACATTGAGTTTTTCACAAAACAACTTCCATAGATCAACTTTACACTCCTATAACGGGAAATAAGTTTTATAATGCACCTTCGCGTGTAGACACGCACGTGGAATCGATCCCTGCGCCGATGACCCACCAAGCCTTTCATCCCTCCGGGGTCGGCAAATTGGTACCAGACTTGTCTGTGAGGATAACGACACTGGCTCGATACATCGGCCGGCCACCGCGAGTCATTGTAAAGGCCAGATATGCATTCAGTCACCTCCAACTATACTTAATGCAGTCGAATGTATGGCGCATCCCTCAGGGATTGATCAACGCCGAGAGCTTTATCCTTTATCCTTTTAATGCACCTCCATGAAATTAACTTAAGGCTTTCAATTCTCCTTAAGCGATTTTAGGCTAAACAGCAGTTCGCAAATTGGATCAATTTGACAAAGCTGATTAGAATATCAAAAGTTTTCGCAGTGTAATAGAAGTAATATCAAGAAACTGTGTGATTTTTCGCTTTCTAGAAATTCTTGGCTAGCATACTTCAGCGGTTCATGCATTTTCCATTAGAAATAAATCTATTGACGTTAGTTAAATCACATAATAAAGCTCCCAAATATTCTATAAAGTATTCCTGAGCAACAAATTTTTCGATTTCTTCTGCACAACGTGACATCACGTATTGTGCGGGTCTCAGCATTTCTTGCACTCGACTCGTTTCCACCGCGTTCATCATCCACGATGGCCTTCGAACTTTTTTTGAATGCGGCTACGTCTCCTGCTTGACGATTTTTGTTCTTTTTTTTGCGAATGTCCTCAAATGCTTGTCCAGTGGATACTCCATGAAATCTTGAGATAGCCGTGGTAGGGCGATCCTAGATCTTCAGCACATGTAGTCACCGTCTTTCCTGGACTTGAGACAATAAGCTGACCGTAAGCAAGTCTGCTACCAAGTTCCCAACCAGAGGGTCGTATAGCTGGAGTGAAGTACCTGAACCTGAAGCTTTGTGCGTGCTGAGCGGCAGCGCGCCACTGCACTATCTGCGCCCCTAACAATAAACCAGTTTGATTTAAGAAATAGCAGAGAAATGATACTACTTGCGGTTGTTTTGCTGCATTCGAATTACTCTCGATAATTGTGGATCTTTATACTGATTGTTTTCTACTATGAGGAAAATATTTTCTATTTATAGTACAAACATATGTTGCTCATGTTCCTCGCATGTCTTTTAACGCTCAGTAAGACAATACGCAGTACTACTAAATTAACTTATACTGTCAGTTCCGGTCGGCCACAATGAATCGATAGCATTTGGCTACTATGAGACAAGCGCAGCTTTGCAAATCCCGGATCCACCTTTCAAGCAGGTGTCTACCTAATCCTCTCTAGTCACCAACTCCATGAGCGTAATTTAAAGACCGCTTTCGAATTGTCACACCATTTCTCTCAAAGACCGTCAGAGTGTTATCTCGCTACTCGTGCTAGACGCAAGTGTGCGACATACAATAAATGTATGGTGAGTAGTTTTTAAACAAAGTGGGGGTCATTCATAATAGATCTTCATTAATATAAATTCTGTTTGCAAATCGTTCCCATTATGCTTCTGTGTCGTGTGTGTGGGCCTAGAAGAGGATTTGGTTTGGCTTTTAATTTATCGCTTAGATGCACTTTTATATGGACGCACAGTGGTCTACCCTTTTTCCCAATGTATCCGTCCTCATACACTTTATAATAAATAAGGCACACCCTTTCCGAACTCATGCAATCACACAATGCGGATTCCTCGATTCGCCTGTCTCTCAGATAGTTCTATCGATCTTTTGCCATCAGCCATCACCCGTTGGTGAGATCGATCTGGTGGTGAACGCGTTACTCCTCGGAAAGGACAATAGCGCGTTTGTTCCCCACCGTAGACACCTGCGGTTCGGAGTTTTGCAAATATCTCAGCATCATTGAAGTTATAGATGCCAGTTTTCTTTCGGTTCCTTTCTGGTAAACTTAATGTATGCTGACTGTTTCTTCAACAACTCAGAATATTTGTCCATCTCCCACTGCCTGGAGCCGATTATGAACAATCGTCGATATATCTACAGCAGATTAGTAACAGGAGATCAATTACTGGAGTTTCTTATTGTGATGTGAAGGCAGTGACAGAGCTTGATGTCATTATCATTGCTATTGCCTCTCATTTATACGAAATGCTTAACGGACCATCGATAGATTGAGTAGTTCTAGCACTAAGAGGGTCATGAGCTGCTGAATTGAGAAACTATACATGTTTACGGCTTGGACTGCAGTGTCACTGGATAGTTCTGCATGAAGGCGGTAGCGTCCAAGGAGTCCATTACATAAGCGTTGCTAGACCGCGCATTACTTACCTTAATAGTTAACTAAGCATTTATCGATTAGTTACACGATTCATGAATATTTGGGTATTCATGAGATGGGCTGGGATGTGTTTAAGCAACTTTTAGGTTTATAAACACATTATTCATCGATGAACTCTTCTATGCACTTGGTGATGTTTCTATCCTCTAACTCTGAAACATTATTAAATGTAGAATTATCACTGGGTACTAACTCAATATTTTTAATAAGTATAAGACGGTAAATAAAGGAGAAAGCTCTCGGATTGATCAATCCCTGAGGGATACGCCATGCATTCGACTTCATTAAATATCGTTTGAGGTGATTCAATGCATATTTGGCCTTTGTAATAATGACTCACGGTAGCCTATCGATGTATAGAGCCAATGCTGCTATCCTCCCAGACAAGTCCGGTGCCAATTTGCCGACCCCGGAGAGATGGAAGGCTTGGTGGGCCAAGGGCGCTGAGATCGATTCCACGTGTGTGTCGCAGTGGCGCCTCCAATCACTGCGCAACACGCGCCCTTGTAAGGCGGTACATGTTGGTAATTCAGTGTTAAATTGCGAAATAGAGTATGGTTTTAAAACCTATCGCATTTGCCACGTTGATCTACTAGTTCTTTGATGTTTTGTACCATATTTTGAATTCCTTTTTAGATGAATAGAATCAAGCATCTTGATGATGTTCTTTGTTACCCTGTCGCTTAGCTGACGAGGAGTAGCTGCGAACACCTTGTCGTACTACTGACGATAGCCTAATGGTTTTTGATTTTATTGGTTCTGGAACCCTCCTAACGGTTTACCGCCTCATCATGGCTTGGATGTGTTTCTGGGAGTCGAGCTGAGATGTACAGCGGGTGGATTCATCCCCCCGGCAGGGTCTCCCAGGTTGAGAAGGAGTCTGGCGTTTCCACCAAGAAGCCTAGGTAAGAGTAAACCAATACCAGGATTCATCACCGTCCTTTTATCAGTCTAATCGCATGGTGGCAAATCTCCCTTTGTCCACGAGGACGGCGATTGCCTGTGTTGATGACGACCTGGGGCAGACTTTGGCCAGGCTGACCTCAGGACTCCAGGTTACACCATCAAGAATCCGAAGGAAACAGAAATGATGCTGGGGCATGCATAACCAGTGAAGATGGACCGTCCAAGTGTCCGAGTAAGTTTTAGAACTATGGCGTACTATATTTTTGCGCTGTTATGGGGTTTGTACTAAACTTTTCCTCGTGGTAGCGGTTAAGGACTTCTAGGATTTCATCAGTGAGCATGCGGAGGTTTATGTCTAGTACGCCCCTGGATTTTTATTGTCTAAAGAGCGCTCGAGGAAAAGGAGGTAGTGGTAATGACCCTACTTCTTGTTTTTTATTCTTACGATGCAATAATCTCGTCTGCGTATCTCACTCAAGCATTCAGATACCCAATATACTCTACCGTTACTAGCCTGCTTGTTGTGCTTGTTCGGCAGGTCACTTTTGCTTACTGATCATTTTGATGTGTTTAATTCAATAAGGCTGAGTGATCTATCGACATTTCTACGTAGTGACCAGGTTTTCTACGAATATGTTAAGGCAGGTAGAATCGAGGAGTCTAAAAAGTGGGAACAGAGTCGGGTGGTATTCGTTCTTCTCACTATATAGTTGATGTCCTTGAGAGCTCCGCAGGCCACTCGTTTCCTCCTGCTCTTGAGCTAAATCGTTCATCATGTTGATCTCTCGACTTAGATAGACGTATATGGCGCGTATACAGGTAATTATCCCCACAATGATCTTGAGATTGGAGCAAAACTCGAAAGCCCAAGTGAGCTTAAAAACATGATTAGCCTTTTCGGGAGCTCACGTATTAAGCAATGCACCATCGTGGGTCTTGCTTTGCCTTTCTCTTAGCTTATTTTTACTCTAGCCGTGCCACCAACGGCCACCCTTCAATGGGAATTATCTGAGCCCCTGGAAACGGTAATAGCAGCTTCGAATTTGGCGTATGAGTTTTGCAAATATCTCAACATCGTTGCGGTTGCATTTTAAACAATGTAATATTTATATTTCGAAACCGACTTTCCTTTAACCTCGGTATGACTAATCAATAAGTATTCTTTCTTTGATGAGTTTGCACGAGGTTGATAATAATGTTTATTTTCGGCTAACGTTTCGACGACTTCGTCTTCATCAGAGCTGATGATCCGAGTCGTTTGTCCACGCTTGTTATTCGTCTCGATGTGGCGGCTTCGCCTTCGTGCCGAGTCAGGCCTTCCTCAGCGGTCCATCTCCTCGAATGAAGTACACTCATTCGCTGATGCCCTTTTGTACACGATGCTGATGGTGGATATAAGACGAAGACGTCGAAACGTTAGCCGAAAATAAATATGCTTATCAACTTCGTGCAAGCTCATCAAAGAAAGAATACTTATTTTAATATTTATTCCGTTGAGTGTGAATGGGTCGTACGAAGCCAATGAGTGCCCTATGAACATGGTTTGGGAAACTTAGTCGAAGACCAATCTTTCCACAGGCTTTATCCAAGTCGGTAAGCATCCATCCGCTTGGCTAATGTTTGGTGTTATAAGGACGATATCATCAGCAAAACGAAGATGGTTCTCGGTTTCCGGCCACTGCTCTACGGCAGGTACATAGATGATTGCTTTGTCGTCTTCTCTACGCAGGAAAAAGTGGCAAATGCTTCCAATTATTGAACGAACAGTCTGAGTACATTAAGTTCACCCGAGAGAAACCGAGAAGAAATTGGCTTCGGTTTTTAAACGTTCAAATAATCCTATCAAGTAGCGCTTACATGACAAAGTGCTACCGAAAGCCAAGTAACAAGGACATCCTCGTTCATTTCCTTTCTTCCCACCCTTTACATAGAAAGAAGGCGCTTGTGAGAAACATATTTCGAACAGTCACCTTTGTGTGCACAAGTAGGGAACTAAAGGAAGAATCGCGCCACTTGGCTCGGCAAATAGCCATCTCCAATGGCTATGAAATACTCACCTCACGAGGTAAGCTTAGAAGGAGAGCGATGAGCCCAAGCGAAACACTTGGCCAAAAGAAAGACCTGCTTATCTTGCCCTTCAATAGCGATGAAATATGCATAGCGATGAAGCGATGCTTAAGAAGAGCAGATCTAGAGGAATCGGTAATGATAACTGAAATACCACCGAATACTCTTCGTCGTCAGTTAGTTCGTAACCGCCTACATGACCGCCTATGTGAAACACAAAATTGCGTAATCTGCCCTTATGGCAGGGACGGTGACTGCATGAGATCAAGTACGATATACCTGATCTCATGTGGTATTTGCTGAGACGAATATATCGACGAAACGGGCAGACCTTTATGTATCCGCATAAAAGAACACCTAGATGGCAAACGAAAATCAAAACAAGGCACGCCACTGGTCAGGCACAGGATACAAAAACATAGCGAAGAAGATTTGGTGCACAAGTCTCTATCATCGCACGGGATATAGAGAATTCCTCTACCATGTAAAGAATTCTCCATCTACCTAACTAATACATTCTATTGATCGATGGAGATCGCGCCACTAAAACGCCGCGTACGCGCCCTGCGTCCATATCCCGTCCTGGCCATTCCTCTATAATATAGAGAATTCTCTGTCTACCTAACCAATACAATCTATGGATCGATGGAGACCGCGCTACTACAACACCGCGTACGTGCCCTTTGTCACATATCCCGTCGGGAACGCCGCTCGCTTGCACGTAGCCACGCCCACCAGCAGCGCCTTTTGTCCCGACGACGCCTCGGAGATCGCCGGTGCCAACTCCATCATTACTACTCTCCCGCTTGATCTTTCCTTGAAGATTCATTTGCCTAGGACGTAATGATGTTAAGTGTAATCCTTAGCTCTCACACTGCTGATATATTATCATCGTTCACTCTTGTCTGATTGCGTTGTGTGGGTTAACATAATTTGAATACTTGCATTGCTCACAGGGACCTTACAAACAATTCTTCATTCTCATACATTCACGCGAACGCTCTTCATATTCTTGCGCTGTGGGCGCTATAGTCATACTCAATCACCTCAATTCGTTCGCACTCATTCTAAATCTCATCCTCACTCATCCTCAGTAACCTGCAGCCTATTATATCTCGTTTCTTAGCTTGTCTACGGTGCGCTGTCGGTAGTGGCGGGTGTTCCAAATCCGTTCTGTTTGCAGCGTCATCAGTGGCATGTGCCATTTGTCCCATGCGGTACGTCATGCCTACAAGGCCGCTTGCCGGCCAACTCATGCTGTGTATTTGTTAAGCCGCTATAGGCTTATCATTTCTCAGTCGTATCTTTCTGGCCCATGATTTCTTAGGCAATGTAACATCAATAACATAACAATAAGGATAGTAGCATTAGCATATGAATCATGCAAGTTAAATTGATAAACTGCCATGGCTAGTAGTGAAGTGAGACGAATAACAAGATAATGGCATTGGAACATTATGACATCAATGATACAATGATAACAGTAATAATGAATGAGTACATACAAGTAACTGTTGGTCAGGAGTGCGCGATGCCGCGCCAGCACTAATCGTGGCCTGTGCTGCAGCTGAGGAAGAGAGCATGCTGCTGGAGGAGAGGGAGACTGTATACAGGGCCTGAGAGGGAGTTCCCGGCTGAGCTAAGGTTTAAACGTTATAACGATGAGAACAGTAAGTTGCATGTGCGTTGGCGATACTATGGACAGTGAATGATGAGTTATCTACAGAACACAGTCAGGCGGCTGGTCGTGGATAACGCTATGTCAGCAACGTGAAGTTTGAACATCGATGGGTGCCACCATTGCCTAAGAAATCATGGGCCAGAAAGATACGACTGAGAAGTGATAAGCCTATAGCGGCTTAACACATGCACAGCATGAGTTGGCCGGCAAGCGGCCTTGTACGCATGGCGTACCTCATGGGAGGAATGGTACATGCCACCGATGGCGTTGCAAACAGAACACATTTGGAACACTCGCCACTACTGATAGCGCACCGTAGACCAGCTAAGAAACGAGATACAATAGTCTGCGGATTACTGAGGATGATTTAGAATGAGTGCGAATGAATTGAGGTGATTGAGAATGACTATAGCAGCCCACAGCGCAAGAATATGAAGAGCGTTTGCGTGAATGTATGAGAGTGATGAATTGTTTGTAAGGTCCATGTGAGCAATGCAAGTATTCAAATTATGTTAACCCACACAACGCAATCAGACGAGAGTGAACGATGATAATATATCAGCAATGTGAGAGCTAAGGATTACACCTAACATCATTACGACCTAGGCAAATGAATCATCAAGAAAAGATCAAGCGGGAGAGAAATAATGATGGAGTTGGCACCGGCGATCTCCGAGGCGTCGTCGGGACAAAATGGCCGTGCTAGTTGGCATGGCTACGTGCAAGCGAGCGGCGTTCCCATTGGCCAGGACGTACCTAGTACCACCGTACCTATGGTTGGGGTTATCAGAAAGCCTCGCTTGTTATTTATGTTGAGGTTGTGAGTTTCTCGGAGACTTTTCAAGTATTCCTGACTCCAAGTTATTCCGATATTGTTCTGTCAGTTTGTGACTTGATTCCAGGGCCTCCTGCACTTGTCCACGCTATTTTGTGCCGACGACGCCTCGGAGATCGCCGGTGCCAACTCCATTATTATTTCTTAGCCGTTTTTGTCAACTGCCTATTCTTTTTGATGGCAGGGTATATTGCGAAATATAACTTTAATGAAGCTGAGATATTTCTCTCCCGCTTGATCTTTCCTTGAAGATTCATTTGCCTAGGTCGCAATGATGTTAAGTGTTATCCTTAGCTCTCACATTGCTGATGCATTGTCATCATTCACTCTCGTTTGATTGCGTTGTGTGGGTTAACATAATTTGAATACTTGCATTGCTCACAGGGACCTTACAAACAATTCTTCATTCTCATACATTCACGCGAACGCTCTTCATATTCTTGCGCTGTGGGCTGCTATAGTCATTCTCAATCACCTCAATTCATTCGCACTCATTCTAAATCATCCTCAGTAATCCGCAGACTATTGTATCTCGTTTCTTAGCTGGTCTACGGTGCGCTATCAGTAGTGGCGAGTGTTCCAAATGTGTTCTGTTTGCAACGCCATCGGTGGCATGTACCATTCCTCCCATGAGGTACGCCATGCGTACAAGGCCGCTTGCCGGCCAACTCATGCTGTGCATGTGTTAAGCCGCTATAGGCTTATCACTTCTCAGTCGTATCTTTCTGGCCCATGATTTTTTAGGCAATGGTGGCACCCATCGATGTTCAAACTTCACGTTGCTGACATAGCGTTATCCACGACCAGCCGCCTGACTGTGTTCTGTCTATAGTAACGCCTTGTCTAACCATTCTTTTGACTTCTATTTTAATATCATTGTAGAATAGTGTAGAATAGAAAAAATAGAATTTTTGTTGTGAAATTTTTATACAGCTCACGAATAATATGTACGGCGGGAGAGCACTCTGGCTGTCCACGGCTTCCATGACTGCATCTATCTCAGCTCAGTCAGAAGCTTTCTTTAAATTGAGGAAGGTTAGACAGAGGTGTCTCCAGTGCTCTGGCGATATCTCGAGGACTCTTGTCATTGTGTATATATAGTCCATCGTGCTGAATACTTTTCGAAACCCTGTTTGCTCGCACGGTTGTTTTTCTTTTCGTGTTCTGTCAATCCTGAATGGCTCGATTGAAGAGTCTATAGGCAACAGACAGTAAGCAAATTGGACAGTAGTTGCAAAAATCGTGGTCACTTCGTGGGCAATAACACAGTCTCTCTAGCCTTCCATGGGTAGGAATTTTGCATTCTGACAAGTAACGTGTAACAGTAGAGTAAATGCGTTAAGTGATGAGAGCTGGAATAAAGTTTTTTAGGTGTTTGGTCCTATTACTCTTTAAGTCAGGCTTTGCTCGATTCTTTGCCGACGAAGTAGTGTGTGGAGTTTCGGAAGGGAGAAGTGATGAGTTAACATATCCATCCTCCTTTATTTCGTATGAGGGCAGCAGGACGTGACTATTGAAGAGATCTGAGTGGTAATGGTGAATAATTTTCTCCGTTGCCTTTCTGTATGTTGTAACCATTCTGTCTGGGCGTTGTACTGCAATCATCTCGTAATTAGCGAAGCATCGGTGGGCTTAGCGATTGCTTTTCCCAGCCTGTGTAGCTTCGACCATAACTATAGCTGTTCTCTTTTTAGAATCCTCGTTTATCGCTTATCTGCATTGCTTTGTAAGTCCGGACGTTCGTTCACGATTGTCTGTGGCTTGTGCGATTCCACTTTGGCACATAAGATCGAGTGTTTCTGAAGACAGACGTTTTTTTTTTTTATAACTTTCAACTCCCAGCTTTAATTTTGCTATGGTGAAGATGTTGAATAAGGTGATCACATTCTTCTTCGATCTGGCAACAACGTTATCTTCCCAAAAGCAGTTATTAAGCTGAGTATATTCCAGTTTACCGTGTATTAGAACCTCATTTTTTGAACTTAATGGTTTTCTCAATTCTGAGACAACAGCGACATCGGTTAGGCAAAGCCTTCGTTTTACTACGATGTGATCTAATTCGTAAAGGTGCTCTCTGCTGGGAGACTCCAACGTCCAGCGTTGAGAGCAGGCCTCTTTTCTATTTGGCCTTTCTGCTTTGTCTGTTCGTTCGAGAAGCTTCAGAAGAGCTTCAGGAAATTTTTTTAAAATTTTACTTGTTACGTCACTTGATATCACATGTATCATACTGCGGAGATCCCAGTTTTTATTGCATACCATTCGTTACCTCGGATCCAACATCCATAAAAGTTCCCGAACTTTAGTTCTGCTTGTGCATTCGGCTGCTACTTGAGAAATTCTTCATCTTCGTCGCTAATATCTTTGAATGTCGGTCGTATCGATTCTTGCTGCGAATTCTAAATGAGCCGTGACGGGCGTTGCCATGCGGACTGAACTCCAGGGAGAATCGAATTGTTAACTGTTCAACTATATTTGGGACGAAAACTAAAAATTCTCCAAGCAGCAGCGGAACCTATAGTCGAAGAGTTCGAAGACGTTTATGTACGGCAAATGCAGTGCAATGAACCTGAGTGCAAGAAGGGCTAAGTTCAGCACATTAGTGGTGAAGGGTGGTCGTTTAGAATAAAACTTGATAAAAGATGTACTCGTATGCGATCACCCAGTTATGTGTTCCAATATTCCGTATTTTCTTCGAGTAATCATATAACTCGATTTCATTCCTTCTATGGGATGAGCTAATTTCTTAATGTTTCTATAGCCAGATGTTTTTATTCAAATCGAATACCTAACCTGCCATGCAAATTTTCGTGATTGATGGACACCTTGTGACTTTCTACAATATCACGGAGAGTGGTAAAATCTGGGCATTATGTGTGACAATTGGATGCTACAAGGGTAAACGATTCCGACAAAAATTTTTAGATCAAATTTCTGAATACTCGCTTTTGTAAAATCGCCGTGAAGGTTATCATCGCCATTTAAGGAGGTAACGTCACACTGGTGGTAGGAACGTCTTGACGGACTCCAGCAATCGTCAGTGCCGTTCATAGTCAGCCATGATTCCTTCGCTATCAGTCCATCCCTAGTGGTTTATTTTTATTATTTTTTTTATTCGGATTAAGTAGAATGTGGTGGAACGATGGTGATGAAGAAGCGAAGAGTCTATAGCATCTCACAAATTTTTATGAGATATCAAAAATCCCCATAGAGACGAAACAATTTTGGAGATCTTGTGAAGAATCTAGAGGTGCTACAGTGATTCCGGCGCATTCTACTGGAGATCTCTTTGAAAAGGTGTTATCTTTCTTCATAAAAACCAGGTTGGAGCATTCATTGCTCATGCCAAAATAGACGTCTTCGGAGTGGATAAACTATTTTCGGGTTACCTCGTCAACAAGACAATTTTGATGTTCCAAGCGACTTGATGATTCGACTGTTCTAATGTATAATGTGCATATTGATCATAATTCATATTCCTCAGGAAAGAAGTCACCTCATAATCAGATACTTCGGAAAGAATGGACTGTAAGGTTAAATATGGTCACGATTTGATCGAAATCCAACACAGTTGGGTCATGTGGCTACGACATAACAAGCATTTGGCCGCTATCAGCCCATTATGGCAATGAGAATTTGATAAGCAGAAGGGCGAACCTCTATTCCTAGTTACATATCGATTGAGCCTTGCATCTTTTACTTGTTATCTTCATCACTTTGTTATCGCTTTTATTGGTGCTTCTAAAAACAAGGCAAGGTACATGGATGAGGATATTTTCCATGCCGACTACAAAAGGAGGTTAACATAAAGCAATCATGGAGGCCTTTGCCCGGCAGCTTCTTCCTACAATTGCTATTGTTTAAGTGGAATAATTTTACACTAAGCCCAGTGTTTTAGTTGGTTTACATTCCCTTTTTTATTATAGCACTAACTTGCAGTTTTATAGGCAAAAAGCGGTTATCATCCTTCAATATTATCATAGCCACTTCTTACTACAGAGAATATTATTTTAAAGAGGTTTTAAAGAGAGTTTGTCTTTTTTCGCGTTCTTATAATGCCAATCCGACCTGTAACATCCTTCGTCGAATAATCACCGAACTCGATATTCTTGTAGAGCAGTACTTGTCGGAATCAAGTGAAACTCCTTCCAATCCCGTTGACGGGTGATTGCTGATGGCAAAAGATCGATAGAACAAGTTGAGAGACAGGCGAAATGAAAGACTTGCATGGTGTGGTGGTGAACGCGTTACCCCCGGAAAGGACAATATCGCGTTCGTTTCCCACCGCAGACACCTGCGGTCCGGAGTTTAGCAAATATCTCAGCATCATTGAAGTTAAAACTCCTTTTGTTTCTCATCGATCTTTAACTGTTTCCATTGAGAAAGTGGGAACTCCGTTGTACTAATGTCTTAGTAAAAGTGGAAACGACCCACAAAAAGCAATCAACATACTAACGACATACTACATACAACTAACTAACGAGGACACAAGGTGGCAGATTGTCAACTCACAATTTAAGGCACTCAAGAACTCCATAACCTCCATGAGTGACAGCAAATGATTGGAACAGAATGGAGAAATACTAGAGACAGAAGGTGAGTCTATGAGTGTGAACTACAAACATTGTAAGGAATGGAATGGTAGTGGTTTCCTGCATTATATTAGAGCATTAAAACGGATTCATTACTTCGAGTTGTGTGTTGTCTTCTCGATTCATTTCGTTCCTTGTCGTTGTTCGGTAGTGTTTAGCACCTCTGTACTTTGCCATTACATTAAAACTGAACAAACGCTATACCGATTTCATACGCCTTTTATCATCTCTTCGATCATCATGATGCCTGCGCCAGAGCTTCGAGGAGGCGTGCAATCTTGTCACTTCGAGCTTTTGTCCGACTTGCTGTGCCTCTTTGATACTTTATTCTATGTCCATAAAAATCGATATGAATATTTATTCCAAATTTCAGAAATGGTTATAAAAGCAGTTGTCTTTGACATGGGAGGCGTTTTAATTCCGGCTCCTACAAATTTCATGAAAGGTGTGCAAGCCATAAAGTTGATTAATAAGTCTTTTAACATGATAAAAGCATGATTTCGTAGTGAGAAGTAGTTGGTTGAGAAAAAATATCTGTTCACTAGATAATCTCCTTTTTATTTGAAGGACTTTTATAAAAAGCGACCAGGATTAAAACATATTTTTGGGCGGCTTTTTAGAAACAACCTTTTAGCAGTTGGGTTCCAGATGAGGGTTCATCGCTCTTGTAGTTGCTGTAGAAGATTCAATGTGAGGAAATAAGTAATGCAACGTTTAGCTAACAACTGGTTTTTTTTCCGGAATAATCATTTCTTAAAAGGAGAGGAAAATAGAGGGCAAGAGACTGGTGGAAGAGAGAGGAATAGAGGAAGAGATGAAGAGACATATAGATTGTCGGAGAGAGTATAAGGGCTAGAAAAACAGAGAAATAGCTTAGAGCTTAGTGTGAATACATAAGCTTATTTTTTTTAGTTCATGGTCCATTTTTTTGTTGTCTATTCACTCACTTAACTACTAGACCTATACGGATAATTGTTCGGCGTTAATCAATTCATTAATGATGCGCCATGCGTTCGATTCCACCAGGTATCGCAAGAGGGAGTGATTAGATGTTTAGCTTAAACGGTAACTTTCAGTGGCCCACCTGTGTTTGTCGCCAAGGTTGTTTATCCTATCATAAAATTCAGGTTGCAGTTTGCTTTACAAATTCGTCGTTTTCTTTCTCAGCAATCGCGAAGTTACGCTGATGTACCCTTCCAGTTTTTTAAGAAGGCGATTCTTTCGAAACGTCAGCTACGATTGTGTTGTATGTGTGTTATCGTATGGAAGTAAACGTATGCTGTTTAATAACCTCGCGATTGCTGAGAAAGAAAACGACGAATTTATAATCCAATACCGAGGTTAGTGGAAAGTCGAACTGGAGAACTATTTCCTTACAAAGATGTGTGAAAAACTGGTTTCTTCTGAACTCGTGACCGAACGAATGACCTTGTATGTGTTGCGTGGCAGCTCTAACCATTGCGCTACACGTGCTCTCACTAATCCACTTTTTTATTTTCCGTTTTTTGCACTTCTAAATAAAACCGGTTACTTTAAATTTTAGTTTTTCTTGTTTGGTTAAACTATGCTAATTGCGAGGGAGCGTGTGGTGCAGTGATTGGAGGCGCCACTGTGACACACACGTGGAATCGAGCCTCGCGCTCATGGCGCACCAAGCCTTCCATCCTTCTGGGGTCGGCAAATCGGTGCCAGACTTTTCTGGGAGGATAGCAGCACTGGCTTGATAAATCGGTAGGCCACTGCAAGTCATTGCAAAGGCCAGATATGCATTCAGTCACCTCCAACGATGCTTAATGAAGTCGAATTCATGGCGCATCCCTCAGGGATTGATCAACGTTGAGAGCTTTATTCTTTATCCTTTATGCTAATTGCGACCACCTCTTATACTCAGGCTCAATAAATTAAAAGTTTTACATACTTTGCTAACAAAAGCATTGCAGATTCGGAGCAGAAGAACGGATTTGCACCGGGATCATTTCTCTCTACACTTCATAAAGCGATGCTTTCTGAACATTTTAAGGCTCTTGAAAAGGGGGAAATCACAGCCGAAGACTTCGATCCACTATTCACTGATTTGTACAACAAAGAAGTACGGTGATTGGATTGAGTGAAAATTCTTTGCGTATTATAAAAATTACCTCATCACCAATATCGATTGATTGTCGCGAGACACGAAATGAATCAATCGCATTCTTGTCCTCTGTCTTGTTTTAGTAAATCGATAGTCTGTTGACATGAAAATGAAGTTAGCTTAAAGTCATATGAAGGGAACAGTAATGACCCAGAGAGAAAAATGACAAAAACCGAAAGGTTTTTTTTGCGGTTAATCTCCTGAATTCCGTTTTCTTCAGCATGGAACCACTAAGAGGAATATTTCACTCGCTACTGTTCTAACGGATTTTTTATCTGAAACTAAAATGATCCCAGAAATGGAGGAAATTATAGAGGTGCGAGAAATATTTTTATATTTCATTTTTGAAGCTAAGAATCCATTTTTAATTCACTAGATAAATAATAAAGTCGCGAATAGTGCAGTGGCTAGAGATGCCGTCAGGCGGGAACCAAAGGCCCTACTTCGATCCCCGCCCCAACGCTCTCCTCTAGTCCACGTGGGAACGCCTCAGCTCACCTGTCTTCAATATTACAGAGGGAATTGCCTCGACCAGCATTCTAAGACATTCGTAAAGGAGACGAAATCCTCAAGCAGCTGCTGAAATAACCCACGAAATGTTCGAAGACCGGTGAGGATGTTGGATGTGAGGAAGTGAATCGAGTGTTAGAAGTCCTGGGATCCGCACACCAGATGTAATTGTGGGTCAGGCGAGAAAATAAGTAGTAAGGGTAATAATATTTCACAAATAGTATTCATTCGATGTGACACAGCCACTAAATAATCAATTATCTAACGTGAACCTCGGTCAACTGTATCATTTGTCTTACCGTTGGTCATTTAACTATTCGGTCTCCAGTGAAATCTCCATTTATTGCTGTTGCATGCAAGATTAGCCCAATACGTTCTGCTCTGTCTAGCGACTTAAGCATTACATCTCACGTCTAAGGCATTCGTAAAGAACCCAGGTCATCACGACGATGGTCGTCCTGCCGTTCATTTGACATTTCGTGGAATCCAATCGATAATGGCCTTTATCTATCAGTTGTCGCTCAGACAGATCACATGCTCGAGAAATCTGACTTTCGACGTATTGAAATGCGTAGCGGCTCACCAGACGTGTGATGATTGACGTACGTTGGAATTTCGGATTCTCTCTATCTCGTTTGTGGATGCGGGATACTCCCGGCATCGTCTTCTCGTCTCAGCGTTCGATAGTGATTGGAAACCCTTAATCTGTTTACATACCATTCACATTCAGGCGCGCAGGTTAAGGCAAGAAGAGTCATAGAGTCCAAAAATTGTTTATTACAGTGACTTCTCGACCCAGACATACAAAGTTGAACCATTCGGAGATATTCATTTCGTTGAACGTGAAAAAACATCAGAAACAAATCCATTGTTCTCTAACATCGAATTCGCTAGATTGGTCAAAGACCATTCTTTCCGCAGGCGTAAACCAGCCGGTGACAGGATTCGTTCTGCCTGGCTTCGTGGTCTTTTAGTGATTAAGAACTTCACATTCTGATAAGTAGCGTGTGAAGAGCCGAACTAGGATTGGCTGAGGACTCTTCAGAATTGGGTATTGTTGCGGTTTATCACTGACCAGATGTTGTATTTCAGAAGTGAAAAGCTGTGGGGTGGGGAAGTCGTAAACGGTCTTTTTCCTTTTGTTTCTTGAAGATGTGACAACTGTTTCGGGTGTCGAGTGTAATCAAACTGGTCTAATATTTAGTGAAGTTTATGCAGGCACTACGAATTTTCTTTGCAGCCTTTGCAGCTTCCATCATTACAGCCGCTCTTGTCTTCTTAAGATCCTCTTTTTTTTGTCGCTCTTCAAGTCTTCTTGCAAGTCTGGAGGACAGTTGATGGTTTTCTATGGTTCGCATGAATCCAAGTTGGCGTATTAGCTCAACTTTTGGCGTGCATAGACTGTCTTTTGGTGATTTTTGAACTCTCCGCCTTCATAGCGCTAACGTCAGGATTTTGCAAATCCAAGTCGTATTAATAGTCGGTACTATAAATGGTGGCATCTGACCAATTTTATTATTAGTTTTACCACATGACCCACTATCACACTTATGGCAGTGTGTCGATCTTAGTACACCTTGCATTCGCTTCGTTTCCTTGAATCCACCATCCACGGAGGCCTTCGAACTTTTGTGTGTCTCGCCTCAGCTGCCGCTTGAAGATTTGTTTCATCTTCGTCGCTAACGTCGTTGAATACTGCGTAATTTGATGTTTGTGAAATCCCGAGGTAGCTGTCGTGGGGTATTCCTGCGTGGATTCGAGGAGTCAGGTTGTCGAATGTTAGCCTGCTACGAATTTCTAGACTCGAGAGAGATGGGAGGCTTGTTTGACTAGGGGCGCAGTCGAACCAGGGTCTTAGTAGATTGGGATGTCCGTGTATTGAACAGGTTCACTGTCACTTAGCCGCTCTTTTCAGACTTTACTACTATACTATGGTCTTTTTCGTTGTGGTAGGCTCCATTGGCAGTCTAGCGTTGAGAGCTAAAGTTTTGAAATCGTTGGTTACCATGGATAGCGTTGGTCATCACAATGAATTCAGACATGACCAACTGTGATTTTAGAAAGGCTGTGGTTCTTTTTAGTAGAACTTCTGTATGTGTAGACGGTTCTTCCTTTTCTTTGCCGTAGTTTTATATGGGTGCATGAATGACGGAGATTATCAAAGCTGGTAGTGATTCACATTTCTTCAACTTTAGCGTCCGTTTTTTGTTGTTCGTTGTTTGAAGGAGTTTATGTCCGTGGTGAAATATGTGTGAAGAAAACATCGACATTTCAGATTTCTCTATTAACGCGTGTTCCGAAAAATTTTGCTCCTGTTTCTATTCTTCCGTGATAAACGGCTTTAAATGGGCGACGTTTTCTGGACTTACATAGTCCGATGACGTGTATAATCTTCTTAGCCTATATCGGCAGGCCCTCAGTAGTAGACCTGGATGCGAGTGATCGTGTGTCATGAGTGCGAATGGTCCTTTACCTCAGTCTTTCCAGTTTTATACAGTCTAGAATAGTCGTGAAATTTTGGAAGCTTCTCCGTATTTGTTCTATTGAACGCCATATATGTGGGTCTCTTCCGGAGTCAGCTGATTCATTTTTACTTATTTTTCCGTGTTCGGATATAAATACACAGAGGATAGCTTGCTGAGCCATTAAGTAGGGGCTGCGTATGCTCACGGGTCCCTTGCCAGTATGTCTCGGAGTAGACGAGGAGCTTATTTGTTGAAGGTGATTCCTAACCACCTCCCATACACTTCCCACTTGTTTGCAGGCTTTTGTTCGATTTGACTTGTAGAATACAGTGCGCGTAGACCTTTTTGGTGTCCGTTTTTTATTGATTTATTTATTTATGATCAAATTATATACCATCTCATTTTTTAGGATTGCTTTTGGTCAAAGAATGGAATGTTCCTATTGAACGCCATATATGCGGGTCTCTTCCGGAGTCAGCTGATTCATTTTTACTTATTTTTCCGTGTTCGGATATAAATACACAGCGGATAGCTTGCTGAGCCATTAACGTAGGGGCTGCATATGCTCACAGGTCCCTTGCCAGTATGTCTCGGAGTAGACGAGGAGCTTATTTGTTGAAGGTGATTCCTAAACCCCTCCCATACAGTTCCCACTTATTTAATTGGAGGTTATGGCTCAATTGAAATGTAATGTAGACTATGCATGCGCGAGGACACACTCACTCACGCCTACATGACCATATATATATAGAAGTGTAGAAATTGGGTGTCAAATTGAACTGCTTACCAGAGAAGCACAAGGTCGCTTTGGCCCGCATCTCATCCTTTGTCCACTACTTGAGGATGCCCCACGTAGTCTCGCTACTTACTGGCCAAGGATGCCTCACTGATGTTGATCAGTAAGAAACACGTAATGAAAGTCAACGATTTTGCCACAGGACTTAAGAGCAGCTGGATATATCACAGTCCTTCTAACCAACAATTTCTATACCGATCGTGCACGCTGTCTACCAACAATACCCGCAGGGTTTGCAAATCATTTTGATCTCGTTGCTGAGTCATGCAGACTTGGAATGCGAAAGCCAGACATGGACATCTATCAATATGTTTGCCAGAAAATGAAGGTATGTTTTGTGGAAAGCATGTATTATTTGCCATTTTCTCTGGAACTCTTTAAAAGCTCTCTAGTGTGAGTTCGAAGTGTGATATTTGTTCACCTAAACGTTCTGAATGCACACCTATCATTCATGTTCGAATAAGTCAGGCATAAGTAGAGAACTTCTAACAGGTAACTCCAGCGGAGTGCGTCTTTCTGGATGACCTCGAACCAAACGTGGTAGCGGCTAAAGAACTGGGCTTCATAACCGTCAAAGTAGGGACAGATTTAGATATTCTGAGCTTATTTCCAGAATAACCAAAAAGGAAAAATTCAAACTTCAAGATGTGCTTATTGTTGTTCTCTAAGGTAATGTCCACCAGCCAAGCTGTAGACGATCTGAAATTGGCTGTCAAGGACTTGTCAAAATTACCATCGGAGGAAAGAGAGTGCCTGCCAAGTTCGTAGATATTTAGTTAAAAAGATATATATATATATATATAAATATAAATAGATGTGC
>MQTX01000040.1:288381-307049 GCA_009735665.1 Angiostrongylus cantonensis
CCCTTTTTCTGCTACGCCGATTTCACATACTTTCTGTATCTGCTAGGCGTATTCATGCATGCGTGTCTGAGTGCGTTCTCGCCTTATGCGGATTGTATTGTACGAGTCAATTCGGCCAAAAGCCTGCAATCAAGTGAGAGGGAAGTATATGGGAGGCGGTTAGGAGTCGCCTCCAACAGATAAACTCTATGTTCACTCTGGGAAAGCCAGGCGGCAAGCTAGCAGTGGGTATAACCAGCCCCCACGTTCAGAGCCCAGCAAACTGTAGGTAGGTATCAAAATGCTAAACACAGTAAAAAAAAAACGGACCTCATTTCCCTGACCCCGAAAGAGCCCCCATTTTCGAAGCGTTGGGTAGGACGAGTGCGGAGAGGCTGCTAAAATCTCATGGCCAATGGGAGCTGCATAGATTGCAAAAAACTGAGGTGACGATCTGTACCTACAATGCACGTACACTTGCATCCGAGTCCCCGATAGAAGACTTGCTCATGCAAGCAAGAATGATGAGGTACGACATCGGCCTGGCCGAGCTGAGACGAGGCCACCCATTCAACGCCGTCTGTGCCTCTGGAGAACAGTGTGACAGTGTAGGAGTAGGCGGTGTAGGCGTTCTCGTCAACACGAGTTTGTCCATGAACATCGATTCATTCGAACAGCTTACAACCCGAGTCGGACGTTTACGATTAAAAAGATGTGGATCAATACCGGCTTTGACAATCCTCGTCATTTACGCGCGAACATCAAACTCTGACGAAGAAGAAGTCGAAGCGTTCTACATGGACTTGGAGAAGTTCTACAGAGAAGACCATACATTCTTCAACGCCATCATTGGAGATTTTAATGGCAAGATTGGGCCAAGAAGAGCGTCACATTGAGGCCCACGGATTAGAATGGAACGAACAGGTGAGCGGCTGTCTGAGCTTATCATGACGACCAAGACCATAAATGGTATGTGTAGTAAGTGTAAGCAGTATGAAAGATCACTCAGCGTTATTGATCGCGCAATCAAAATGACGATGCTATTAGTATCCCGTTTCACAGAAGTAGGGGATAGGATCCGAAGCTCCGACCTACGTCAACTATCCAAAATCAAAGATGCCGTTGTGTCTGTCAAAAGTAGAAGATAAGGTGGACAGGACATGCAATGCGTATGAACGACAAAGCCTTTAGTGACTAGCAAGATTGGGCCAAGAAGAGCGTCACATTGAGGCCCACGGATTAGAATGGAACGAACGGGTAAGCTGCTGCCTGAGCTTATCATGACGACCAAGACCATAAGTGGTATGTGTAGTAAGTGTAAGCAGTATAAGTATAAGCATTCATGCTATCAGTGGGACTCCAGGTGATACAAGTGATACCGCTATAGGCACGCCTTCCTTTATAACTTTGGGTAGTGGGATGCTAGCACAGCCCGTCTTCATGAGTTATGGAATTCCTTCACATTTCCATTCGTTTCTTTGCCTCGCAATTGTTGTCCATTGTGGTGGGTGGATTTGAACATGGCAGCATAGGAGAGTCTCACACCGTGATCTGTAAAATAACTGCAGCTGTGAGTGCAGCTGTTTGAAAAATCCTAGAGAAAAGATATAATGCTCGAAGAGTCCCTTGAGCGAGCAGAACCCACTGAGCTGCTCTTGCGCTCGTCGGGAAAAAGTGGAAAATTTTCTGGGCTCTGCTCGAATCACTCAATGATCAGACCTTTCACAAGCATATTTGAGCTCACAATGAACTTCATGAATCGAAATGACAACTCCGGGATTCTAAAAATCTTTGCCAAGAGACACAAATATTCTTGTTAGACCGCCATAAAAGTAGGTTTTTTAGGAAAGTTTTGGCTTTAATGAAACGAAAAGCAGAAGGTGCAAACCTTTCACAAGCATATTTGAGCTCACAATGAACTTCATGAATCGAAATGACAACTCCGGGATTCTAAAAAACTTTGCCAAGAGACACAAATATTCTTGTTAGACCGCCATAAATGTAGGTTTTTTCGGAAAGTTTTGGCTTTAAGGAAACGAAAAGCAGAAGGTGCAGCATGAAAAGTTATTACTTCTGTTAAGTGTGATACGGCAAAATCTCCTTTACAACTTCCTCGGGTTCATCAGTTCTTTTATGGGTCGTGACCTATTGGAGAAAAGTCACCATTATTCGTGAAGCCGAGGTTAATAGAAAGTCGATCCTGGGATCTGACAGGTGTGTTTCGGTAGGTGAAGCTTAGGAAAATGTGGAGTATCGTAGCAATGTCATACCTCTAGATGGATAGAGCAAACTCTCTTCTACAATAATGTAGCGTTCTCAACCCCATAACGCCCCTAGCTGTGGAAAATTTACCGCGTGTTGACGAAAAAAACCCAGCAGTTACCGTGTTTAAATCGTTGGCGAGTCCACAGCTTTCTTCTCCTTTCTCTATACGGTTTGAGGTATTCACGACGACGTCCAATTTTTCGCCACCTAATGTTTGCATCGTATTGGATGCATAGTAGTTAAAGTGCTCCTGAAGTAGAAAAATGAACAGTCTTCTCATCAGAAATAGTGTGTAAAGGAGCATTTAGTTGAGAATCTTAAATTCAAAGGACAATACAAAGACAGTGACGAGGATTTTGGGGCAAAAGTCAATATCCCGTAAAGAATTCAAAACATCAGCACTTGGAATTCTTGAAGTTTTTTTTTGGAAAAACTGCAAAAATCCAAAAATGAACTGTAAGGAGGAGTGCTCTTTGATCCTGGGTCACTCCGTGCCATATCTCAAGCAGCATTTTTAACCTGAGCATAGCATATTTCTCGTCCTTCTAAGACTCTGTGGGGTTACTTCCCAACATAAACTGGAATACTTACAAGGAACAAAACGACTAGTGTTGTAAAAAAGCTGTTTTCCTAATCGGATGAAATTTGCGTAACAAGTTTTATCCCTTGAGATTATGAAAGTGTTGGACTGTGTAGATTACGGGTCAGTTTAATCTTTCCAGATTTAGAGGAAGGTAAAGCCACCGAGGCGTTAGTTGAAGAAACAGTGAGCCATTGGTCATTGCCTAGGCTAATAGAAAGAAGGTCCTGGAATTAGATGTGCAAATATTTTACCAACAGCGGTCTCTGGAACTTGAAGATGGCCTCGCGGAATGTACCTGTTTGACCCAAGCTGTTTTTCTCGAGCTTTTTTGATGTCAAAAATTCATTTGTAGATTTATTTCATGATCAGAAGAGCTGAACTTATCTGTTTTCTCATTAATGAATAAAGTCCTCACTAGTATTCTTATCGTCGATGAACGACTGAGACTTAATCCGTCAACTAGCAAATTGTCGCGACGAGGTTTCTGCCGGCGCTGAGATGTACATCTTTAAAAAAAAATCCACATCACCACAAAGTTGTTGGTTTATACCCGAACTGTTTCGAACGCCAAATAAACCGTCTATTTCTTATGGTGATTTATAATCTTTCTATCCGAATATTCACTTCTACTAAGTCGGTTTCTACAGTGGTCTCACTCATAGCTACTCCTTTATTTCGTGAACATATTGAGAATCCACGAAAGCGATATGTCTTTTCAGAAGCCTGGTTGCCCTCAACAATGAATGAGAATCCTATGGATGGAGTTGCCTTTAAATCTTAGGGATTTGTAAAAATCAGATTTTGTATACATTCGCTGATAAAGTAACACGAGATTGGTGCACGTTCAGATGAGCAGAGAAACGGACAGATCAAGAGAGAAATAATCAGATATATATATATATATATTTATATAAGGGGCGGAGAGCACAGTGGTAGTGATTTCGATTATCACGAGCAAGGTTTTGTTTCGATCCAGCTCCGAGCTTACTCCAATTGGGAAAGCTCCATCCCGGCTATCTGAGGAGTCCAGGGTGAATCGGCCCGGTCTGAATTCTACGACATTCAAGATGAAATGGAAATCCTCAAGTAGTAGCCGAAACCGTGCGTAAATGTTAGAAGATCTTTGTGGAGGTTGGAGGAGACGAAAGGAATCGAATGTGAGAAGTGATGGGATCCGCACAGTAGATGTGAAAGAAGCCTCATATAAAAAAATTAAAAAATGTATAGATGATCTATACATATCGTTTGTCACGTATTTTTATATGTATTCTTTATTCTTTATTTCACAAAGGCTTATATATATATATATGTATGTATGTATGTATGAATGTATAAACACACCGTAACCTGAAATCCCGAAGGAAAGATTGTTCCCTCACTATCACTATCCGACAAGATTTGAAGAATGCCATCGCTAAAGCTCTTAGCAAACTGAGCTGAGTGCAAGTGCAGAAATGCTGGATGTTTGTCGATGATCCAGCAAATGTTCTCTTGTTCATTGACCTTGTGACACTGTGTGTTTTTGTGCATCACGAAAGGACAAGTGGCGTCTCAAAGTCTGCACACACATACACATTTGACTTTGAAGAGCAGATTGATTCTGCTCTAGCTGTCACTGATAACGATTTATTTGTTTGTACTGATTGAAGAGAGCTCTGTGGGGAAGCTCACTAACAATCCTATGATAAATGTCTGTTAGACAGGTCTAGCACGATTCTTTTTTAATTGTGCAAGGAGCAATTTTACCGTATAAAAAAACGAGTTGCTTTTTTGTTAGGGTATTTGGTAAAGTCGGATTGTTTAATTTTAAATCAGTGAAGCGAGCAGAGTGGTTTGAGACGCTGTTCAATACATCACTCTCTCCCTGGTTCAATCCCTAAGCAAGCAACCCTCCCCGCCCATCTGTACGAGCTTTGCAGAACAATATCAGACTTTTCTCGGAAAATCTCAATTCATTCTATGAAGACCAGTGATCGCCTGTGCTGAGACTCCTGGAAGCGTTCAAGCAAGGTTCTGTCAGCATTCCAGAAAAATCAACTGGACCAAATTTAGTGACATTCATTTAAAATAAAAAAAATTTTAATGGCAACCCAACTCACACTCAGACTCAAAGATCTTCGTGCATAACGTTGGCGGGTAAGTGGAGCAAATGAAAGAATTCATCTTCATATCGTTATTCATGGGGCTCGTGTGGCGCAATGGTTGGAGGCGCCACTGCGACACGCACGTGGAGTCGATTCCTGCGCTCATTGCTCACCAAACCTTCCATCCTTCCGGCGTCGGCAAATTGGTACCAGACTCGTCTGGGAGGATAGCAGCAGTGGCTCGATACATCGGCAGGCCATCGCGAATCATTGTAAAGGCCAGATATGCATTCAATCACCTCCAACGATACTTAATGCATGGCGCATCTCTCGAGGATTGATCAACGCCGAGAGCCTTTTTAGAGCTTTTATCGTTATTTATCGCATTATTCGAGTTGACGCTAACAAACTCACCATTTGTCCATGTCAAGCGTCCGAGCTACTAAGCTCACAACACCCGAAATTGGTTTTTCTGCAGGAGACAATGATTTTTCAACAGCTAGAGAGTTTCAGGAACTAAGAGCTACAACAATTTATAAACGAGACTTGCTTTTCAGGGTTAATATATGAAAGGTGTAAAAAATTTTTTTGAATCTCTCAATTATTTAGAAACAAAAAATCAAAAAACTGAAAGCGTATTCCTCACTTTTTATTTACTGCCTTTTGCAAATTTTCACAACAGGATATTATTTGTGAAACAACCACAATGATGCTGAGATTTTTGCAAAGCTCTGGACCGCAACTAGATGAGGGACAGGCGAATCGAAGGACCTGCATGGTGTGGTCGTGAATGCGTTAGTCCCGGAAAGGGTAATAGAGCGTTCGTTCCCCACCGCAGACTCCTGCGCTCCAGAGTTTTGCAAATATTTCAACATCATTGTGGTTGAAAACATATTTTAAGGTTGTTTTCAGTGCAACGGTGGCAACTGCAAACATAAAAGATGTATTGTGGAACACAGTAGGATTCCATTAAACGGAACCCCTCTTGTTCAATTGCTTTTCTTTTTCGAAAGTTTAAAAGTTTAAAAAAAACCAAATATGTGTGACCACAAGGTTATTGAAATATAAGCAAAAGTAGGGATCTTATCTAGACTTCGAACCCACGATTGCCCATGCCGCGGATCACATGAGATCCAACCGAGGGCGAAAAGATGAGTTTCTAAGCTCAAGAAAATTAGAATTTTACCTTGGTAGGATACGGTAAATTGTAACTTGCAAAAAAAATTATTAGATTCGAATAGTCTTTCCCACATCTAACAAAGTTTAGTATGAGCGATGATGTGTTGGCCCAAGGTCGAATGCCGCCATGATCCTCACACCGCTTGTAATGAATAGCGGACGATATATGTTAATCGTTCGAAAGAAGTGGTGTACATCACATTCTTGCACAAGTCCTTTCATTATCACCATTTGTGGTGATATGGAAGCATCAGATAGCAGTCAGAGCTCTGCCTGCTACTTTCAGAATGGTTTTATCACAACTGGGCTTATGCCAAATAAGAAAAAACTGTAAATGTTTATTGTGATAACGATAGCATTATGTACATATAGATATGGTACACTTCTACCATATTATTACTACAAGTTAACATTTCTTGACGCTGACTAGAGCAGTAACAGCAATGATCATAGGGACACCGGGTTCGTCGTGGGTTGACGTTATTGGAAATATAACGAAACAGGAAAATCAGAAAGTAATCGGTAGTTGCAAATACAGCTCATAGGAATGACTTTTGAAAAGCGATTGTGTATGATTGCCAATGATGACCGATCATGCATAGTCAATCAGGCAACGCCTGCAAGTGTTGTGCTGCCTGTGGATCGACGTCGCAAACGCATTAACGCATGCATTTCTCGTTTGATGTCCAGTGATTCATCCAGATTCTCCTTCTCGTCGACGAGTTGCCAGCTAGCAGTTCTGAAAACGGTACTCAGTTTTTATATGTTTGCTCGGTTTGCAAATTTGTAAGTCATAAGCGGTAGGTAGAAATACCTCTTCGGCATCTTCTCTTCAAGTGATTAAGTGAAAAAGATTTTAAGATTGTACAAAATCGTTATGTAAAACAAACCGATACACTTTAGTGTGCACCAATGGTCCGACTTTTCCATAGTGAAAGGTGTCCTCGAATATCTGGCGATACCAGTACTCTTCAGGTGTTTCAGGTGTCCTGTCTGGAAAGCGATCCACTCTTTCGGCGAACATCGTCTCCGAGATGAGAGTGCTGGCGTGACGATGAACAACGTCACCGAGGTCCGTTTTGCCTAAAGTACGTGATGAAAAGCTTACAGCGAAATAAAATTTGTTCCGCAATTGCAAAAGCAAAAAATGCCTTCTGCTGACATTAAAAGGACAGCTTACATTTATTTTTACTTCACCAGCTTCTTCATGAGGACGCTGAAGTCGTTTAAAATGTGATGATATTGTGCTGGTTGTAAGCACAGATTTTGCTGATTCGGTCTTACTTCGCTTGTTAACCAATCATTACGAACCCAGTATTAATATACCATTTGATCTAGCCCTCGTGTCGGTTTTCGAAATACTCGCAGATAAGCTAAAGGATAAAGCTCTCGGCGTTGATCAGTCTCTGAGGGATGCGTCATGCATTCGACTTCATTAAGTATCGTTGAAGGTGACTGAATGCATACCTGGCCTTTACAATGACTCGCGGTGGTGTGCCGATGTATCGAGCCAGTGCTGCTATCCTCTCAGACAAGTCTGGTACCAATTTGCCGACACCGGAGGGATGGAAGGCTTGGTAGGCCATGGGCGCAGAGATCGATTCCACGTGTGTGTCGCAGTGGCGCCTCCAACCACTGCGCCACACGCACCCTTTAGAGCCACCAAAATGAGGAAATATTAAACTTGAGTGAAGAGGAAGATTAAAACAGCAAAAAAGGCTTCTCATCTCCAGAATTGATCGCAGATCACCTTCTTTTAAAAGTAGACATCTTTACATTTCAGTTTAACATACACTTATTTCTGTAGATATGGGCGCGTGTGGCGAAGTGGTTGGAGGCGCCACTGCAAGTGGAATCGATCCTCGACCCCCTGACCCACCAAGCCTTCCATCCTTCCAGGGTCGGCAAATTGGTACCAGACTTGTCTGGGAGGATAGCAGCACTGGCTCGATAAATCGGCAGGCACCGCAAGTCATTGTAAAGGCCACATATGCATTAAATTACCTCCAACGTTACTTAAGTCGAATACACGACCCATCCCTCAGAGATGGATCAACGCCGAGAGCTTTATCCTTTCATCCTTTTTATTTTTGTTGGTCGCACTTTCATGTTGTCTTTTCTTCTCGTCTTTTCATCATTTCACTGTCAGTAGCAATGTTCTCACCGAGTGCTTCTGCAAAGCCCTCCTTGCTTCTCCACAGCACCTCTTCCGGTAACCATCCTTCGAAAGCACTACGCAATAGGAATTTCTCGAGTTTCATCGGAATCAACTTGTAACTAGGTGGAAGTCGAACAACCAGATCAATAAATCTGAAAGCTATACATTTTATCAAACGTGAATTTTGAGCGAAAGAAGCGTGTACCGATCTCCTACGTTAGTTCTTCTCTGTAATACTACCATTCTCATTTGCCTTCCACAGATGTGTTTTGAGTATTTTTCACATAGTTTTTGGAAAAAAGGCAACAAATTAGCTGGTGCAGTTGGTCACAGAGATTGATGTATCATTGAGAAGTATGCCCATTTGATAATGGCGAAGATTAGGCAAGATTCATCAATCTCGGAGTTCTTCTTAGGTAGTTATACTTTACCTGTTCTAGCTTAACGATTAACCTGGTGGAGGTTTCGGTAAATCCGCTTACCATAAAGTAGAGCAAGCACTTTGACTAAGTCTCTGAATCTTAATTGCTCCGACTCTTAAACTCTTCAACAATATCTGAATGAGGCCGAATTCTCTCGGGTCTCGGAAAAAACCCAAAAAGTAGTTTTATATGGAGGACAAATGTCATCTAAGCAATAACGAGTAGAGCATGACAGTTTGCTTTCAAGCGCTTTTTAGCTATGTCGAATTGTGATTTCTGATTAAAACAAGTGATGTGGTGATAGAACGTGGTTCAAAACCTCTTATCAAGGAACGGCACTCGGATCTCCAATCCATGGCATGCTGTCGATCGGTCACACCTGAGCACATCGTATTGATGGAGATGTGTAAGTCGACGAAGAATTTCTTTGTGTAGTTGAAAGACATGAGGAGCCCGTTGCATGTAGGCGTAGGACCCAAACAACTCGTCGGCACCTTCGCCTAAAACACAACTGACAATTTTTCTATCAATAACATTCTATTATTTTATTTGATTCTTATTGTCACCTATAATTCCTATATATTCCTATTCCTATTCCTATATATTTATTATTTTGCACCACTTGTATTCCCGTTAATCTTCAAACAATTTGAGCAAGCACGAGTAAACTTCATCGGACCGCACCCTTGTCCACCAAATCATCACACGAACGATGAATAGCATTACAGTTTTCTTAAGACAGTAGTTTTTTTTCCACTGTTTTGGCGAGAGAGTAACGACAGAGAGCTCTAGTTGTTCCGGCTCTCCGAATGGAAATATCGAACTCTTCACTTTCAGAGATCCTGGCTGATTTGAACTTCTAATTTGGTGATATCCAAGAACACACGACGAAGCACGGCATCGTTAAGTGGATATGGAACAGTACTGTAGAGCAATTGCTTCAGTTCACTATCTCCCCGGCTTGCTGAAACGACCTCACAAATGGTGAAAAATAGTTCGATATCCTCATTCAGATGTAACATTCAGGAAGAAATCTACGCCTTTTGTTGCCACTGCTCTGGAAGAAACCCATTGGAAAAAAAAGGTAAGGAATTCTCCTTTCGATCCGCAGAGGCTGGTAACTGCAGGTGACGGCAGCTTCACGCCAAGGGTAAAATGTTGATCACATTGAGATCGCCCTAACATGTATATTTCCCATGATGTTCGGCCAGTAAATCTGATTTACTCATCTTTCGGTCATGAGATTTCCATATATTCAATTCATTACAAATGTAGCTGAGTCTCTTCCATTAGTCTTTCCAGTTTTTTATTTTAAAAAAAATCATTGATTGAATGAACAGCAGTTTGGATGCTTTCTTCCGTTCGTTTTTATTCTCATTGTTCACTATCGGAGCCGCCGAAACACAACTTTGACCTCAACCAGCCGCCAATCCGTCTATTGTTTGCAATTCTATTTTTAGAGTCATCGTGAAGGAAAGAGTGGTCACTGGTGATGAATCCTTACAAACAGCTAGCGACAAGGAAAAAGAAAAGAAATTAAACTGTAGAAGAGCATCCACCGAGACTACGATAGAAATTCCTTCTTTTTTAATTTTTCATTCATATCAATGACATAAATATATCATACCAGGAGTGTGTACTAAGAAAAACCAGTTAAATTGCAAAAAAAAAGGCAACAATACACAGCATGATTGTCAGTGCTGTTGTTACTCAAGCTATCAAGATATCAATAAAGTGGGATTTTTGTGAAGGCTTACTTACTTGATATTTGAACGGCCCGTCCTCACCGGTTGTGAGGGCCCCAGCATAATCTTCATTTTTGATGAGATTTTCTGGTTAAGCCACTGCGGTTTCCTGGAATCCCGAGGTCTACCTGGTCAAAGTCTTCACTACTACAGGCAGTCGTAGCCTTTGTAGATCGGAGATTTGCCACTATGCGACTTTGATTTCAGGACGATGCAGAATCTTGGTATTAGTTTACTAATATCTAGGCTTCCTGTTGAAAGCGCCGGACTTTTCTCAGCTTAGGAGACCCTGCCAGGAAGATGAATCCCACTGCTGTAGATCGCAGCCCGACACCCAGTGACATCTTCCAGTCACGATGAGGCGGTAAACCGTTGGGAGGTTTGTGAAGACGGTTGCTGGTATTCGTGAATATGGATATAGGCGCCCTACAATACACTTAGGATTGATTTCACGTCCTTGGCTCATAATGCCTTTCACCCCTCCAGGGCCTACAAATTGTTAGCTGCCTCGGAGGAGAGCAGCGCTGGCCGGTTACATCGGTAGGCCAGTGTGAGTGATTGTAAAGGCCAGATATGCATTCAGACACTTCTAATGATGCTTGATGAAGTCGAATGCATTGCTCAATTGGTCAACTTCGAGAACTACTCTTACTTCATCTTTTATGGGTTATTCAAAAAATTAGGCAAGTGGTAAGAGTGATAAGATTTAATACATGGTAATACTTTTTTGCTGCTGAAATCGACGGTTCCAAGGAAAATCACTCTCGGCGAGCATTGAGACCTCTAACGGGAAGAAGAAAGACAACTCAGCCACAAGCTGCATCCCGATCCATATGTATAGTAAAATTTTTTTGTGCGAAATATGACACGTTCTAACAAATATATGGTGATTTTTTTATTTAGATTTTTTAATACAGGAGCGCATGTGGCGCAGTGGTTGGAGGCGCCACTGTGACACACACGTGGAGTCGATCCCCGCGCTCACGGCCCACCAAGCCTTCTATCTCTCCGGGATTGGCAAACTGATACCAGACTTGTCTGGGAGGATAGCAGCACTGGCTCGATACATCGGCAGGCGGCCCCCGCGGGTTATTGCGGGGCCAGATATGCATTCAATCACCTCCAATGATACTTAATGTAGTCGAATGCATGGTGCTTCCGTCAGGGATTGATCAACGCCGAGGGCTTTATCCTTTCTCCTTTTGATACAAGCTTTTTATTCCTATAATCCATTTAAGCGCTACATCGTCTTCTCTGAAACCTTGTAGCAAGTAAAGCGACGACTGTCTGGGTCGAAGTGAATATCGATAGGGCAGAAATCGTATCTTGTGTTCTGCATGCTTTGCAAGACACTATGGAGTCTAAACGACCGTCAAAAGGCGCACCTCAAATGCCGTCTTGTCTACGACTCTGTTTGATAAGCCGTCGTCAGAGATTTGGAACTTGAGCTACGGTAAGCGAAAACGATGAAAGAAACGCAGAGTACGAGATGATCGTGACGCTAACGATGCGAGACTATTGACATCTCTTGCTTACAGTCTATTGACTTAGGTGCACTGTTTTATTCATAGACGAAACTGGACAAGTGAGTGTAGATTACTTAGTGATATGAGCTACTGTACGTTCATCGTCGCTTTTGAGTAAAAAAAAAACTGTGTTGTAAACTTGCGGCGATTAAAATAAACAGAAAACATCTCACCAGAAAGTAGAACTTTCACATTCGTTGTCTTCGCAATGTGCTTGCAGAGCAGATAATGGGCGATACCACAGCGCACGATTAGTGGGTCGAACGTTTCCAACGCATAAATCACTTCTAAAACCACTCCAGCACTTTGACAAAAACAGAAACATGAGCAAAAAAGTGCAACCTGGAGTTGATAGTACCAGGTAGTAAAAAGAAGTGGTAGGAAACTCTTAGGAAAACCTTAGAATAGGGAATAATAAGAGTAAACCTCTAAAGCTCTCGGCGTTGATCAATCCCTGAGTGCATTCGACTTCATTAGGTATCGTTGGAGGTGATTGAATGCATATCTGGCCTTTACAATGACTCGCGGTGGCCTGCCGATGTATCGAGCCACTGCTGCTAACCTCCCAGACAAGTCTGGTACCAATTTGCCGAGCCCGGAGGGATGGAAGGCTTGGTGGGTCATAGGCGCGGGGATCGACCCCACATGTGTGTTGCAGTGGCGCCTCCAACCACTGCGCCACACGCGCCCAATAATAAGAGAAATAACTAAAACTGTAGAAAATTGGGGATGAATTACTAACAGGATTCTTGGCTCTGAGCAAGTGCGAGGTAGCTTACTTACTTGAACGGCCCAACCTCATTAGTTGTGCGGGCCCTAGCATAATCGCCATTTTTCGGAGATTTGCTGGTTAAGCTATTCTGGTTCCCCGGAATCTCGAGGACAGCCTGGGCTATGTCTGCCCCAAATCGTCACCACGACAAGCAGTTTCAACCCTTATGGATTAAAGAGAGATTTGCCACCATGCGACTTTGATACCAGGACGATGGTGGGTCTTGGTATTGGTTTACTCTTAACTAGGCTTCCTGATGGAAACGCCGGACTCCTTCTCAGCTTGGTGGACTTTGCGATGAATCCCCGCTGTACATCGCAGTCACCCAGTACACCCAGGAACATCTCCCAGCCGCGTTGAGGCGGTAAACTGTTGGGAGAGTACGAGGTGAAGGAAGCAGTAAAGTAGTCCTGGCTTAAAGCCTTCGAAAACTAGGATATTTACCCAGTTGTTCGAATAGTTAGTTATTCATTTCAGTGATGAGAACTCATATCAGATCTTCATAGACAAATAATTGTGAAGTTTTTTTATTTTTATGCGGCCGCTGTTTCACATTTACTGTGCGGATCCCAGAAATTCTTACATTCGTTTCGCATCTTCGCATCCATCGTCCACGATGGTCTTCCAACTTTTAAGTGTGGCTTTGGCTGCTGCATGAGGATTTCCATTTCATCTAGAATGTGGTGGAATGCTGGTCGAGTGGATTCTCTTTAGATAGCTGGTCTAGAGATTTCCTACAGAATGTAGTTTTTTCCAAACAATTCCGGCACCAATTTCCCGACCCCGAAGGAATGAATGGCTTGGTGAGCTCGTGATAACTGGGGTAACTACCACTGCGTTATCCATCTCAGTTTATCGAGGTAACTATTCTACTACTTTTCACACACAAAACCGAGAAGATTTTCACAGCACTGACTTCGAATGGTGATGAGAATCGTTTTGTAAAAGCAAATTATTAATAAAAATTAAAAATTAAAACAAACTAACCAGGAATAATATCAATGCATTCTTTCGGACTAATAACTAGGACATCGTGAGGAATGTTGAGGTACTTAGCAACTCGCCTAGCATTCTCCAAATCCGGCGAATCCTCGAAACCAACTGAGAACGCGATCGGCTTCTACAAAAGTCAATAATTCAGGTATTTCAATCTGTAAAAAGTCAAAAAACGTGGAACCATTTTAAAAAACTCGAGAGATTCATAATTAATTGTTATAAGTTCCTTTACGTTCACTGTTGCTACTGTATTGGCTGTGATTGCTTGTTCGCAGGATAAGGAATGCCAACATTTTGGGCTCCTTTCACGTTCTTTTTGAATTGGCTAAATCTTTCCAACTAATCTGACTTCAAAGGCACGTATGGCGCAATGGTCGAAGGGACTCTGCAACACACACCTGGAATCGATTACAGCACCCAGGTTCACCAAGTCTTCCATTCCTGCGGCATCGGCAGATTGGTGCTAAGCCTGTCTGGGAGGGTAACAACACTGGCTCGATACATCGGTAGGCCATCGGGAGTTATTGTAAACGCCAGATACGTATTCAATCACCTCAAAACGATGCTGAGTGAAGTCAAACGCATGGGGCACCCTTCAAAGATTGATCAACTCCGAGAGCTTTATTCTTTGATTTCACATCATTTATCGAACACTTCTATCCTGTACAACTTCATTTTTTTCCAGTCATTTCTTAAAAATATGTTTCCTCTTCTTCTCCGTAAATAGCTACCCTGCACATTTCAACAATTCCATTCTGGATCGTTTAATCTTTACATTTTTCTATTTCACTTTCTTACAAAAATTTTCTTGTTAGTTAGTGGTACTCTTCCACATAAAACAAGACGGTCACTTAGTTTTTTATTCCGAAGTCTTGGAACCCATTGCCCGTAGATGAGCTGTTCAGCAACTGTTTCTAGGCGTGAAAATCAAGTCACTTTCGTTCATGAGCTAAGATGAGGTTGGTTAATAACTTTAATCTGGTGACGTTTCGACGTCGAATGTCATTTATCAACTTCGTGATTGCTTATCAATGAAAGGTTGCATGTTGACTAGTCGCAACGAGATTGAAGGAAAGCCGATTTTTGAAATATTCAACTCACTTTGTTGAGAAACTTCGTTGCAATGGAAGCAATCAACGACGAATCCAAGCCGCCGGACAACATGAAACCAAACTGTCGATTGCCCATCAGACGTTTCTCCACTGATTTCACAAGAATTTCACGAATGAGCGTCTAAATCATTGACAGTTTGAATCCACATAAGAAAACGGCAATGCTTCACGATGGACATATGGCTTTTTCGAGAAATTTCTGTTGCTTTGCTTTCTTTACCGCACCGATTTTCTAAACGTGTGTTGAAATTCAGATTTTGAAAGTTTCTTAGAACTCATGCTTTTTCCTGAACCCGCAGCTGTTTGTTTCTTTTTGCAAGTAGCAAATAAAATACTTCTGTCTTACCTTTGCGTTAGGGATGCTGATGAGAAGGTCAGCGATGCATGGAATTAAGTAGTAATGTTGAACGGAAACTGATCTTAACAGACGTCATCTTTAGAAAAATGCTTCGAATTAAAGGCAGTGAGGAAATAGGACTTTTTAGCCCAATTACGGCTATTTCTATGAAACATTACGCCTTTGGTTTAGTCCTCTTATATTATCAAAAATTCATTAACAGTTTTCTCTTTGGAAAAAAAAACTTATTAGAAGTGTCCTTGCAAGCTCGTGTCAGTTTTACTAATTTCCGACATCTTTTTTGTGCTGGCATGGCATTGAGATGGCTGCTGCACAGTGGTTTGGGACGAACTGTATTGCACGCGTGGTCATTAGTAGTGACAAATGGCCCGTGCTAACTAGGTCCAACATTGATTTGGGCTAGGAATATTGCTACCAGACTTGGAGGAGGGTGTAAGCACTGACTTAATACATCAGCAGACCGCCGAAAAGAGTTGTGTAGGCCAGACATGCATCTAGTCAGTTTCTCCGCAACGCTACGAATGGACCATCGACGAATAGATATAGCTTAATTGAATCCAGTTATATTGAAAATGCCTGGAAGCTTGATGGAACAGGAAAAAAACGAACAAACTATTTTTTCCATGTAATCGCCCTCTCTGTGGTGACGGAACACTACATAGTGGGGCCAGTGCCACAGTGGTAGTGATGCCAATCGTCATGAGCACACTTTTTCCCGCTTCGGTTACATCAATCCTCCCAGCCGCTGAGGTCGAAAAACTCCTAGTAAACATGTCCGAGAAAAAAAATCGCTATCTTCAGTCGTCCAAGTGGGGACGCTCGAGGTCGGCTATCTCTGGACTCCAAGAGGGATCGATACGACCAGCGTTCATGACATTCAGAATGAAAGGAAAATCTTCAAGCAACAGCCGAAGCCACACGAAAAAACTTGGCAGACCTTCGTGGATAATGGATGCGAGGGAACGAATTGGATGTGGGAATCGTTGGTATCCACGCAGTAGATGTAGGAGAGGAGTCGTGTGAAAAAATCTCAACTCAATCAGTGTAAAGCAATATTCTTCCGATTTTTTGAACAAAATAACATTCAAGCATATTAAAGTGTATAAAACTTCACAAAAAAATAGCAGTCGTCAGCTAATTACTGATTTATCTTTTGAAATCGTGCTAAACATATAAGAAATCGAAAATATACTAAAGTATGTGTAAACGGGAATCACCTTGCTCTACTGTTTATCGGTACCACAGCACAGCAACCAGGTGGGAAGTAGTCGAGTCGATCACATAGCTGTTCCATGGACTTAACTTCGGAGCCGAATACCAAGCCTCCTGAACGCTTGTCAGTACTTTACACTTGGAAGAAAATTGTCTTGGTGCCCTTTCGAATCTCGTCTGAGTTATCAGTAAGTCATTTTTTTTAGCAGTTGTACCTGTCTTAAAATGAGCCTGAAAGATGTAATCGTGGATTCGAAATTGGTCTGAGGTTTCAACTTTTGCAAATAGCTCAGTATAATTGTGGTTCTTTATACTCCACATGGTACTCTGCTAAGAAAAATAATAAGCAGTTCATAAAAAGTCAAATTTTATCTCGAGATTTATTTCTTGATTTGTTTTTCGACTGGCTCAACCTTCAAACTAACCTGTCCCTTTTCGCGAGTTCAATTCGGCGAGTGTTTTTCTTCTCAATATTTGGCACAACAAAGTAAAGTTTAGAAGCGCCAGAGTATTCTTGAAATTTCGAGAACAATCTGAGTTAACCTCCCCAGGCAAGCCTCGTCTTCGGCTTAAAATTCACAACTGCGTTACACTTTATATGCGGCAGAACGACAATGGAACCAAATTGAAATAAGAATTTTCAAACGCAAAGCGTTTTTCTGTGAAATTCGCTGTGATTGGTCCAAATCGCAAACTAACTTAGGTCCTCTGCATCGTTGCGTTACTTCACCACAATTGGTGAAGCACTGATAAGCAGGCCACTGACCGGCAGGTTAACTAGCTAGTGAAGAAATACTTATCTTATCCGCGGATTTTAGGCCACCAACTAGGGTATCAGTCAATGATTCCGATAAATACCGAATACACCATTTTTTATCTTTCACTTTTTGACCTCATCCTTGGCTCTTCAAGTCTCCACTGCCTCCGGCGTCGAAAACGTGGTACCAGACTTGTTTGGAGAAGGTTCACTTTTTGACATCCAAGTAGGAGCTCACTAGCCCGACTCTTTCAGAACTCAAGAAGAATTGACTTTAAAAGCACTTCAGCGTCATTCATATCGAAGCGAAAATTCCCAAGAAGAGCCGAACTCACATGCAAAAGTTGCAAGGCTTTCGTTGATTGTGGATGCGAGGAAACGAACCGAATACAAGAATTGCTGGGATCGGCAAAGTAGATGTGAAAGACGGTCAAGTAAAGTGAAAAGAATCTCTCGCTTGTGCCAGCACATTTAGAAATAACGCTTAAGTGTCAAGTGTTTAGATGATTCTTCACACGTCGATCTAAGGCTTTCCCGGAATACAAGAATTGCTGGGATCGGCAAAGTAGATGTGAAAGACGGTCAAGTAAAGTGAAAAGAATCTCTCGCTTGTGCCAGCACATTTAGAAATAACGCTTAAGCGTCAAGTGTTTAGATGATTCTAAGGCTTTCCCACTTGTTTCGTTGCCTTACAACCATTTTCTAGGTTTTCGAATTTGTGCGGCTTTAGTAGCAACTTGAACAACCCTATGAGCTTCGTTTCTCATTTACATGTTTAGTGACGGTTCATCGTGATATTCCCTAAAAAAAATCAGATAACTGCCGCTTTAGACTTCACCACAGAGCGTTGTTCACCGTCGTGGATGGAAGGAAATTCATCTGTGTTGTGACTGAGACTCTTCCACTATGAAGGAGAGCCTTAGGATTAGCAGACAAACTGACTGCTCCTCTGTGAGAAAGACTAACTCTAACAAATAAAGTCCGCAACATTTTGGTTATTACAAATATTTATGGAAGTCTTTTTTTTTATTTCATGTAGTGTCCAGCACTGTTCACATCCTCGAGTGTACCGTAGACAAGTTTTTTGTTTGCTTGTGTACGGTGTGTTTGTGGATTGGTGTTATATATAGGTGAATGATTAGTCGCTTCCGTCTCGCTGGGAATCCGCTTAGTCCGGCAGCCAACGAGCACATCGTTGGTCTGTATGCATGTCATTTTTGTGTTTACTCCGATTCTGTTTACCCGGGAACAAGCTGAAGATAAACCAACAAAATCACAACTGATTCCGCATCTTGTGCAAGTCATGCAAGCGCCAACTTCTCACGAAGAAAAAGACCCAAAGCGAATACAAGCCAATCGCCGCAGGAAGCGGTTTCAACGTCGGTTTTCTTTATCGCAGATGAAAAGAAAAAAAAGTATAGAAGATGAGAAAATATCTACACATTTGTAACCTCCATTAAATAAGGGCAAGAAAATTGAAAGAAGGAAAAAAAAGGAAAGAAAATTCCCTAAAAGGAAAA
>MQTX01000040.1:307505-334377 GCA_009735665.1 Angiostrongylus cantonensis
AGACCCAAAGCGAATATAAGCCAATCGCCGCAGGAAGCGGTTTCAACGTCGGTTTTCTTTATCGCAGATGAAAAGAAAAAAAGTATAGAAGATGAGAAAATATCTACACATTTGTAACCTCCATTAAATAAGGGCAAGAAAATTGAAAGAAGGAAAAAAAAAGGAATGAAAATCCCTAAAAGGAAAAAATCATCTTTCATTAAAAAAGGAAATATTCGTATCTAATAAGCAATGTCTTCTATTAAAAAATCTTTTTCGGTGAAATCCGCTCAAAAAAGTACAATGTTTTGCTTAAATCGTCTTAGAATACAAATTGAACTTAAACTTCACATCGCCAGTAGGCTCTCCCAAGCTTAGGAGACCAGCGTTTCCTACAAGAGGCCTAGCTAACAGTAACAGTAAACCATTACCAGGATCCACCACCATCCTTGTATCAAATTAGCATGGTGGCAAATCTCCCTCTGATCCACAAGGGCGGCGACACCCCGTGGTGGTGAAGCCTAGGGCAGACTTTGGCCAGGCTGTCCACTGGATACCAGGTAACCACAATGGCTTAACCAGCAAATCTCCGAAAAGTGGTGATTATGCTGGGATCAGCACAACTAGTGAGGACAGACCGTTGAAGTATCAAGTTCAAGTAAACTTCACATATAATTTCATGCTACCATGAAGAAATTAGACATTAGGATAAACATAACCGTCGTTTTTTCATTTATGCGAAACAGTACACATTATTTCCATGTTAACTATAGTTTGGGTCAACTTAAGTAGTCTAACCCTTCTTCAGAAATGTAACCATTACCTGCAAAATGAACGCTTTTCGCACACTAAAAACTATAGATATTGATTTTTTCGCTTTCATGATCGATATTTGCTCTTTGGAATGATGTCGCTCTTTTCAGTATGCATTGTTATTGGCAATGCTACAGTGTAAACAATGGGCCACCAACCTGATCCGGAAAATCCATAGAAAAGTGGTCGAACACCTAATGGATCACGTCCGATGTAGATATTCTTTTCGTCGGCCATTATGAACGCGAACACCCCGTCTAGCTGGGCACAAGCTTCGGCTAAGTTGTAACCTGAATCATTTTTATTAACTAGACGTACTGGACAAAGATAGAAATTAATTTCAGCAGAACAAGGAGTTAATTTATCAGCTCCTCCAGTTCTTCACATTTCCTAACCAATTTTCCCACATTTCATCTACCTAAGCACTCTGTTATTGGCTTCGCTAATAACAGTCGAGGAAACTTAAGGCGACGGCGATGGAAATGAAAATAACGAGGAAAAGGGTTTTTTGCAGTTTTTTTTTGGAAAAGGTTTTCAGAAAGAAACTAGATAACGGATTTGTGATCGATGCATTTAAACCAATCATAAAAACTTAGAACCAACGACGATTTTTTTGACTGAGTATATCCAGATGGTGTTCCTGGGTGTCAGACAGAAAACAACTTCGGGGAGCTTATCGGCCTAGCATATTCCCTCAGGACGAGGAATTCGGTGTTTCTGTACCAAGAAGTCTAACTGTGAATAAGCCAGCGACAGAAATCTCTACAATACTTTAGACAACATCATAGTTGGAAAGCGGTAGCGCTCGACCTGCGAAGCTTTTTAGGAGTCCTTTTCCAGTAAAACTGAGAATAGTAGTTGGGCGATTGCGATTCCTAGTCCATAACTATGTGCTGTTCAAATATGTGCTGTGTGAAATGTTGCTTCCACCTTTGCCCTTTTAGTAATATTTTTTGTTTGTTAACTTTACAGTCGCTACATCACGTGTGATGAGAAAATTTTCAACTTTTGTCGAATTTCATTTGGAGCGATTTAATGAATACCATTTTGTCACTGTAATCTGCAAAGGAAGCTTGTGGCGCAGTGGTTTGAGGCGCCACTGCGACACACATGTGGAGTCGATTCCCGCGCCTATGACCCACCAAGCCTTCCATCCCTCCGGGGTCGGCAAATTGGTACCAGACTTGTCTGCGAGGATAGCAGCATTGACTCGATACATCGGTAGGTCGCCGCGCTGGAAAGGTTGTGGAAAAACAGTTGTACCATCGCGAGTCATTGTAAAGGCCAGATATGCATTCAATCACCTCCAACGATACTTAATGCATGGCGCATCTCTCGAGGAAAGGTTGTGGAAAAGGTTGGAAAGGTTCTGGAAAGGTTGTGGAAAAACAGTTGTGGAAAGGCGCTGGGTTACATAAAGGCCATGATGCTGCGAATTTTTCACAATGAGCAGTTTTTGATTCTCATCGATATTTACCTGAATTGATGAACGCGTGGATGATAGCAGCACAATCACTACCGTCGTTTTTTAATTGAGCATTTGAAGAGGCCTAAAGATGGAAAGTTATGATTGCAAAACAATGGCTGCATTATATAGTTATAAGAATGATAATAAAGCTGCTGAAAATAACCATCAAGATGCTGAGATTGAACAGGACTTGGAACATCAGTTGGGCTTCGAACCCGCGATTACCATTGCCTGCGCTCACGTATTGTCCATCATGCTAACGGAAGCTCTCGCTTTGCACTGCTTTCAGTCATGTTTTTCCTCCAACGGTGACAAAAACTAATAGACAGCATCTGTTCTTCTAGTGAGTGCAATCGAGAGTTTAAGATGCAGTGGTTAGCGATTCAATCCACCAGGAAACAAGCTACGGGTTCGACCTCCGACCCAACGTTCTTCTCCGACCCACGAGGGAAGGCATTTGCTCAGCTACCTCTATGACTGTTGCAGTATTCATAAAGGCCATATGTTAAATTTGTTAAAAAATCCTCAAACAGTAGATGAAACAGGACGTCAAATATTCGAAGACCTTTCTGGACGGTGAATGGAAGGAAAAACGAATCAAAAACAGGAGGTGCAGGGTTTCCTACAATAGGTGTGAAAAGTGATCATTGTAAACGTAGATGTAAATCTAAACAATGGCATCCATAATAATCCTAGTGACGGTTATAATAGTAAGAGTAAAAATTTATTAAGAATTTAATCCATAGATGGGGCGCCTAATTTTGTGTAGGAGGCAAATTGGATGACCCCAGATTTGGCATCGGCTACCAAATTCGTGGTTTTCAGAAACTAGACAATGATTTTTCGATAATCGGAGGACTTGAAGAGTGCAGACAATTTCAGAGTTACAGAGTTCACCGTCCTCTATCTCTCTAATCGAATGATTAGACCAGCCCATTTTATACGATGACTGTAATTTATCATAACGATTAGAACTGAAATAAAAATGCATAGCAGTTACTGGTTAATGTAATTGTTAGGTCGAAAGCCTTCTGTAACATATTAAGTGTAGAAAGCAGCACCATGTATCACTCATTTCGGTATCACTGGGTTAGTAACAATTATAATCACGATGGCTAAAGCAGGTTCGTAATCCTAATAGCAGTACTAATAATAATGATAACATAGAACGCATGGACGACTGTGGCACAGTGGTCGGATGCGCCCTGCAACACGCACGTGGAATCGACCCACGCGCCTATGGCTCATCAAACCTTCTGTCTCTCCTGGGTCGGCAAATTGGTGCCAGACTTGTCTGGGTGGATAACAGCACTGGCTCGATACATTGGTAAGCCACTGCGAGCCAATGTAAAAGCCAGACATGCATTCAATCACCTCTAAACAATGTTTAATGAAGTCGAATGTACGGCGCGTTCCTAAGGGATTGATCAACGCCGAGAGCTTCATCCTTTTTAACAGAGGATGGAGTAATCTCGTTGCTGTTAACAACAATAATGATAGTACCAATTATAATATTGCAAAACATAGTAATGCCGTCATTGGAAATGATAGTATTAACGGCAATAACTACAAGAAAGCAAAACATTTAAGTGCTCATAGTCTTCAATTCTGTAATAGAAAGTGATCCACGACAAAGGCCAAAAAGCTATTTTGTTTTCAATGAAATTTAAATCTTGGTTTTGTGTTTTTTTTCTGCTTTGGTTATGGTGGTGCTTGGCTAGGTAGATTGCAGTCAGTATGAATTTTCGTGGCGCTGAGGACGCTAAAATCCACCAAAACGTCAGCATTTTCCGTCAATAAGAATTTAGGTAAGGTAAGGTAACAACCTCGTGTCTGCTCATCGAGAATCCAGCGAATTCTTCGTAAGTAATTTAATTGCTTCAGAACAAATGGATTGAGTAATAACAAGCTAAAAACCTAATGTGCTGTCAATTCCGATATCGATCGAGGTAATGGAGAAGAGATCAGCTGTGCTATGCGTTTTACTGATTGATACGAGATTAAATGACTGACCTTAATCTCTTTGTGGTTGTAAATTTCACCATTACAAACAACAGACAGACCGTCACCACTAATCGGTTGTTCACTTGGAAGATCACCGGGCTTAAAAAATCGATTGCATTGGTGTATTTCTCAATAACATATTTTTATAGTAGTTGCTAGAATGTCTACACACAGTGTTACGACGGACCCGACGGACGATCGTCATGGTATGGCTTTTCTTTTCTTTCACTGTTTGGAAGCGAAATTTAACATTCTTTACAGTTCCAATAAGATTTGATCACCATAGCACTCTATCATTAGGAAGAACAGAAGATTTATAGTTGAGTTTTTAAATTACCAAACTCTCCACTGCAAGAAAGTGATTACGTTAGATACTGTAAGCTACCGTACACATCCGACGTTCCACTTGTTTACGTATTATTTTCCTACTTGTTTATAAGCAAAAGAACTAGTTGAGGGTAGAGAGGGGAAGAAGGAAGCGGGGCCTTTTTGCATACAGTAAGAAAAAGCGTAATTGATGATAGATTCATTTACCGACAACTAGAGATTTTTATTGAAAGTCGTGAATGTTTGACATGAATTAGTTGCTTTGATGTAAGTGCAAAATATAAATCAATACAGTAATTCCTACCACCTCTACTTTCTACTACCATCGACCGTACGCGATTCTAAGCAGGTGTTCTTTCTCAGTGGAAGGAACGTAAGAAGCAGTGGGGTGGGTTTTTCGACAAATTCTTGACCGTGTGGTTGCTTCTCAGATTTTCATCTTTCTGTTTGTGTTATCGAAGCATTTGTTTGACGTAATGGATTGCGTATTGATATACCGTTCTAGGCTCTGAATAAGGCGATATTGCAGGAACATCAGCTTTAACAGAATGAAGTATAAAGTATCACCTCGTGTTTTCTCAACAAGAATATCGAGAACAAATCGATCTGTGCCTTTTGTAGAGAAAATCCTGGGCTAATGAAGAACGAGTTCTAGTCTTAAGAATGTTTGGCTCGGAAGAAAATAGAATTTACGCAAAGCGGTTCGTGCAAGAAATTTATCGGGATCTGTTCGAAGAATCTCACCGTGCATTGTGCTGTGAGCACAAACCGCTTAGCCCAGATTTGTGTGCGCTAGTGTCACCCGAATGGAAAATAATTTTATCACTACTGCTGCAGAAGAGTAGGAAACGTATTTTGAAAGCAAACAAAGTGACAACGTCAAGTCGTTTGTAAGGAAGAATAGAGTGGTTTCTCTTCACTTTAACTTCTCGTCAAGTGTGAGGTTTTCTTTTGAATATATGCGTGGATTTGTGGATTTTCACAAGACCCAATATACAAGCACTCACCATTACGATAGCGAGTCGATGAAAACCAAAAAACACTGACGGCTGAACTTCTTCGATAACAGTTAAATCGGGACCACGACCGACAATTCGCATGAATTGCTTACGATGCATAGTAGTCGGTTGTTCACCGATTATTGCCCAAATACCGCACATAGTCGTGGATTATGTGGGTGAGTAGTGTAGATGATCTTGGTACGAATAAGACGCACTACTGTTGTTGATGCTGCTGCAACTCAACGGCGCCGATGCACCAGTCCTAGCTTATAAACGATGACGCTTCGGACCGCGACCGGTTGCGCGACGAGGCGCGGGTGCAAATAAGCGCGCGTCCGTTGACGCGGGCGGCGTGCGCGCTACGCCGCGCGCTATCGCCTTTGACCTCACGCGATGATGGTGATGATAGTAGCGAAGGCGTGTCCCGATCCACACACACACACACCCAGTGGATATGCTACACCACACAGACATGGACGGCGACACAGGTAGGTCCCAGTTGTTGATGTTGTTGTTATTGTAATTGTGTATTACAGTAATCCGAAAAAATAGATTCAAAACACACATTCTGATCCAAAACGCCCAGAAGCGCTTCTTTTTGGTGATGAACACAAAAAAGTGGGCGTGATTCATAAAAATCGAGATTTCCGTTTCCGCGTTACAGCAGAGATCTCGTGAACAAATAACGGCAGCGTTCTGTCAATTTGAAGCTAGTTAGAATCCGGACAAGCTTCATGTCGCCCGAAAAGTGTAGAGAGCCATTATAATTCAACAGACAGTTGTTAGTGAAGGAGAACGGCAACGCTTCGCTGAGAATGTGATGGAGTCGCCTTCAGAAAGATTTTAGAGGCCTTCAGTTCCAGTCACTAAAACAGACTCGTGTCCACCTAATTCAAATTCTTAGCACTGCGCGCATTGTTTGACCTTTCGCATCTGCTGTGCTTGTTCATTCCCAATCACTTTCCAATCATTAGCTTCTTTACGGTTATTTAGCCAAGTTGTTTCTAACTAATTTTAGAGAATGATACTCATACTTAGCACAGATCTTCCAGTGAGTAGGATTTTTTCGTACTAAATTTGATTCTCTGGATGACTACTGGCCATCAGCGCCCACAGTCAAACAGCGTTGCCAGCTTTTAATGTGCTTCACTCCTTAGAAGTTTCTTTGGATTATCGTACTCATGAGATTAGTAAGTTCCCAGTTCTTGTCAACAAGGACAAGGAGTAGTTGTGACACAAAATTCTATAGAATATTTGGGAATTTTACTTATGAGATTGGAAACTGTAGTCAAGTTCTTTATTATCGAAGGCTGCTCAAGGAACTATTTTTCACTGGATACATACACAACTTTTCTACAGTAATAAGACGACTGCTTTCTTTAAATCCGGACTCTCTTAGCATTTTTTTGCCGTGGTCGATCGAGGTATTCTGATAACTCCAGTGAGCAGTTGTATCAAAGCTCTCTTAAGCCATTCTTTAGAAAACAACTAGTTCCATTTTATTTTGACCAGAGCTGATTTCTTAAAAAGGTTTTTTTTTTTACTGTTCCGGAGTTGATAGTGGCGATTCTACTAAGAAGATTCTTCACCATTTTTAAAAGTACAGTTAGAAATGAAAACGATGAACAAGATGAACCAACCCATCAGTTTGTTATACTTCAGACGATGTTTTCTTGGCCGTCATTTCAGTGGTGATGGTTCTCGATTCTTCCTTTCATTCACCGATGTACCCTTCTCTTGAATATGAAAGTTGTTTGAAGCAAAATGAAAAAAAAGAAAGAAAAGAAATCGAAAAAGAAAAAAATTCACTGAAACACGAAATTTCGATTTTATGCAAAAGCGTCAAACTATGGAAATGTTACCCGCAGCTTCTTTTGCTTGTCTCCGAATACTTTCTCTCTCTTCTACGTTTAAATGTCTTGAATCGATTTGCTCTATAGAATCCACGAATACCGATCGCGCTTCCATACAACTCTTTTTCATTAAACGATATGAGAGGAGGTGGTTCGCAGGTGATTTGTTCGAGTTCTCTAGTGGATGTTCTGTTTGACGAACAACGCCGCTGGCTGTGGTGGCCGTAGTCCAAAGAGCAGATCAGAGAGCTCCGACGGAAGCTCTAACCATGCAGAAGTTAAGCAAACTTTAAAAAAAACGAACAAAAAAGAGAAACGGATCAAACATCAATAGAAAACACAATTTTCCTACCATCCAAAATCATGCGAAAAGTGCCATGGTATGGGGTTTATAACGTAAAAAAAAACTACAGGACCTGTAGTGCTTCTATCGCCCTAGCATATTGTTTACACAAATACATGCACCGCTCTTTTGCAGGAATAGCGAAGGAATCGTCTGGGTTCTAATGCAACTTCAATTTTGTTTTGTTGGAAATTTACCGGCTGGCAAAGGTTTTCTTTCAATGGAATCTCAAATGCCATAATATCGCCCTCATTAACAATTTATTTACTGCTTTAGTACCACGGTGACGGAAGCTCCTGGCATTCGTCTATTTCTAGGTGGCTTCAGCATGGAAATTCCGAGCTCGTTCTCAGCTTCCATGATCCTATTGGGGTAATGAATTCACTGCTGTGCACAACAGTTCACCACAAAGTAACACCACCCAACCAAGATGATTGCGATGGAAAAACTATTTATAAACTTATATGGGCATATTTTATTTTTATTTCAACCATTAGAACTTTGTTATTTACAGTGAGGCTTAGCTCGTAATATGGTTACTTCTGAGTTGTTAACAAATACTAGTAAAGCGTAGTCGTACGTTTCTTGTGGAGTTTCAGTTTCTTTTCGATGTTTCTGCAGTTAACTATTACCTTCAATGATACTGAGATATTTGCAAAACTCCGGACTGCATGTGTCAGCGGTGGGGAACGAACTCGTTATTGTCCTTTCCAGGGAGTAATGCGTTCACCACCACATCATGTGAGTTCTTCGTTTCGCCTGTCACTCAGCTAGTTCTATCGATCACTTGCCATCAGCAATCACCCGTTAGCGGGATTGATCTAGGGGGCCTAAATCGGCAACGAATTCGCACATTACAGGTGAAACAAAGGACCAGCATGGTGTGGTGGTGAAGGCGTTACTCCTCGGAAAGGACAATAGCGCGTTTGTTCTCCGCCGCAGACACCTGTGGTCCGGAGTTTGCAAATATCTCAGCATCATTGAAGTTATATTTCGCAATATATACCCTGCCTTTAAAGAGAGTAGGCAGTAAATAATAAGCTAAAATTAACTGTTACCTCTCATCAAAGTGCATATTTGTTCTCTTTGTATGCAAACTTCTTCGAAAATGAAGTGTGTTTCTTTAATGCGAACATGTACTGCTCGGAAATTTTACCAAATAATTTAAGTAAGACAATTTACAGACCGATCGTAATTTAACCTCAGTAGTTAATCAACTTGTTCAAATTGATGAGCTTACACGAGCTTTGGTAAAATTGCTTTATTCGGCTAATCTTTCGACGTCTTCGTCTCCATCAGAGCCGATAATCCGAGTCGATGGTCCACAGTTGCTCGTATTCTCGAGAAGACGTCTTCGTATTCGTACAAAGATTGATCTTCTTCGGTCGGAAACCGCACCAATAAGGTATGCCCACCGTCAGTGCTCTTTTTTATAGGGCGGTTGTTGTTGATGTGTGAAGACGTCGAAGGATGAGACGAATCAATCTACTTATCAACCTGGTGCGAGCTCAGCAATCTAAATACGTGTTGATTAACAAATACCACTGTTACGAAGTCTCTAATAAAGCTGGCCCTTGTATATTTATAATCTTTTCGAAAATTCAATGTGGGTCTCTATCCGGTACCAATTCATCCAGGAAGTCATCTCTTAACCGTCTTTCCGAATACGCAACACTGTAAGATTATATCGATGAAATAAGTTCATGTGTATTTAAAGGTGTTTTCTTTTATTTGACTTTAGGTATTGCAGAGGTGGTTAAATCCGCATCTGGTCTATATTATGACTTCGTAGGACCTACCGATGTGTCACGAGCTCGTACCCTCCCAGAGGGCCATGTTTCAGACTTGGCGGGGATAGCGTACTTGGTTTTCGCCGAACGCGACTTCTACCTTGCGTCTGGCGGGCCAACTCCAACCAGTGCTCTAGGCATGTCCACGATTTTTGAATAACGGCTGTTATCGCATTAAACAAAAAAGGTTTGGTGATTTATTGCTAGCGAACGCAGAACTCAGCAGAACACTAAATGAGGAGTTTGTTTGCGAACTGTTATCCTTATCCTTATTCCTTATCCTTAAAAGTCCTTATTTTAATTATAGCCGTTAATAAGACACACCGAGGGCGAATTTCATTAGAGAGAAAACAGCACAAGCTTATGTTTTCTAAAGGCATTTTTGGCATTAGGTTATTTTTTTTTATTATTCTCAGCCAAGGCAATGTTCAGGGTAATTTATTGGGCTACGCGGTGTTTGGGTGTTTAAAGCTCAGCATGCACATCGCATCGAGACTCTGGTAAGTTTAGGCCATGAACTCTCTGCCTCTACACCAAAGTCTGGCGAGCTCTGTGAGTACCTTCATTCATTTTTAGAAAAAAATTTTACTACCATATTAGGACAAGAAAAGCTGTCCGTTGCAGAAGGTTCCATCGGCCTGTCGAGCAGATCACTCCCTATAAAGAGAGAAGTGGATGTGCTTAAGTGAGAAAGAACAAAAACTTCATAGGTTCCTTTACGACTGTAGAATTCAAGGCAAAATAAAGAAACTTCATGAATTTGTTTTCTGTTGTAAAACTTGTCGCTAAAGAAAGAATTAATCTCTTGAAGACCTTTTGTCCTCCTATCATCACTGAAACTATATTTCTGAGAAAACATGTGCAAAAATATTCTTTTTGAAGAACTAGCGGTATGAAAACATGAAATTATCCAACCTGTTTTTCATCGCTTTCTCTTTGTGAAAGTCCATCGTGCTCCTTTACTACGAGTTGTGTTAAGTGGAAAAAGGTCATTCATTATTCGTAATTTTATGTCTTTGCCCTTTCGCCGTAATGACTATCGACTATTGACTCTGATCGTGATATATGGATATGGCTACTCTGAGGGCAAAAGACAATCGATGAGCTGTTTCTTAGTTCTTACGGATAAGAACCCTTTTTAAACTGGAGTATTGTGGTTGTTTGGCTGAATTAAGCAATGCCCAATAGTAAAAGATGCCCAATAATAATTTGTACCTGGTCGTTAGTTCGATCTTTCATCCTGTGCAAGCAAGATTCACATCCCACCAGGGTCGACTGATTGGTGTCAGGCTAGTCTGGAAAGATAAAAAGCATTGATTTGATATATCGACAGGCTAGGGAAAGTCATAGTATAAGTAAGTCATATATGCATTAAATCATCTTTAGCGTTGCTTAGTAAGGCCAGACACATGGTGCATTCCTCATGGATTCATCAACGCCAAATACTTACATGGGTATCTGGGTTAGGCCTATGCCTAAGCCTAAGCGTGGGTGGGTGGGTCCTTTGTAGGACGAGGTATGGCCAAATTGAATCCTTCCATCAGTACAACTCGTCGGTTATTCAGCGAAAAAAGTTTATACGTTTAGTGTCTAAACAGATGAAAAGGAGAAATAACGAGTTTTCTTTGCAGAAAATATGAATAGATAATCTTAGTGATGTAAGGTAGAGCCATGAGCTTCCAAGCACGTGAGACCACAAATTCAAGGGATTTCTTCTTTGCGACGCATTATTTATGGCCTAAGCACTTTCTAAGGGAATCCAAAAGTATTCCCTAACATTGTCGTATCTTAGCAGGACTCGTTTTCTCTAGATTGGCGTGGATTTTTTATTTAAACTGGAACTAAATCTCATCTTTCTGTTGTCAAATTTAGGATACATTTTCTTTAAAGTGACGAATAGAAATGGAGCAAACAGAAAATGACTTCACCAACACCCAAGAGACAAGGAAACACTACGTAAGAACAGCTACAAAGCATTTATTCTACAAAGTCATTTTGTATCATACAGTGAATCCTCTTAGGTCAGATATGAAAAAGTCAGTCTCTGCGAAATAAGAGTGATAAATGAAAAATTTGGGCTGATGGAGAATTAGACGGCTTGGAGACCTTGGCGTTGAAAAGTATACTTGATACATGAACGGCCCGTCCACACTAGTTGTGCCAGCCCCAGCATATGCCAGCTCACTATTTTTCAGAGATTTGCTGACTAAGTTATTGTGGTTCCTGGGGACCCGAGGATGGCCTGGCCAAAGTCTGCCCCAGGTACCTCGACAGGCAGTCGCAGCCCTTGTGGATGAGAGGGGATTTACCACCATGCGACTTTGATACCGAGACGGTGGTGGATCTTGGCATTGATTTACTCTTAGCTAGGCTTCCTGATGGAAACGCCGGACTCGTTCTCAGCTTGGGAGACTCTGTCGGGAAGACGAATCCCCCCGCTGTACATTGCAATCCGACACACAGGAACACCTCCCGACCACGATGGGGAGGTAAGCCGTTGGGAGGTTGAAAAGTATTAGAAAGTAGATTGACGGTAATAATGCTATTTTTTATTTTGTTTGATTTAATTTGCTTACGTACGAAGTATCACTATGAATAGGATGTATCTTTCAGTTTAGTAGAGGAATGTCTATTAAGAGCGGATAAATTCTTATCTCGTCGGCCGTGTTGGACTTTCTCCTTGGAAAGAGAAGATGAGGAGTGTAAGCAGTATTGAACAATGTAATGGCATCAACACGGACAAACTAGATAGCCCTCATATAGTGTTCATGGAGCGAGCAACAATGTGAAGCGTGTAATAACTTGATAAGAGAGTTGTCTCCTCGAGGTAGAACAAGTCGGACACATCATATTCCGACTTTACACATTTCAGTATACAAAAGAAAAACCATGAAAAATTTTAGCTAGTACAAGTAGTACTACTACGTACTAGTGCTAGTGCAAGTACTGGTTGTACCGCTTACATTTCTCTCAACTGTTCACATCACAGAGTTTTGATGAGTAATCACCATTTCGCCGATTCGGCTCTTCAAGTGCTGTGTTTGACATCGTGTATAGCGCTCGCAAATCTAACCTTAAGTAGATGGGCCTGAAGTCCTAAAAATAGGACATACCTTTTAATTTGGGAGACCGTAAATTATGGTTCTATTTTCGGAAAAAAAGCTAATGAGAAGACCGTTTTACATTCTTCACTTTTGCAACAATGTCCTGGATAGAACCACTACAAAGTGGGCGCTGAGACTGATAATGAAAAAAAGACAACAAGAAAATCTGGAACAATTAATGGTGAGCTCGCTATATTTATATTGTTTTCATAATGATTCTATTTTGAGTATTGATGCATCATTCATAAGGCTGCACATTGTGTTCTGCAGTCTCGTTGATTTACTACAGCCATAAAGACCAAGAATTTCACCATTACGTGTAACACTCCACTTCTGATGGCAGCATGAGTGTTTGAAAACCTATCATTTTTAATGCATACCTCCCAACGGTTTACCGCCTCGTCGTGGTTGGGAGGTGTTCCTGAGTGTCGAGATGCGATGTACAGCGGGTGGATTCATCCCCACGGCAGGGTTTCCCAAGCCAAGAAGGAGTTTGGCGTTTCTGCCAGGAAGCCTAGCTGGAGTAAACCAATATCAAGATCCATCGCCGTCCTGATATCAAACTAGTCGCATAGTGGCGAATTTTCCTCTAATTCATAAGGGCGACGACTGTCTGCAGTGACGACCTGGGGCACGGTTCTCCCGAGAAACAATAGTAAGAGCAGGAAAACTTCGAGAAAAGAAAATTATTACTGGGGCCCGTACAAGCAGTGAGGGCGAGCCGTGCAAGTATCACGTATCAGTTTAAAAGATCTATAAAAGACGGCGCCCTTGATGAATTAAACGTTTCTACAAAGTTTCCTTAATAAACTAGGCATAAAAAAGGATAAAGCTCTCGGCGTTGATCAATCCCTGAGAGATGCATCATGCATTCGGCTTTATTAAGTATCGTTGGAGGTGATTGAATATGCCTATATGGCCTTTACAATGACTCCCGGTGGCCAGCCGAATTATGGTTCCATTTTCGGCTCCCAGACAAGTCTGGTACCAAATTGCCGACCCCGTAGGGATGGAAGGCTTGATGGGCAACGGGCGAATTTCACGTGCACGCCGCAGTAGCGCCTCTAAGCACTGCGCCACACGACCCCAAAAATGTACATTCTCATCTCGTTTCAAGATGAGTCCAATTATATATATATATATATATATATACATATATATACGTATGTGTACATATGTATATATATGTATGTATATATATAAATATATATATATATATGTGGCTTAGAGCGCATGTAGCGCAGTAGTTGGACGTGCTCTGTAATCACCGTGGTCGCTTGTTCAATACCACCCCTCGTGACCCACCAAGCTCTCCATCCCTTCTGGGTCTGTAAAATGGCACTAAACTTTTTTGGGAGAATAGCAGCACTAACTGGGTCCTCGGCAGGACAGTGAAAGTAATTGCATATGCCGGCTATGCATTGAGTTACTTCCAACGACGTTTGATGAAATCGAATGCGTGGAGTATCTTTCAGAATTGATCAAACCCGAGAATTTTATTATTTCATCATTCATACATGTCTTTTAGATATGTTGTGGAAAAGATATGTGTCACGTTGAGTTGTCTTTTACTTTGTTTTTATTAACTCACTTTGTCGAAATTAAAGTGGAATTTGAGAACAAATTACAAAAACACAAATTCCATAGAAGGTGCTACTTTGCACAACTTGTCTGTCATTGGAATAAATAGAATTTAGTTGTGAAGACTAAGTTCCATGGATTGTCGTGAAAGTCACAACGGTAAACGAAGGATGAAGCTCCTAACCTAGATCAATTCCTAGCCTGGCTAAAGTCTGCCCCAGGCCTTCACCACCACAAGCGGTCGCAGCCCTTGTGGTTCAGAGGGAGATTTACCACCATGAGACTTTGATACCAGGACGCTAGCGGATCTTGGTATTGGCTTACTCTTAGCTAGGCTTCCTGATGGAAACACCGAACTCCTTCTCAGCTTAGGAAACCCTGCCAGAGAATGAATCCCCCGCTCTACATCACAGTGCGACATCCAGGAACACCTCCCGATCACGATGAGGCAGTAAACCGTTAGTAGGAAGCATCGTTAGAGGTGAATAAATGCATATGTGGCCTACACGTTGAATCGGGGTGGCCTGCCGAGCGCTGGATCGAACCCATGTAACTGATCCTAAATCAGGCTGCAGTTGACTTGAGCAACAGATGGAGTGCACCACAGTTGATAAATATATCAACTATCTATGCCGAGATTTATAGAAAGCCGGTCTTTTGAGTTATTAAGAGATGCTTAATTAAGTTCAATGAAGCCCATCCCTCAAGGATTGATCAACGCCGAAAGCTTTTTTTTACTAGAAACTTCAAATGATTAAAATATTGTAGACTGAATTACATAGAGTCATTCCGACTATTCATGAAAATAAGAAATCCACTAGGAAAAAAATCATCTGGTCCTCTATCAGAACAAAACTGGTATAAAACCCTTCGTGCCACGTATAAAACCTTTTCTGTCCACTCCCACTGACGAAACGAAATACAGGAAGAACTGCATAGTAAAGGAACAAACATGGAGAATGAACTCCTACTGGCACTCGCATTCATTCGAGTCTCGTAACAGCGCGGCTTTGAGGAGGGCGAAATCGCCGAAACGTCAGCCATCGACCAGCGACAACAACAGCAACGACAATGAAAACTTAAGCTAACCTTGCGTTAGTTCAACAAGATCAGTCCATAAGAACGTATAACTAAATATATCGATTATTTATGCCGAGGTTTATAAAAACTCGGCCTATTGAATTGTGGAAAATTAAATTTCTGTATTACTTGGGTGTTCATCCTGAGAGGCCCAACGGCGAATAATATTGGTTTCTTGCATCGTTTAGACTCACTTTTCGGTTGGCTTTGACTTTTCCTAACTTTTGTTCGCGGGTTTCCTATACAATTGTTTGTTTTAATCTAAGAATCATCCACTCATTTCTATTCGACGTCACTACTGGTGATGAGCATCTTAATTAGGCCCAATCGCCTTTACTTACTAATTCCTTCCCTCTTTACACTTCAGTTTCTTTCAGTTTTGTCCAAAATGGTCTCGGCTTCAGTGCTTCAGTGCGAAGTACTTCTTGGCCCACGAGTAAGTGAGGATGTGCACGTAAAATAAAAAGGTTTTACGTTGGTCAGCACAATCATCAACTATTCAAATACAGGTGATAGTGGTGATTCCGCATTCTTGTGCTTGTCCAGAATTCCGGTTAGGCCGTAATCACGGAACCGCCTCGAAAGACAGTCAACAGTAGTGGTGACAATGGGAAATCGTCTTAGAATAAACTATAAAAGCAGGCTTAGCCATCCGGTTCGCCTCAGATATTCGATTACTCTCGTTTCAGTTCAGTCGTGTTATCTGCTCGCAATACTTCAAAATAATTTCATAGAGCAAGAATGCTTCTAGAATGGCGATACATTTTGAAGGGTTTCCCTCAGTACATTGTTCCTCAAAACGGCGAAATACATTCCATTTAAAGCCAACTGTAGTGAAACCGTTTGGTTGAAGGACCTCATACTGAAAAGATCATGCAATACTGTTCGACTAATTAATTACTTAATCCCGACTTTCTTACTTCGATGGTCCACCTCTTCATCATGACTAGTGGGTAATATGGAACGGTATAACAGTGCCTTAGTATGGTGCAAAACGGAGGACTTCTTTCACTGATGAAACCGCCAAAGATGAGGAATTTAACAATTCCATCATGACTACAGGCAATGGGCGAGTATTTTGTCTATAGTTGTCATCCTGGAATAAAACTAGTGGTGAAATAGAAGTGGTGCAGAGACACACACGATTCTTAATGAAAGACGGCATCTATTTATTCAGATGATATTCTGCAACCTCCATCCTTTTCAGTGGCATGAAGCATAAGTCCCATTTACATGCAGCATAACTTTTTAAATAAGAGCCGCTTTTTTCCAGTCACCTTTTTGGGAGGCGGAAACAACCGCACAGAGTTCACATGAGGTAAGGAATGTGCTCGTGTGAAATCAGAAAAAAATGGCTAAGCCTAGGGCTTGAATCGCGCAAAATTTGGGTTTTTCACAGATGTTCTTCTGTGAAGACACAAACTACTCTACCTTTGCAATTAATATAATTGTTATCCTATGTCCTATAGAGGATATCAAGTGTAGTGTATCGAAGTTGTTACTCAAAAATTGTACTATACTGTTAGGCATCTCCTCTCTGAGTGCTTCTTTGAAGAGTATGAGCCAGCTAAAATAGTCATCTACATGCTATAGTAGTCTTTTTAGAAATCCTAGTAACCTCGGACCTATTATGAATTGCTACTGATTCGAAACCGTTGTAGTCCAGGTCAAGTTAAGCGATTTCTCGCTCTCTTTTCCTCCGTCATACTTATTGATTGCGATATGAACCATCTTTATAACAGACAGATTTTTTTCTGTTACTTTGTACCTCCGGTTTTCGCTACCTACTCTTTTAACTCGTATTTTAACTTAAACGATACGACTACTCGTAGACGGTGTAGTCGTATCGTCTAAGCTTTACTTCAGTTTTCAAGAAAACTAGCCAGTTTATTTCTGTTGTTTTTGAATGAATTTTCCATTCTTCTTGTAATCCTTTAACAGCTCTCACATGCAGCGAAGAGTACAGTGATATTCCTTCAATGCAGCAGCTAGCTAAGACGAATGACTAGGACTTCTATTATGAGCATGAATAGTAACACATTGCGATAATCACTTCCCCACCTACATTCTGACCATAATATTCCCTGGACAATAGGGATGCTAAAATATAAGCAAAACTTGGGACCCTATTCGCCGAAAACATAACTCCCTCGGATCCACATCGTGGTGAAGACCTGGATACGCCGTTGCAAGTCAGGACTCCAAAAAAGACCAAGCTGCGCAATCAGCAATAGACCACCTTTAGTATCCCTCACACTGGGTGTTCACAATAATGACGTCAGATGATACGACCGGTGTGAGGTCACAAAATCTCGGGTTGCGCAGGACGCCACTGGTAATGGATCTGACGAGCAAACGCACTACAGGCCATGGAGATTGTTTCTTACCATGCACGTATAATGCCAAGACATACTCTCCAAAGACGCCGATTCTCACGCCCTTCTTGTAGCCGCAGATCGCATTAAATTTTATGTTGATCGCACAATAAGAAACAAGAACCAAAAAGCCGACATGCGCCAATTAAACAACGCGACACTTGTGGTTCGTGGGGTCACGAAATGTCGGAGTCGTAGGCTTTGTCGTCCACCCGTCCATTATCTATCGCGTCGACTCATACGAGATCCTTTGTCTTGCACAGCCGTCCTCCGTCTTCAACTGCCGCATCACAAGAACATCACTATCATCAACTGCAACTCACGGACCGACGCAGCTGATGAGTACGAATTAAATGCGTTCTTCTACCAGTTGGAGGAAGTCATCTGCAATGATAAAGCATATCATAAATTTGTTGTTGGAGATTTCAACGCTTGAATAGGAAAGGCCAAGAGGGCGAACACAGAATCGGAAATTTTGGATTAGGAGGAAGAAACGAGGATGGCAACCGTCTCGCAGGATTCCCGTCAGCAGCACGTCTCTTCCATGGTAAATCGTTTTTCCAGAAGAAAGAAATCTGCCGCTACACATGGGAGCCTTCCAACGGCATGACTCATGCAGAGATCGACCATATTCTGACAAACGGAAGATGGTGCCTACTTGACACATCGATAGTCCCGTCATTTTGTACTGGTTCCGAACACCGCCTTCTTTGCGCGAAGATTCAGATCAGCCGTAAGCTGGAAAAAAATTCTCGTTATCGACCACGAGAAAAAAGTCTAGCTCTATATGACGAAAGCAATCTGAATAAACTACTATCAAAACGTGACTGGCAGATTAAAGAAGACCTGACCGAAGACTACGAGCTGCTCGTCGAAGGACTGAAAAGCTGTACCGAATTCGCCTCAGTTCCTCAAGCAAGAAGATTGGATCGCATCTCCATCACTACTAAAGAGTTGCTCGAAAAAATAAGGAAAAAACCTAGCTGAGAGACAAGCGAAACGAAGGACCTGCATGGTGTGGTGGGGAACACGTTGTCTCCCGGAAAGGGTAATAGCGCGTTCGTTTCCCACCGAAGACACTTGCGATGCGAAGATGGATTCGGCAAAAATACACGACATGATATGGAGTTAATAACGAAAACGTTTACACCAACTCTTTTCGTTCCAAAATCTCCGTCCTAGACCCTAATATCTCCGTTGAAGAAAAATCACCTGGAATTCATCCATCGAAGGTTCGAGCTGCGGTAGAAAGCACGAAAAGAGGCACAGCTCTAGGTGGCGTTAATATTACCGCCGAATTACTCAGAGCTGGAAGTCACGATTTACATGTACTTCTCGCAGATCATATGACAGCCTACTTCCAAAAGGAAAAAATCCCAGCCAGTGGACGAAGTCGTGCACGGTCATCCTGCCCAAGAAAGGAGACTGAAATAATATTCGTAACTACTGACCCATGAGATTATTGAGTGTTCTCTACAATCTTTTCACGAAGATATGTTATGTTATGTTATGCTGCAGAGGCGAGGGTTGATGGTTTTTTAGGCACTCGTTAATCAAATGCGACTCTAATCAGCCGTTCTTCCTTAGTGGAAAGCACGAAAGAAAAACGGCTTTGAAGAAGGCGGTACTGCTGAAACGTCAGCTACCGTTGTGTTGTATGTGTTCTTCTTGTAAGGAAGTAAACGTGTGCTCAATAACAACCCCGCGATTGCTTGGAAAGAAAGCGAGATATTTATAATCCAATGCTGAGGTTAATAAGAAGCTGATCTTGATATTCACAGAGCGTTTGAGCGATCTTTTCTGAAATAAAATTGGCATTCTCAATATCTAGCCGGAATGCGAAGCTCTGACCTTCGGAATCTGTCACATCTTTGAGATCCAGAAGAATATAAATCGGTAGCGAAACACAAATAGGCCGGTCATATAATGAGCAGAACAGACGACAGATTGACGAAAAGAACAGTAGAGTGGACTCAACGAGAATGCAAACGTCCTCTAGGACGGCCACCTACACACTGGCCAACGTGTTCGTAAACAAAGTTAATCATCTGTACCCGCAGGTGCAGTTATTTTACCGATCACGGTATGAGACTCGCACGCGCCACCATGCTGGAATAAAACCACCACTGCGGACGACGACTGCGAGGGAAAGAAACGAATGCCAAATGTGCTGGGGTCCGCACAACTCATGAAGACGAACCATCCAAGTATCCAAGTTTCCAAGTAACCTTCTGTTCACCACACCCAGTGAAGCCCTTGCTCTCTCCAAACCAGATTTTTACTTTGTCTGCGCTATCAGCAATCGGCTAAAGAAAAAAAAAGAAAGTGTAAAAGAAAAACAACGGACAACAAATAAAAGTTAACACAATGATTTTCTAAATGACTGAGTTTACACGGGGTTGGTACAAAAACTTCCATTCGGCTAACGTTTCTTCCCGTTCACCTTTCTCGGAGCCACATTGATCTGCTTCGATGACCCATAGGTGGTCGACGTCATCGACCAACATCGTCTTCTATTAAAGGGCACCACTAAGTGAACTTTTCCATTCGGGCCATGCTCTTTCGAGCGGCTCGACTCGATACGATTACGAACGCACACAACGCGACATGAACCAGCTCACCAGCAGATCGGGTCCTCTCCAGATCATTCCCATTGACGGTGGTTACTGATGGCACCATTAGGTAGGAAACCGGCTGAGAGAAAGGCAAAGCGAGGGTCCTAGTGGTACACTGGGTAACACGTGAGCTCCCAGAAAATGTAATCACGGGTTTGAATCTGTCCTGGGGTTCAAATTTTGCAAATATCTCAGCATCATGGTGGTCGTGTTTCTTCAAGTGAACGAATAGCTCGTCTTGTTCGAATTACAGAGAGACGCGAATTGGTGCATTTCACTTTCTAATACTATCTGATGTCCTCTGGTAGAGCACTCAGATCTCAGTACTTCTTAGTTGTTCTGATAGTCTGACAGCCGGCATAGTTTGTGCAACCGTTTGCGAACACGATATCTGGCAGAATTTGATCATTCCATGTTCGTGCGAGAAAGCTGGAGTTTGAAGGGCGAAGACACTATTTTAACTTGACGGCAATATGTTCTTTGTAGCTCAGAAGAGTAACTGATGTATCGATTGATATTTCCTAAAATCAGCGTTTGATATTTGATATTTCCTAAAATCAGCCTTCTAGTTAACCTCGCACTAATCATTTGATTAGTTTGGGGTTGACGGTTGACACAATTTCGATAAAATAATAACAACAATTTAACAGTGAAATAAATCAGGAAGCAGAATGATTAAAATAATAAAATAAAGACGAAGACCACGTTTTACAATAGCCTACGTTTTCGTTTAGAGGCCTTTTCCTTTTTGAAATCAATGTTCGAGAATTAGTCAAAGGCATGGAACGAGGTCAAATACGACTTATAAAGTCTCTAAAGATACTATACTTTTCATGGAAATGTAACCACAATGATATTGAGATATTTGCAAAACACCCGACCACAGATCGACCACGCTAACTACCCCTTCCGGGTCAACCTGTTCACCACCACAACACGCCGATCCTTTGTTTAGATTTTCTCTCGGCCGTGTTATAACCTACACGTGCTATCTGCAATCACTCGTCAACGGGAGTTAAAAAGCATAAAGCTCTCGGCGTTGATCATTCCCTGTGGGATGCGCCATGCATTCGACTTCATTAAGTATCGTTGGAGGTGATTGAATGCATATCTGGCCTTTACAATGACTCCCGGTGGCCTGCCGAATTATGGTTCCATTTTCGGAAAAAAAACTAATGAGAAGACCGTTTTACATTCTTCACTTTGGCAACGATGTCCTGGATAGAACCAGTGCTGCTATCCTCCCAGACAAGTCTCGTACCAATTTGCCGACCCCGGAGGGATGGAAGGCTTGGTGGGCCATGGGCGCATCCCACGTGCGGGTCGCAATGGCGTCTCCAACCACTGCTCCACACGCGTACCTATAAATTAGGTGAAAAAGAAAAATTAGTTTTTGCATCATTTATGGTGACTTTCTAGCTATTATCTTCGCGGCAGTGGACTAGACTATGGACTCGGGCCTCTACAATGACTCGAGGTGACCTGCCGATGTATCGAGCCAGTGCTGCTATCCTCGTAGACAAGTCTGGCACCAATTTGCCGACTCCGGCGGGATGGAGAGCTTGAGATCTAGGGCGTGGAGATCGATCCTATTGTGTATTGCAGACGGCCTCCAACCACTGAGCTACATGTGCTCCTAAAAGTATGCTAGTATACTATTCTATACCTAAAGATACTGCCCAACTTTTATTTCTAGGTAAAGAAAAGTGGAAAATGGAAGAAATGAGTAAAGGATAAAATGTGTGAGGATAAAGATTAAGACTTTATGTAAGATAAAAGATATAAATACGTCTTTTTTTTCAGCAACCGCGAGGTTGTTAAGCAGCATAGGTTTACTTCCATACAATAACACACATACAACACAATCGTAGCTGAAGTTTCAGCAGAATCACCTTCTTCAGAGCCTGGAAGGGTACACTAATACGCAGCTCATCAGGTCAAACGCTTCAATAACACATACAGAAAGATGGGAATCTAAATAGTAGTCACACGGTCAACAGCTTCTCGAAAAAACCCACCGTTTTTCTACGTGGCTTCTACTCAGCGTCGCATATGGTTGACGACTACACCTCCCTACATCAACGATCGACACGAAGGTACGGAGCGAGATCACGTATTTGACATTGACATTCCTCACTGCTCTTGATTTTAAGGTTTTTGGCATTTATCCAAAAAGCCTCAAGAAGCTTGCGCGGGCGGTGGTGTTTTAGGATCCCGTGCGAGGACAGCTACTTTTACATCAAAATCGTCTCCGCTATGCTTTTGTATCGCATGCGTGCCTAGTGGGGTACTTTGTCTTACTTTTCGTTTGCCATCCAGGTGTTCTTTTATACGGATACACAAGGGTCTGCCCGTTTCGCCAATATATTCATCTCCGCAATCATTGCAAGAGATCAGGTATATCGTACCTGATCTCATGCAGTTACCGTCCCTGCCATAAGGGCAAATTACGCCACTTTCTGTTTCACATAGACAGGCGGTTACGAACTAAGCGACGGCGGAGAGTATCGGGTGGTATTTCTACTATCGCTATCGATTCCTCTATACTTGCCCTTCTTAAGCATCGTTTAATAGTTACGCTTGCTTCATCGCTGATAAAGGGCAAACGAACAAACGGGATTTTCTTTTGGCCAAGTGTTTAATCTTGGAGCGTCGCTCTCCTTTTAACCATATCTCGTCGGGTTACCATTTCGTAGTCGTTGGAGATAGCTATTTGCCGAGCCAAGTCGCCGATCCTTTAATTCCTTATTCGCACACACGGAGGTGGCTGTTCAAAACATGTTTCTCACAGTCGCCCTCCTTGTGTGTGAAGGATGGGAAGAAAGGAAATGAACGAGGATGTTTTTGTTACTTGGTTTAAGATTTAAGATAAAGGATACACGTTTAGAATCTATATGATATAGAAAATAAAAGACACGACCTATTTAAGACTTAGACATTATGATTTGGACTTCAGCTTCGGCTTAATTGTAGTCAATGCCGATTTGTGCTCGCGACATAATTTCCTCTGACGAATGACTGCTGATAGAAACGTTAAAGTAAATAACTGACCGCAAGAAAGGTAAGGCAGGAACCTGAATAGTGCAGTGGATAACAAGTAAGCCATCGGAAGATTAATCGTAGGTTCAAAGCTGATCTGGAGCTCCATATCTCAGCATCATTGTGGTTGTACTTCACATAATACCTCATAAAGCTAACTCATATTTGTGAAATACTAGGCTCTTCAATTCATTTCGAGGTATTTTCCTATTCCAAAACTGTTCCGAAATTTTGTTTCACGAGTAACTTCTAATGGAAAAAAGAGGCAAATTTGCTTCAATTTCGGCTGGTTAGGAAAATGTTTAAGAGGCGTGTGTAGCTCAGATGTTATTGGTGCTCGATAAAATACATGTGGTATTTGGTTCAATCTCGAGCCCTAGCTCATGAAACTTTTCAAACTTGCATGATAGGCAAATTAGCAACAGGTTTGTCTGGAGGGACCACAGCATTGAGCTGATACATCGTTAGGCTACCGCGACTGTTGCCAAATACCCTTCTTATCACCGCTAACAGTGCTTTGAAATCTAAGGCACGGAGCATGCCCGGCGATGTGATCAACATCTGTAGCCTTATTGCCTTTATCGTTTAGGAAGATATTAAAGGTTTTTGAATGAAAAAAAATCTATTAGAAAATATTATGATTTTAGAACAAATTGTACATTAATGAGTACATTTGCAACTTCATATTGGCTTGCCAAGTATGAGTACTGACTTAATAAATTTCACCTAGAGGTGCAAGAACCGGTCTTTTTATCACGTAGGGAGAAGCTTCACATAAGTGCACGAGTAGCTTTAGGTAATTGTCTCGGTTGTCTTAGCTTAAAGCACATTTTTTCTTCTTCGTACCATAATTTTGTTAATGGGGTTATCGCAGCGGTTAAAGTTGAAGTACGATGTACAAGTCGCCGTTGGTTTAATTCCACGACGTAGGTCAACGATTCCATGCATCCCTCTGGGTGAGCGACTTAGTATAATATTTTTTTAGAGAGATAAAAAACTTCGACACTTATATGCTCACTAAGTCGCTTCCAAATGTATATTAAATACCCTCTACAAGGGTCACGAGTGGAATGCACGACAAATATTTAAGGGTTCGACCAAGGTCGAATATTTTATCCCTTTATCATCGAGTTTCTCCTGAAAACTGTTTCAAACAGTGATACAAATATTTTTGGCAAATCTGCATGAGAACTCGCAAAGATAGTTGTATGGCAACAACTAATAAACTTGAGCGAGGAGGATAACTGGTGAATCTAAACAGCTCAGACTCACATTGTCTCGAAATCCTTAATGCCCATCAGATGCTGCGGAAGCCAACGGAGAACCATGGGAATTTCAAGTACTTAGCCTTATACCAAATCATTTCGTTTAATACTAAGAATTTGTAAGTTTAAAGAAAATTTTGATCGATTTCCAGATCATCTACTGCGCAGTATGTCTGCAGTTCATCCGCTGAGCAACGGACTGCCGCCAGCACTTCAACCTATCCCTTACCGTTGGTTTCCAAGCTGGAGATTAGTAACCGCCAGTTTATTGTGTTTGTGTTTTGCTAGGTTAGTGACACTTTTTTATTTTTTTAAGTGAGTAAAGGTCATCACTAAGAGACTACAGGCTCGCCACATCATTCCTCATGTTCCTCGCGAAAAAAAAGGTTTCCAATAACCTATCTTATTCCTTGTGGGCATCTAGAAGACTTAGGCGACAGATAGAAACCGCGTTAGAGACTTTTACAGGCAAGATTAACAGTATCATAACCACTTGAAATCTTTGTTTCACCTCGTGAACACTTCTGCTCTAATTCCAGATAAAGTTTTAGTCTGAAACTACTTGGGTACTTGGATACTCGGACGGTCCGTCTTCACGAGTTGTACGGACCCCAGCACATATGCCATTCGTTCCTTTCTCTCGCAATCATAGTCCATGGCGGTGGTCTTGTTCGAGCATGGCAGCGCTTGCGAGTCTCATACCGTGATCTGTAAAACAACTGCAGCTGCGGATACAGCTGATTAACTTTGTTTACGAACACGTCCGCTCAACGTGTAGGTGGAAAAAGCAAGCCATTATCAAAGATGGGCAGAAATTAAGGCGTTGTTGGATTTCATACTTCGGCTAAGAGAAGGCATTTCCTGGATGAAACTATACGCCTACGATAACTGGAGCTTTCAAATGGATAGAAGATTGCACTATAATATTAGATAGCCTTCTTGCTGCAAACCATATAGTCTCTACCATCTTCTGATCAATGCAATAATCGAGAACCAGTAAGCAAGGACCAGTAAATCGTATTTATGCAACTTTAGCCTTCAAAAGAAATGCAGACCATGGTGTGACATGTCAGTAAGGCATCCTTAGTTAACCTGTCGCAGCCCAATTCGCATTTTCCGAATCTGAGTCTTTGTAATCACTTAGAGTGTCACACACATTAATTGGAGCCGATTCTACAAAAGTAACTCATCTTAGATCTTAAACACGATGTATTTAAAACCAGTCGTATTCATTTAGTGTACATATGATGAATAGCAATATGGGTATGGCTGTCGTCTGCATGGTGAATTCGAGTGAATATTTCGAAGAGAATGAAACAATTCCCAGCACCGATGCAGCGCCAAGACTGAACTGGTCATCAGAACAAGAGGTAAGAAGCTTATATTTTATAATACCGATAATAAGAGTAGTAGCTGTCGCAGCCCAATTCGCATTTTCCGAATCTGAGTCTTTGTAATCACTTAGAGTGTCACACACATTAATTGGAGCCGATTCTACAAAAGTAACTCATCTTAGATCTTAAACACGATGTATTTAAAACCAGTCGTATTCATTTAGTGTACATATGATGAATAGCAATTGTTCACGAACACGTCCGCCCAACGTGTAGGTGGCCGTCCAAGAGGACGTTTGCATTCTCGTGGAGTCCACTCTAAAGTTTTTTTTTTGTCCATTTGTCATCTGCTAGTCCATGGTGATGGTCTTGTTCGAGCATGGTAGCGCTTGCGAATCTCACACATCGTGATCTGTAAAACAACTGCAGCTGGGGGTACAGCTGGGCTCTACCATCTTCTGATCAATGCAATAATCGAGAACCAGTAAGCAAGGACCAGTAAATCGTATTTATGCAACTTTAGCCTTCAAAAGAAATGCAGACCATGGTGTGACATGTCAGTAAGGCATCCTTAGTTAACCTGTCGCAGCCCAATTCGCATTTTCCGAATCTGAGTCTTTGTAATCACTTAGAGTGTCACACACATTAGTTGGAGCCGATTCTACAAAAGTAACTCATCTTAGATCTTAATCACGATGTATTTAAAACCAGTCGTATTCATATAGTGTACATATGATGAATAGCAATATGGGTATGGCTGTCGTCTGCATGGTGAATTCGAGTGAATATTTCGAAGAGAATGAAACAATTCCCAGCACCGATGCAGCGCCAAGACTGAACTGGTCATCAGAACAAGAGGTAAGAAGGTTATATTTTATAATACCGATAATAAGAGCAGTAT
>MQTX01000040.1:334590-360719 GCA_009735665.1 Angiostrongylus cantonensis
AAAAGTAGTATTAATAATAACACAATTATTTTACATTTATTTTTTTGTTTAAACGATCCCAGTGACTGTAGCTTCATATATTGTCTAGACTTCGCCACTTCTTTCACTAGATTTCCTGTTTCGATTTGCGTGAAGATACTGATGATGACTGTAACTTGAAGAGTTTTTCTCTTTCAAGACATCCTACCTTGTTACTCATTTGGTTGCTTGGACGGTCCGTCTTCACGAGCTGTGCGGACCCCAGCACACATGCCATTTGTTCCTTTCTCTCGCAATCGTAGTCCATGGTGATGGTCTTGTTCGAGCATGGTAGCGCTTGCGAATTTCACAACGTGATCTGTAAAACAACTGCAGCTGGGCTAGAGGGAAATGGTAATTCCGACAGACTTCGATGGCACTGAAGACGGTTTGGATGTTGTCCATGACGCAAAATCCTTTTCAAAATCCTGCTTGCTCGACTGGTTGCGCCTTATCCAGTGTCCTTGATATGCGCGAGAGGGTAATCTTCGTGAAAACCTTGTAGAGAACACTCAACAAGCAAATGGGACGATAGTTGCGAATATTATTTCGGTCTCCTTTCTTGGGCAGGATGACCGTGCACGACGTCGTCCACTGTCTGGGATTTTTTCCTGTTGAAAGTAGGCTGTCATATGATCTGCGAGAAGTACATGTAAATTGTGGCCTCCAGCTCTAAGGAAATTGGCGGTGATATTGTCTGGTCCTAGAGCTGTGCCTCTTTTCATGCTTTCTATTGCAACTCGAACCTCCGACAAAGAATTCCAGGTGGTGTTTCAGCAGCGGGGTTAATAGGGCCCTCCTCCTCCACGCTGTTTTCCATGTTCATTGATCGCCCAAGGTAAACGTACGAGGTGGTCTCTGCAGTGACAGAACCATCCAATTCCATTTTTTCGCCTTCGCACCATGGGTTTTTCATGAACTGGGTTTTCTTTCGATTTATGCGAAGTCCGATCTTTTCCTCCGCTTCGTTTAGCTCGTTGATCATCATCTCTGCTTCGCTAGTACTTCTTGAGAAGATGACAATGCCGTCGACGAAACGAAGGTTTGCTAGCAATTTTCCATCAATACGTATGCCTTTCTTTTCTCAAGCGAGTGACTTCATTATCCACTGCAGTGCGGCAGTGAACAGCTTTAACTATATTGTGTCGCGTTGTCGAGCCCCTTTTCCTATGGGTATTTCAAAATCTTTTTACTTGAGGAACTGAGGCGAATTCTGCACAACATTTCAGTCTTTCAACAAGCAGCTCGTAGTCTTCTTTCGGGTCTTCTTTAATCTGCCAGTCACGTTTGGATTTTTCTAGAGGTCGATGGAAGAGCTGTATTTTCGTAGTGCAGTTCCGATAACAGTCGGACAGAGTTCTTATGCAGGACGGGTTCACTATTTGGTCAACGAATGTTGCTAGGATTCCATTCGTTTCGACACTGTCAAACAGTTTTTCATAGTCGACAAAGGTTAGGACTAAAGGGAAATGGTAATTCCGACAGACTTCGATGGCACTGAAGACAGTTTGGATGTTGTCCATGACGCAAAAGCCTCTTCGAAATCCTGCTTGCTCGACTGGTTGCGCCTCATCCAGTGTCCTTGATATGCGCAAGAGGGTAATCTTCGTGAAAAGATTGTAGAGAACACTCAACAAGCAAATGGGACGATAGTTGCGAATATTATTTCGGTCTCCTTTCTTGGGCAGGATGACCGTGCACGACGTCGTCCACTGTCTGGGATTTTTTCCTTATGAAAGTAGGCTGTCATATGATCTGCGAGAAGTACATGTAAATTGTGGCCTCCAGCTCTAAGGAAATTGGCGGTCAATCTTCTTGCTTGAGGAACTGAGGCGAATTCGGTACAGCTTTTCAGTCCTTCGACGAGCAGCTCGTAGTCTTCGGTCAGGTCTTCTTTAATCTGCCAGTCACGTTTTGATAGTAGTTTATTCAGATTGCTTTCGTCATATAGAGCTAGACTTTTTTCTCGTGGTCGATAACGAGAATTTTTTTCCAGCTTACGGCTGATCTGAATCTTCGCGCAAAGAAGGCGGTGTTCGGAACCAGTACAAAATGACGGGACTATCGATGTGTCAAGTAGGCACCATCTTCCGTTTGTCAGAATATGGTCGATCTCTGCATGAGTCATGCCGTTGGCAGGCTCCCATGTGTAGCGGCACCTTTCTTTCTTCTGGGAAAACGAGTTACCATTGAAGAGAAGTGCTGCTGTCAAGAGTCCTGGGAGACGGTTGATATTCTTATTTCTTTCTCCTAATCCAAAATTTCCGATCCCATATTCGCTCTCGTTGGCCTTTCCTATTCTAGCGTTTTAGTCTCCGACAACAAATTTATGATATGCTTTATTGTTGCGATGACTTCCTCCAACTTCAGTTGATGACAGTGATCTTCTTATGTTGCGACAGTTGAAGACAAAGGACGGCTATGCGACGGGAAAGGATCTGGTATGAATTGACGAAATGGACAATGGACGGGTGGACGGCAAAGCCTACGCCAGCGATATTTCGTGACGGGACGTTTTCTTCACGGATCACAAAGGTCCCGTTGTTTAGTTGGCTTATGTCGGGCTACTTCATTTTTGTTTCTTGTAATGCGATCACACATAAAAAACGAGTTACCATTGAAGAGAAGTGCTGCTGTCAAGAGTCCTGGGAGACGGTTGATATTCTTATTTCTTTCTCCTAATCCAAAATTTCCGATCCCATATTCGCTCTCGTTGGCCTTTCCTATTCTAGCGTTTTAGTCTCCGACAACAAATTTATGATATGCTTTATTGTTGCGATGACTTCCTCCAACTTCAGTTGATGACAGTGATCTTCTTATGTTGCGACAGTTGAAGACAGGGAACGGCTATGCGACGGGAAAGGATCTGGTATGAGTTGACGAAATGGACAATGGACGGGTGGACGGCAAAGCCTACGCCAGCGATATTTCGTGACGGGACGTTTTCTTCACGGATCACAAAGGTCCCGTTGTTTAGTTGGCTTATGTCGGGCTTCTTCATTTTTGTTTCTTGTAATGCGATCACACATAACTTAATGCGATCTTCGGCTACGAGAAGGGCGTGAAGATCAGCGTCTGTGGAGAGTATGTCTTGGCATTATACATGCAATGTAAGAAACAATCTCCATGGCGTGTCGTACGTGCATTCGTCAGATCCGGTTCCAATGACGTGCTGCACAACTCGAAATTTTGTGGCCTTTCACCGGTCATCTCACCGCTTGACGCCATAGATGGGAGCACCCAGTGTGCGGGGTGCTGAGGCTGACCTATTGCTGGTCGTGCAACTTGGTCCTCCCTGGAGTCTTGACATAACCTTGCAAGAGCGTTTCCAGGTCTTCACCACGATATGGATCAAAGGGAGAGAAGGCTCCCATGTGTAGCGGCAGCTTTCTTTCTTCTGGAAAAACGAGTTACCATTGAAGAGAAGTGCTGCTGTCAAGAGTCCTGGGAGACGGTTGATATTCTTATTTCTTTCTCCTAATCCAAAATTTCCGATCCCATATTCGCTCTCGTTGGCCTTTCCTATGCTAGCGTTTTAGTCTCCGACAACAAATTTATGAATGCTTTATTGTTGCGATGACTTCCTCCAACTTCAGTTGATGACAGTGATCTTCTTATGTTGCGACAGTTGAAGACAAAGGACGGCTATGCGACGGGAAAGGATCTGGTATGAATTGACGAAATGGACAATGGACGGGTGGACGGCAAAGCCTACGCCAGCGATATTTCGTGACGGGACGTTTTCTTCACGGATCACAAAGGTCCCGTTGTTTAGTTGGCTTATGTCGGGCTTCTTCATTTTTGTTTCTTGTAATGCGATCACACATAATTTAATGCGATCTGCGGCTACGAGAAGGGCGAAAGGTTGAAGATCGGCGTCTGTGGAGAGTTTTCTGGCATTATACGTGCAATGTAAGAAACAATCTCCATGGCGTGTCGTACGTGCATTCGTCAGATCCGGTTCCAATGACGTGCTGCACAACTCGAAATTTTGTGGCCTTTCACCGGTCATCTCACCGCTTGACGTCATAGACGTGAGCACCCAGTGTGCGGGGTGCTGAGGCTGACCTATTGCTGGTCGTGCAACTTGGTCCTCCCTGGAGTCTTGACATAACCTTGCTAGAGCGTTTCCAGGTCTTCACCACGATATGGATCAAAGGGAGATGTGGTTTCGGCGACGAGTCCTTCGCTCGGTCTTCCTACTAGTTGGTTCGGAGAGATGTTAAGACCGAAATCAGAAACGAAAGTAGGAATGTGAAAGTAACCGACCGCTCAAGGTCGATGTAGAAGCCGAAAGATATCAGGATATCGTTGAATCGATTCTTCTTAGAATCCAGAGATAGTTCTGTTACAGCTTTCCCGGGTGTCCATCACAGGCGGTTACCGTAGTCAGGTTAGATCAGAAAATGCGTGGGTATAGAGACGGCATCCATAACCGCTGCGTGTCTACGTAATTTTTAGTAATACTTTAGTCGCTAATGCAGCTTTTTTTCTCATAGCTTTGTTGCACCATACAATTCCATTTTTCTTCACTTGCACCGAATGCCAGAAATAATAGAACAGTATTGGATTTGCTTACTAGAGGATTTCCCTTTTTTCTCTTAGTGGTTGTTTGTCAATACATTTATGAGCTTTAATTGATCTTCGATATTTCAAAAATCGAGTTTCCTTTAATCCTAGTATGACTAATGAACATGTATAAGTTAAGTACCCTATTCAATCAATTATAAGCTAATACTGGATTGATAAATACATTGAGACTAGAGATGTGGGAATCAACTCGGATAGTCGACTCTGAGGAAGACAGACGAAACGTTGGCCGAATAAAGTTTATTTATCAGCCTTCTATCAACTCACCAATGAGAGATTAGTCAATGTTTGATATTAACAAATTTTATAAGCGGGCATAGCGTTCAATGGTCAGCTCAGTTTAGGAATTCTCTTGGAGCTCTAAAGCTCTCGGCGTTGATCAGTCTCTGAGGGATGCGTCATGCATTCGACTTCATTAAGTATCGTTGGCGGTGACTGAATGCATACCTGGTCTTTACAACAACTCGCGGTAGCCCTCCGATGTATCGAACCAGCGCTGCTATCCTCTCAGAAAAGTCTGGTACCAATTTGCCGGCCCCGGAGGATAGAAGGTTTGGTGGGCTATGGACGCGGGAATCAATTCCACGTGTGTGTTGCAGGGCGCCTCCGACTACTTCGCCACATGCGCCCATGGAAATTAGATTATTTTCAAAAATCATTGCTTTGATCTTTCGCAAACAGAAATCTTATCTTGGAAAGTCGCAAAGCAACGTGGAGCATAAGGGGACCTTATGCTTCCATGAGGCGGAGCACTCTATCGCACATGCGTGCGTTCACGTCTGCGGATTGTATTCTACGAAGGAATTCGGCCAAAACCACCAATCAAGTAATAGGGAACTACACGGGAGACCTTTAGGTGCGCCTCCGACCAATAAACTTTCCGTATACTCCGACAAGGATTAACAAGCTACTCGTGGATATAGCCAGTCCAACGTTCCGAGAATGATATTCGAGGGTACAAAACGCCATCACCTGTATCACCTGTAGTCCCGCTGATCGTTGAGTGACTCTATCGGGCGCCAGCAAATCTTCCATCTTTCTCTGTCGCGTGCAAGGGCAGCCCAGTGGGTTCTGCTAGCTCTAGGAACCCGCTGAGAGCGCTATGAAAGCTGAGAGTGCGAAAGTCACCAAGTGACGTCTGTCTCCAGAAACTCTCGAGGTAATACGCCAGCGTGGAATCGCACGAGCTGCAGGCAATCGCGAACTTACGTCCGAGCTTGCAAAACAATGCAGACAGGCTATAAAAAATCTTAAATAGAAAAGAGCAGCAGTAATGGTCGAAGCTGCAGAGGCTGGGAAAAACATTTGCAAGGCCCGCCGAAGCTTTGCCAATTACAAGACCAAGATGATTGCACTCCAACGCCCAGACGGAGCAATAACAGCGTCCAGAAATGCAATGGAGAAAAGCATCCACGATTACTACTCAGATCTCTTTGATAGCCACGTCCTTCTTTCGTCTTATGAAATAAAAGAGGATGGATATGCTATTCCACCGGTTCTCCCTTCCAAAATCCGATATGCCGTTTCGTCGGTGAAAAATCGAACTGCACCAGGTCCTGACAGGATAATATCAGAACATCTGAAGAACCTTCCGCCAGTCCTCGTAAGCACTGGCTCGGCTCTTCACACGTTACCTGTCTGAATGCAAGGTCCCTACTGAGTGGAAGACCAGCAGGACCATGTTATTGTACAAGAAGGGAGACCTACACGATATAGGCAACTATCGCCCAATCTGCTTGCTGTCTGTTGTCTGTCTGTCTTCTACTACTACTACTACTAATAATAATAATAATAAATAATAATAATAATAGTGGGCTCCTACCAACGGTTTACCGCCTCATCTTGCGGGAGAGAGGGAGTGTTCTTGGGTTTCGGACTGCGATGTATAGCGGCGGGTTGATCCACCGGCAGGGTCTCCCAAGCTAAGTCCGACGTTTTCCTCAGGAAACCTAGCTGTGAGTAAACTCTATACCAGGATCCACCGCCGTCTTGGTATCAGTCTAGTTGCATGGTGGCAAATCTCCCTCTGATCTAAATGGGTTGTGAGTGAAGGCGGCGTTGTCAACCTGAGCAGATCTTGGCCAAGTTGACCTCGGAACTCCAAGCAAACACCATGGCTAGACCAGCAAAACTCCGAAAAATGGAGATTACGTTGGGACCCGCACAACTAGTGAGGAAGCGCCCGTCCAAATATGGGAGTAATTAATAACAGTGGTAACAATAATAAAAGTCAACGAGCTATCTAACATATTGAATCCTGAGAGATTTTCAAGAAAAAAAGATAGCCAAGGTGTGACGATAATCTTGTTCGACTCCTGCATTATCTTTTGCCAATGTGGGCAACGATAGCATTCGAGGTCCCAGTTGTTTCTAACTCTTACCATCATTGATTCCGTCCTGTGACTCTGTCTTCGAACAGTCGCTTCAGTTCTTCTTCTATATTTTTACTCTATTTTATTTTTTATATATTACAATTTTTATGGGTCTATTAGGTTTTAGAAGGGCGCGTGTGGCGCAGTGGTTGGAGGCACCACTGCGGCGCGCACGTGAAATGCGCCCATGGCCTACCAAGCCTTCCATCCTTGCGGGGTCGGCAAATTGCTACCAGACTTGGCTGGGAGGATAGCAGCACTGGCTCGATACATCGGCAGGCCACCGCGAGTCATTGTCAAGGCCAGATGTGCATTCAATCACCTCCAACGATACTTAATGAAGTCGAATGCATGGCGCATCCTTCAGGGATTGATCAACGCCGAGAGCTTCATCCTTTTATTAGGTTTTACACATAATTCTCAATTTCTATCGACCATCTAATAACAGTAGCAGTACAGATGAAATAGAGCGGATTCTTAACACTTGCTTGTACATTTGTATGGCCCGTCTTCACCGGTTTTGTGCGCTCCAGCGTAATTTCCGTTTACTGGATTTTAGCTGATGTAGTCATTGTAGTTTCTGGTGTCCCGAGGTCGGCCTGGCCAAACTCTGCCTCAGGTCATCGCCACCGCAGGCAGAGGCTGCCCTTGTGGATCAGAGAGGGATTTCTTACCATGCGACTAGTTTCATGCTAGGACGACGACGGATCCAGGTATTGGTTTAGTCTGAGGTAGGATACCTGATGAAAACACCGGACTCCTTCTCAGCTTTAGAAACCCGGCCGGTGGGATTGAATCTCCCGCTGTACATCGTAGTCGGCTCCCAGGAGCACCTTCTAGCCACGATGGGAAGGTGAGCCGCTGGGACGCAGATGATTAATGAGTTCAATAAACCAGATAGAATGATCGGACTGCACATGAAATGGAGCAAAGGCACTGAGAGCCTATAAGTGAAGAAATCTGTATCTAAGACAGTCGAAATTTTTTGGGATACAGTAATTGCTTTATCCATTTACCATTGGTCTGCAACGAAAATAGAAAACAATATGAAACATAGAAACATGAAGGCTTTTTCGGAATTCTCAGAGAAGTCGTCGATGGCACGAGGCACACAAAATTGCGCTCCGATCTTTTTGAACTTGGTGATTGTCGTGAAGTTCTACTAGAATTGTTGAGACGTAGTACTAGCTTTTAAATGTTTTCTACCATCATAATGCCTAGCCCATTCATTTTTTCTTGTTTTCTCTTCAGGGTTATATTTTCTCGGCATTCAATGTTGGGCTACTACTTATGCTACTAACTGGATTTGTTGCTGATAAGTTCAACGCCAAATATATGATTGTGATCAGCGTCAGTTTGGCTGTGATAGCTAACCTTTTGATAGGAAGATTCTCGACGGTAAGGTACGTATCACAACTTTGAGCTGTGCATCGTTGGAAATACGCTTAATATCAATGAACAAAAGACGTATGAATGTCATGTAAAACACATGGACAGATTAATTGCGTTTAGTTTCTATAGAACAAATCTTCCTCTTCTGAGGAATTTCGAGCCCTTGAACTGTTAGGTTAGGTTCCGTGTCGCATCACCAGGCTGCGTATGGAAAGTTGATCCCAAACGACACCCTTCTTTGTCTCTAATGCAGCACTTCACATTCTAGGTCCATAGTGGCACACGTTTTAGTACTTGGAGTTAGAGTACCTGTGTATATGTTAATCGTAAACTATATTTCGACTGCATGAATACTCTGCAGTTAAGTACAAGAACAGTAAAAAAGGATCATAGAAAAAGTGATGCAGATATAGTCTCCGTTGAGAAAAACCCACTAAACACGTCCAGGAGCAGGGGAACAAGTGAAGTTCTTAACAATCCCCGATCATGCTAACTAGTAATCAGTGCCGATGTTACTGGTGATGTTTTTCCCGTCTAGAATGTAATAATAAGTAGGATAAAAATTCCTTAAAAAAATGAACAGCTAAAATTAACCACGAAGAAACATGGTCTTAGTGTCCACTTCGCTGTTGCTGGCCGATTCCTCGTGGGATTCGCCGACGCGCTTCTGCAGCCAGCGGTGAATTCCTTGATAACGAGGTGGTTTCTCACTTCGGAAAGAAGCTATGCGCTCGGACTTGCGACTGGAGGAAGGCAATTGGGTAGGTGAGGAATAGGGTATGGATTAGTTGCCACGGTGATAAAAATAATTATTCATTCGAAGTAATAATAAAGAAAAGTTCTATTTGGTGTTGTTATTCGGAATTTTTCTAAGGTTATCCAACAGAAACAAAAAATAAAAAGTTAAAGCTCTTCGCGTTGGTCAATCATTGATGAAAGCGCTGTGCATTCGACTTCATCGTACTTCGTCAGAGGTGACTGAATACGTATCTGGCCTTCACGATGCCCACGGTAGCCTACTGATACATCGAGTCAGTGCGGCTATCCTCTCAGTCAGGCCTAGAACCAATTAGTTGACCTCGGATGAATGGACGGTTTGGTGAGCCTCGAGCACGCGATCGAATACTTGTCTAACCATTGCACTACACGCGCCCTATCTATTGTAATACCTCAATGAGTACTTGGATGGTGGTCGGTCATTAACAAATCGCATGAACACACAACAGTTTCCATGACTGTTCTTTTCTTTTACTACTTAAACAACTTTTTTCTTCTAGAAACCCTAGATAGTCGTAGCCGTACATAGGCAGGCGTTCTCGAGACATCACCAGTCACTGGCCTGGTTTTTGGATCCAAGAGAACTCTTCCGATGAAAGTTTAGTAATAACTTGACCTCTGAGAGATAAGAATCTTCGTCGGGTCGAGAAGAGATCGGACTAGTGACCTTGCACGTATTACAACACACGTTATAAGTACCATCTAGTAATCTTCCAACTCCTTCAACAATTTACCGCTTTATCGTGGCTAGGAGGTGTTCCTGGGTGCCCAACTGTGATCTACAGAAGATTGAATCATCCCTTGGCAGGGTCTCCCAAGCTGAGGAGTCCGGCGTTACCATTAGGAAGCCTGATTAACAGTAAACCAATGCCAGGATCCGCCATCGTCCTGGTACAAAACTATTCGCAAATCGGCAAATCACCCTCTGATCCACAAGGACGGCGACTGCCATTGGTGGTGACGACCTGAAGCAGACCTTGGCCTGGCTGACGTTTGAACTCCGGTGAACCACAACGGCTGGCCTAGAAATACTCCGAGAAAGTGGAGATTATGCTGGGGCCTGCACAACCAACAAGGACAGGCTATGCAAGTATCTATGTAAGATCTTTCAACTGCTCTGAGTACCGAACCCGTAACAACTTTATCTCCTGTAGTCTCGTTGAACGTTGAGTCACTAGAGCGGCGCCAGTAAATGTCCCATTTTTCCCTGTCGCGTTTAAAAGCAGCCGAGTGGGTTTTGCTTTCTCTAGAGACTTGTTGAGTACCATATCTTTGTTTCTAGGTTTTTATGAAGAACTGTCGCCATCGGGTCAGTGGGCTTCCTGCAGTACGTCTGACATTCCGAGGAATCTAGTCACTAACGGCTCTTGTCTATCGGTTATCATTCATACGCATTACGTATCTGGCCCACATTGTCTTCGACGGTTTGGGGTACAGAACGGCATCTTCGATTTTTGATCGTTGACGCAAGTCGGAGCTTCGGATCCCATCCCTTACCAGTGTGAAACGGGATACTCCTAACGTCGTCCTTTCGAATGCGAGTTCGATAACGCTAAATTATCTTTCATCTTGCTTACGCAGCGACCAGGTTTCTGACGATACTTTAAGGAAGAACTACCGTTGAGTCGATAAGGTGGGCACGCAGTCGGGTGTTCTCTTCACTGCATCCTAAATGCTCTTGAAAGCTCCCCAAGCCGCTCGTTTCCTTCTGCTAAGCTCTGGAGCTAAGTCGTTCATCATATTGATTTCCCGACCTAGATTGACATAACTGGAGCATTCGGAGATATTCGTTCCGTTGAGCGTGAATGGGGCAAACGAAACGAATCCGTTTTTCATGAACATCGTTTTCTTTAAATTTAGTCGAAGACTAATCCTTCCATAGGCTTTATCAAAGTCGGCAAGCACACGTTCCGCTTGGCTACTGTGTGGTGTTATAAGGACGATGTCGTCAGCAAAGCGAAAATGGTGTAATTGCCGACCATCCATTTTCACTCACATATTATCCCATTTCAATGTTCGCATAACGTTCTGAAGGGTTGCGGTAAGTAATTTTGGCGAGAGAGTATCGCCTTGCCTAACTTCTCTTCTGATGTCAGTGTCAATATTGTTGTGGAATGGTGATGTCTTGTTTGCAAAATTTTTGTACAGCTCACGAAGAATCTTCATGTGCTGAGTGGGGACTCTTTGCCTATCAAGGGCTTCCATGACTGCTTCTATCTCAATTGAATCAAAAGCCTTCTGTAAATCGATAAAAGTGAGACAGAGCGGTCTTTTGTATTCTCGCGATACTTCAATGAGCCTTGTTATCGTGTGAATGTGGTCCATCGTATTAAATCCTTTTCGAAGCCCTGCTTGCTCGCATGGCTGTCCTTCGTCCAGTGTTCTGTCAATCCTGTTTAGGATGACTCGACTGAAAAGTTTGTAGACGACAGACAGTAAGCAGATTGGGCGATAGTTACCGATATCTTTGAGGTCACTCTTCTTGAGCATTAGCACGGTCTTGCTGGTCTTCCATTGAATAGGGACCTAGCATTTAGACAGGTAAAATGTGGGTTTGGGACTTCGTATTTAGCTGCTTTTTTTCCTTTCTGCGAAAAATGGACCTTTCTCAAAGGAGGCGGTGGACTGATAAAAGCTAAAAGGATAAAGCTCTCGGCGTTGATCAATCCCTGAGGGATGCGCCATGCATTCGACTTCATTGAGCATCGTTGGAGGTGATTGAATGCATATCTGGCCTTTACAATGACTCGCGGTGGCCGGCCGATGTATCGAGCCAGTGCTGCTATCCTCCCAGACAAGTCTGGTACCAATTTGCCGACCCCGGAGGGATGGAAGGCTTGGTGAGCCATGGGCGCATTTTCACGTGCGCGCCGCAGTGGCGCCTCCAACCACTGCGCCACACGCGCCCCCTGATACCGCATAGAATTTTGGGAAAACACATTTAGACAGGTAAAATGTGGGTTTGGGACTTCGTATTTAGCTGCTTTTTTTCCTTTCTGCGAAAAATGGACCTTTCTCAAAGGAGGCGGTGGACTGATACCGCATAGAATTTTGGGAAAACAGCGCCATCGGTTAGGCAAAACCCTCTATTTACTATGATGTGCTCTATTTCGTTATGGTACTCTACACTGAGAGGCTCTCACGTGCAGCGTTGAGTGTGGGGCTTCTGAAAATGCTACTTACCATCCATGGTCTAGGTCATCATGATAAACTCAGAGAGCTGCTCACTCTGTTCGTTCTATTTAAATCCGTGGGTCCCAATGTGATTTTATTCAGGCGGACTCTTTGTCCAATCTTGGCGCCAAAATCTTCAATGATGACCATGAAAAGTGTAAGGTCCCCTCTCTAGAACCTCTCCAGGTCCATATAAAGCGCTTTTACTTTTTTTTCGTCATAGTTTGATGTCGACGCTTAAACAGCGAAGATTGTCAAAGCCGAGTGAACCGGTAGTCATAGGAAATAGATTCGCTTTCACATTAAGTAAAATATTATTGCAAAGTTGGTGAACTTATCGCGAAGCTCCAGTGATGTCATGTCATCGCTTACTAGATCATTAAGGTTCGGAGCAATTGCAAATTTCTATGGAAAACCATAAGCTGAACTATTTATCGACGGTGATTTTAAAATCGAAGTTCGTGTGAAATCCTCATCTATTTACTGAGTAATTCGACACTAGGAAAACTTTCTATTTTGCTAAGTTTAACGTTTAGTCTTTTTCCGAGTATTTTCCAAATTTAATCAATTCATTAAGTCGCCTAGTGCCAAGAAGAAAATAAGTTCCGTTCAGGAACTCTCATAATCATCCCGGCCGCTGGAGCACTATGCGCCCAGAGAACGCTGTTCGGTGGTTGGCCAGCCATTTTCTATCTTTCCGCAATGGCTGGAGTTTTTTTCGTGATCGTTTACTCAATTATTGGTATTTCTTAACTGTTAGACATTCATATACTTACCATTTAAACGAGAAGACGAGAAATTTGGAAGAAAATTGTTCGTTGTCGTCTGCAATATTTTTGTCCTCCTAATAATTTTCTACATGATCGATCTGACCCTAGGTTGGTATAAAAATTTTTATTCGGCTAACGTTCCTGCACCTTAGCCTTCTTCAGAGTACCTCTGATCCGAGTCGATGATCCACGGCTAGTCGTTGTCGTGACGTCGGTCTTCGTTTTCATATCAAGTCGAATTCAGTGGAGGACTGCACTACCCAAATGGACACCCAATTGCTCACAAAAAAGCGGATCATATTGGATGGCAGCAACAGATCAACATCCGTCCTGCGTAAAAGGACAACGCTGGGTGAAGTTCTACATTCGAACAGTGCTCCCTCCATTGGATTCAATTTCACAAAGAACCAATTTACGACAGCAACCAAGCTTGGGACACCTAGTCGAATCAACGCAGCTTAAAAAAAACGAAGGCACCGAAGCGTCACTCGAATAAGAGTTTCCATACCAGCCTCACGTCTGCTCAATCACCAGAAAGACTATTACGACTATTGCTATCAAGGTTTAATTAAATTGGGTTTTTGGGACATATTACAATTAGTGAGTCTGTGGTGTTAGCACCAAATTTTTGAGTAGGGTTACCGTTCCGAAAAAATCTTTGTTTTCCTCCAATTTCTCCCGGATTTGGATCCACTACTTGCTGTTGAAGTGTCAGCAGAGAAAATGGTCTCTAAAGAACCTCAAGACGTGAGGCGACAGCTAAGTGCCCTATCAGATTGGACCGAGTCATATTCTTGTTGGTGGTACTTTGAAATGATCTTCCCCCACTGCTTGTTTTTCTCAGGCAGTATTTGATGATAAAAGCTAAAGTTCTAAGAAAGCTCTCAGCGTTGATCAATCAGTGAGAGATGCGCCATGCATTCGACTTCACTAAGTGTTGTTGGAGGTGATCGAGTGCACACCTGGTCTTTACAATGACTCACGATTGCGCACCGATGTATCGATCCAGTACTGCTATCCTCCTATACAAGTCTGGTGCCAATTTGCCAACCCAGGAGAGATGGAAGGCTTGATGGGCTATGGGCGCAAAGATCGATCCAACGTGTGTGTTGCAGGGCGCCTCCAACCACTGCGCCACATGCACCCTTATTTGAAAATGCGATCTTAAATTCATTCCTTTCATAACAATGCTCGACCATATGTGGTTTCAGCGATTCGTCACCGGGTGTGGTAGCTTCCATGTGAAATGGATTCCCACTCTTGGCTCAGCTCGAACATGTGCAGTCCGATCTTGTCTTCCTGGAACTCTGAAGAAAATTCCTGTGCCAAAATAGCTTTACCAGTTTTGACAACCTCAAATCCATCAGTTTAGCGAAGACTCGAAACCTTGATTTGTTCGAATTAAATTAAAAAACATGAGGAAAAGGCCTTTCAAAATGATGGTCCAATTTTCTTTTCATCAAAGCAGTAATTGTGGCCCTCAAAGAGAAAACGAGTAATGCAACTATAGTTACATGGCTACTTGAGTTATTCTTACCTAACACTCTTTAGAAGTTATCTAATTACCGTATAAGATTTTGACTTAACGATTTCTCTAAACAGAAATATGTGCACTTATGTTAATCCTATCCATCGTTCAGGTGCCGATAAACCCAGTAAGCAATCATGCATTACAAGCTCTGAGCTAAAATTTATCATGTGTTCTAACGCAAATGAAGACGTAGGTGTGAAGCGAACGGAACGAAAGGTATGCACCAGTCATCTACCAGTTTTGTTTTGTTGGAAAATGACTAGATTCAACCACAACGTTGCTGAGATATTTGCAAAACTCTAGGCCGCAGGTGTCCATGGCGGGGAACGAACGCGCTATTGTCCTTTACGGGGATTAACGCGTTCACCACCACACCATGCAGCTCCTTCGCTTTGCCCGTCTCTCAGCTATTTCTATCGATATCGAATAAAAGCTGATAACTAGATTGTATCGTCTACTGTAATATTTATTACTGCTTTTCCTGGCATTGGTAACAACCGATGATGGCACAGCTCTCGTGCTACACTCTATTCTTCACTTTTCATTTCAGATAAATTCTAGATGTGATTTAATATTTATTTAGAGATGTTCTGCTAAAAGTTCACTAAATGTTTCATAGGGTTTTGAACAAAGTCAAGCCATATTGAGATAGGAGGAAATCTCATTTGTAGGCCTGCTAAAAACATCTGAGAGCTTTTGGTGTTCCTTAGAGTAATTAAGTGTATGGATGTGCTGGCGCTCTGATTAATAAGGGAGTTTATTTTTCTTTTGCAGAAAACACGTCAACCTTGTTGTGTCCACTAATAGTCGTAGGCCACCTTGCTCATTAAGTTTTAGGTGCCATGGAAACGAATGCTTAGGTCCGAAGCTGTTTGGGCAACTGTGATTGCTGTAATCTGTCATGAATTTCCGCTTATGACGATGATCATGTTCTTGCCTAGGTAGGAAACGTCTACGTTTTCTTCCTTTCTAAACGCTAGATATCTTAATAAAAAAGTAAACTGTGCGCTGACAATGTAAGCGCACTAAAACGGTGTGCATATTTACAATAATGGAGTGATTCTCTAAAGTTCAATAGCATGCTCACCCAGCCTAAAGTCAGTTGGTTATGATGCTTTCTTCATTCTTACTCACTTGATACTTACCTGAGTGATCAGTCCTCAATGGCTGTACGGGCCTCATCATAACCTCAATTTCTCGATGGTTTGTTGGTTTGATTTCCTGGAATCTCGAGGCTAGCCTGGCTAAAGTCTCTCCCAGCTCTTCACCACTACAGGCAGTCGCAGCCCTTGTGAAACAGAGAGAGATTTGCCACGATATGACTTTGGTACCAGGACTGTGGTGGATCCTGGTATTGGTTCACCACTCTTAGCTAGGCTTGCTGATGGAAATGCCGGAATCCTTCTGAGCTTGGGAGACCTTGCCAGGGAATGAATCCTTTGCAGTACATCACAATGCGACATCCAGGAACAACTCCTAGCCACGGCGATGCGGTAAACCGTTGAAAGGATTTATTCTATTCAGAATAAACAGGTGTGTTTGTTTACATCGATTCGGTGAGAATCAATGCAAGTGTGGTAGTGCTTGCAGATTTGTACTTATACAGGTTGATATGTGAGCGTTGTCTTGTAATAGATGGAGGTTGAAGTGATAGTCACCTATTCATCTATATACATAATCTGTCTCTACATGTTGTGCAGATAGCAGCGTTTCTTTGATTCGGTTCGTTCTAGTCTATCCATCGTCAACGAAGATCTTCCAATTTACGCATGTATTCTGCTACTGCAGTAACGGTGTTGTAAAAATATAGTAACCGCTTCAAAGAATTGAATAGAAGACGACTTCAAATAAGATGGTGGTCTTACTCCAACTTTCATGAAGCCTTTCCAGCTATTTACATGACGTTCATCATTACACGTCAACGAAGAACGGCATTCTATCGGCGCTACCCACTGCTTCGTTGTGGCTATCAAAGTTGGCTAGCAGCTACGCAAATACTTGGCTACAACGGCACACTAAATGGAGGCGAAGCACTATTTGTAAGGTGAGACGAATCTACTTATCTTTCTGAACAGAGTCTAATAAAGTATTCTACAAATTTCAAATGACATACTGATAATAGACAGTGCGGCCGCAGTTTCAACGAACATGATGACGACAGAGGTGATTCAGAGCGAATTAAAGAATTACCAGAATTACCGGGGTCTGCATTGCCACCTACAACAAGGGCGCGTGTGACACGCACGTGGAGTCGATCCCTGCGCCCATAGCCCACCAACCCTTCCATCTCTCCAGGGTCGGCAAATTGGTACCAGACTCGTCTGGGAGGATAGCAGCATTGGCTCGATACATCGGCAGGCCACCGCGAGTCATTGTAAAGGCCAAATATGCATTTAATCACTTCCAACGATACTTAATGAAATCGAATGCATGGCGCATCCCTCAGAGATTGATCAACGCCGAGAGCTTTATCCTTTATCCTTTTAGGGTATTGCCAAGGTCTATAGAGTGCTGTTTATGATCTGTAACGAAGAAGGACATCATGCATATGGCGTTGCTCATAAGAAAAAGAAGGCGGAGACAAAAGAATGCTAAGCGTTTAAACCATTCGAATTCAACGATGGAAACCCTACACACTATTTGTGACTTGTGTTCAGCTAACTTAGGATATTTCCTACTTTCTGGCCGATTTTCAAAGATTTGAAGCGCTTAGAGCTTTACAGTTAATAAGACAAGAAAGAACGGAAGAAATGGTTGCTGAAATTTGCATATATAGGTGTTAAATTCTGTCGCCTCTTTGGGATTAGGCGTCTTTCTTTTCTCTGCCACTTTACTTGACTCGTCACGAGCACCACTAGCTGTGCTGTTTCTATGTCTCAGTATGGCATCAGCAGGTGAGTAGAACCATACCGAAATTTCGTAATTAAGGATAGAAATTAAAAACCTTGGTTAAACAACCAATCTATTAGTTCTTCAAAATAATTGCTTCTGAAATATCTTTTCTAAGAGATTTCGTTCCTACTCATTTAATTTGCTCACCTTCAATGATTCGGTTTAATACTGGACTTGACACTTGACACTTGAACGGCCAGTCATTACTATTTGTGCGGGCCCCAACATAATCTCCATTGTTCGGAGATTTGTTGGTTAAGCCATTGTGGTTCCCTGGATCCCGAGGACAGCGTGGCCAAAGTATGCCTCAGATCTTCTCCACGACAGGCAGTCGCAGCCCTTGTGGATCAAAGGGAGATTTACCACCATACGACTTTGATACCAAGACGGTGGTGGATCCTGGTATTGGTTTACTCTTAGCTAGGCTTCCTGATGGAAACGTCGAACCCATTTTCAGCTTTGGAGACCCTGTCAGGGAGACGAATCCCCGCTATTCATCGCAGTCCGACACCCAGGATCATCTCCCAGCCACGATGGCGGTAATCCAGTGGGAGGGGTTTAATATTTACCTGCTATATTTATAATATCTGCTCAATTCATGGATATTCGAATAGTTCTTCCAAATCAAAAAAGATCGAGATCGAAAACCTAAAGTTTTTTGGGCAATAGGTTTTTATGAATTTGACTGCTTATAGATGACTATTCAGACTCAGCGTTTTATTTGTACAACTCTATATAATTTGACTTGTGCTCCGTTATAGATTGGGACCCTTCCACGATAAGTTGGGTGAGAGAATATAGTGATGTAAAACCATTCTCGAAGTACTTAGACCAGCACTACTTAGTTAATAAGTGGTGTCTCTGTGATCACATTCAAAATTTTATGGTTATACTTGAAGCCCAAACAGAAGCTTCTAGTGGAAGTGGGTGTGAAGACAAGAAACCCCTTGCTGAAAATAAATCTCTGTTGAGTTTCAAAAATGTTCTACCACAAAATCATTCATTTGTGCCTTTTTTAATATGTTGGCCTTCATCTTTGTTACAAGGAAGTCATGGAAAGATTTCGATAAACCAAAACTAACCGAAGTCACCAAAAGATAACTGGAAGAAATGAGATGAAAGAATGAATAAATGAAAAGGACCTTGTCTTACGTAAAAGTTGTTACCGTGTTACTCAAAAATTGCATAGTGCAGGTCTGCATACACCTGGTTGTCAGACAGCTCTTGTCTCACTGGCTCCAGCCTATTCCGGAGCAATCACGGGAGTGGCATTTTTCTTTGTTGCTTGTTCGGGAATCGTGAATCCCATACTCACCAAATGGATTGCACGGGTAAGTAAACAATTTCGAGCTGGTTCGATTTATCTAACAAAAGCTGTGCGAGTTTCATTTAACTTCTATACTAACTAAAACATGCAGCGTCAACTGCTACTCCTACAGGAAGTGAGAAACACATAAATGAACTCCACTGAAAAAGTGATAAGGGTAAACTATTAGTTTCGTGTAACACCATATCACACGGTCGTTGACCTCATGCGAATTTCTCGTTAACTAGAGCTAAATTAAATCTCTTTTAGAACGGACTGCCTCATGAAATGGATTGCACGGGTAAGTAAACAATTTCGAGCTGGTTCGATTTATCTAACAAAAGCTGTGCGAGTTTCATTTAACTTCTATACTAACTAAAACATGCAGCGTCAACTGCTACTCCTACAGGAAGTGAGAAACACATAAATGAACTCCACTGAAAAAGTGATAAGGGTAAACTATTAGTTTCGTGTAACACCATATCACACGGTCGTTGACCTCATGCGAATTTCTCGTTAACTAGAGCTAAATTAAATCTCTTTTAGAACGGACTGCCTCATGAATGGAACATGGTATTCTATATCTCCACAGCGATCGCATTACTACCACTGATGGTGTTCAACGTCTGGGGGTCGGCCGACGTCCAATGGTGGGCGAAAAGTAATAAGAATTCAATATCTGCACCATGTTCGAAGACGAGCACCTCAGGATCGACCACATGAAATTGTCTTGGAATGTCGGCTAAACACTAATCGCTAATCTCTAATCCACTGAAAAACATCAGATCTAAGTTGCTCAATAGCTAGCCGTCTTTGTATTTCGAGTGTTCAATAGTGTACAGATTATAAATACTTTCAACTATGCTGGTATAGCAAACAAAAGTCAAATTTCGCTTAATGTTTGGACGACGAATCGATTAAGAACATTTGTAATCTGGAAATGGATTGCACGGGTAAGTAAACAATTTCGAGCTGGTTCGATTTATCTAACAAAAGCTGTGAGAGTTTCATTTAATTTCTATGCTAACTAAAAGATGCAGCGTCAACTGCTACTCCTACAAGAAGTGAGAAACACATAAATGAACTCCACTGAAAAAGTGATAAGGGTAAACTATTAGTTTCGTGTAACACCATATCACACGGTCGTTGACCTCATGCGAATTTCTCGTTAACTAGAGCTAAATTAAATCTCTTTTAGAACGGACTGCCTCATGAATGGAACATGGTATTCTATATCTCCACAGCGATCGCATTACTACCACTGATGGTGTTCAACGTCTGGGGGTCGGCCGACGTCCAATGGTGGGCGAAAAGTAATAAGAATTCAATATCTGCACCATGTTCGAAGACGAGCACCTCAGGATCGACCACATGAAATTGTCTTGGAATGTCGGCTAAACACTAATCGCTAATCTCTAATCCACTGAAAAACATCAGATCTAAGTTGCTCAATAGCTAGCCGTATTTGTATGTCGAGTGTTCAATAGTGTACAGATTATACTTTCAACTATGCTGGTATAGCAAACATACTTTCAACTATGCTGGTATAGCAAACAAAAGTCAAATTTCGCTTAATGTTTGGACGACGAATCGATTAAGAACATTTGTAATCTGGCTATGTAGATAAAATAACTTAAAGACTTTGTATCCTCTGAGGAATAAAAACGTTCTTCGTTATTGCGTAACTGCCATCAGTGTTTCTAATGGCGTTCAATGATAAACTTTCATTCCATTCGTGTGAAACTTCGATGAAACTCTCTTCGATTTAAATCCCACGACCGACTTTCTGTTAAACTCGGCATTGATCAAGTAATTCTTCGTATTCTTGTTGAGCAAACACGAGGTGTTATTTTATTCTTTATTGACGAACAAGCTGACGTTTCGGCGGATTTCGCCTTCGTCAGAGCCTCTTTTCGCTACGATTTCTCCTCGCTGCGATTGCGACTCTGTCTATCTATTGGCTTTGATTGCTTCAAAATATAAAAAGGGTAAAGGATAAAGCTCTCGGCGTTGATCAATCCCTGAGGGATGCACCATGCATTCGACTTCATTAAGTATCGATGGAGGTGATTGAATGCATATCTGGCCTTTACAATGACTCGCGGTGGCCTGCCGATGTATCGAGGCAATGCCGCTGTCTTCCCAGACAAATCCGGTACTATTTGCAGACCCTGGAGGGACGGAAGGCTTGGTGGGCCATGGGCACATTCCACGTGCGCCTCGCAGTAGCGCCTCCAACCACTGCGCAACACGCGGGCCCTTTGTACATGGTTTCAAAAGATAAAAGCAAATTTTGTCCTCAAGGTCAAAACTCCCGTTCATTGATGAAGCCAATATGATGATTTCGTTTCTCTGGTGACAATAGGGTGGCATTATGCTTTACTTTAACGCCATAGATTAGCTCGCTTCCTAAAGATTGAGGTCGGTTTTTGGCTGCAGAACTTGTAGTTCTGTTGTATATTCAAAAGTAATTCAGCAAATCACTTTATGGTAAGGCGTTTAGAAATCGCTTCAACTTGTATCGTTTGTCCAACCATCACATCTTATGTGTGCCTGGGACAGCAGTGATTTGTTGGCAACCCTTATGCTTTTGTGACATTATTGTCGACCCATGAAATAGGCTGTAAAACTGAACGCTGAAGGACCATGGTGTGCTACTGCGCATCAGTGTCTTCCATCCTATGGATTTCTCACTCTATTCCGGTACAAATATACTAAAAGATGGATAAATAAATAGGTATATTTATTCATATGTTCTCATGAACTGATCTTGCTGAGCTGATGCGAGATCGCTATAAGTTGTCGTTGCTGTCGTAGTTGGTCTATGGCTGACGTCTTGGCGATTTCGCAATTCGTGGGTCTTACTCGTAACAGCACGGCTTTGAAGAAAGGAAAGAATTTATAGCAACCTCGCATCTTCTCAACAACATCAGTTCATAAGAACACCTAAATGGATATATCGATTATTTATACCGAGATTTATAGAAGATCAGTTTTTTGAGTTATTAATAAATGAATATATTTATAATAGGGCGGATAGCACACTAGCAGTTATGTTCGTCATCACTAGCATGGCGCCAGTTCGATTCCGCACCGGACCAACTAAACCTCTCATCTCACCGGGGCTCAGGAAATTGGTACCGGACTTGTCTGGGAAAACATCACTCTTTGCAGTCCAATCGGGAGCGCTCCAACCCGGCTATTTCAGGTCTCCAAGGAGAATTACTCGACCTGCGTTCTACTACATTCAAGGTAAAATGAAACTCCTCAAGCAGCAACCGAAGCCACACGTAAAAGTTGGAAAATCTTCGTGGACAATGGATGCGAGGAAACGAATCGAATGTGAGAAGTGCTGAGATCCGCACAATAGCTGTGAAGGTCGTGCGAAAGAAAACCAGGCCTAACAACCTTTCAAAATTTTTTAGCATTTGCAAAATAAATCCAAAATCAATACAATAGAGCGTCTTTTTTCCAGCTGAAAGTAGCGCGTTTCATTAAAATATAGCAATTTAACAAAGCAGTCAATGATGATTAAAAGCTCTAAAAGGTGTTTAATTCTGTGTGAACAGCTGAGATGCGACCAATAAACAAATTTTAGGAAGTGGTACTTGAAAAGGAGTAAGCGAACTAGATGGTAGAGTAAGAGCTAAGATGTATCAGGTATAATCAATCATCTACTGACTCCATTGGAGACCGACACGGATTACGCTCGTTTCAAAGGTACCCAATTCTTTTTCTCATTTACTTAATCAGAAGCGTTTGGTCAGATTGACTTGAAATGTTGAGAAAAAAATGTAGGTATGAAAATGATCAAGCATGCGGATAGTAGTAAATCCAGCAGAGAAAGCGAGCTATGTCGCAAATCTGGAAGCGCCTAGTGTAGATAGATGGTCACTTTTGGTAAACGTTCGACGTTCTTTTGGTGACTACGAGTGAAGAAATTAATGACGTTGTGCTACTAACTCAGAAAAAAATCACACAGAAGAACTTGATGGAGGCGGATACAAAATGAGAGTGGAGAACATTTATATGAAGACGTCGATGCCACCGCTCGTCCGTATTTCTAGAGTGCAGCCGCTTTGCTTCTAACAAAGAGTCCTGCCTTTGACTCTCCCAGTGCAGCATTAGGGCCACATACAACGGCCGTTCTCTCTGTATGTCGATCTTTCGCTGTAATTGTGGGATTTTTTATACTTTTATTTTTCCATGTACTTCCTCAAGTTTTTCTTTGGGACACTTTCATCTGATTTGTTTGATGAAAAGGAACTCCTACACAAAGCAGTTATATTGATGCTTGTCTGCTGTCATAAATCTCTTTCGAAGTGCACACATATTCTCTGGTTTTTATGCGTAATTTTCTTGTTCAGCAATCGCGAGGTTGTTATACAGCATACATTTACTTCCATAAAAAAACACACAATACAATACAACACAACAGTAGCTGACGTTTCGGCAGTATCGCCTTCTTCAGAGCCGCCTGACTTCCAATGAGGAAGGTAGGAACATCTGATTATAGTCGCATATGGTTGATGACTGCGCCACCTTCCTCATTGGAAGTCATAAAAGCGGTGAGTTTTTCGAGAAGCTGTTGATCATGTAATTCCCATGAAGTTTTCCGTCTTACTGTAAGTTTTATTGAAGTGCTTGGCCTAATAAATTGTATATTAGTATACCCTTCCAGGCTCTGAAGGAAGCGATACTGCCCTACAGCTACTGTTGCATTGTATTGCGTTTTTCTATGGAAGTAAAGGTAAACTAACAACCTCGCAATTGCTGAACAGGAAACGACCCAATCACATTCCAGTGCCGAGGTTAATAGAAAGTCGAACCTGGGAACTGTCTCTGATTTTTATTCCCGTGTTCCTTTTCATGTTCTCTGTCTCACCATTCTATATGCTAACCATCAAAGGTCATATTTTGTGTGAAGAATTGAGCACAGTTAAAACTGATTTTTTATGAATGAATCATGTCGTTAAGAGAGAAACTGAGCTTTGTGATAGCTCATCATCGATGAAGATGAAGCCTAAAACGCTAAAGGTAAAGGAATATTTTGTGCTCGGCTCACTTCTTGCACATTCAGTCCTGTAGAATTTTACACGAATCTTCTACTTACATTGACATTTCAGGCAAAACCTAAATTTCTGGCAGTTTGTGATTTCTCCACGATCAATACGCGAAGCTCTAAATTAGAAGCATTTTTCGATTGTATCAAATCATTCTAAGAAATGGACTAGAAAGAAGAATGACTTTAAAAAAGGACAAAATAGAACACCATCTACAGCAACTTCAAGAGAAGTAGGCTTAGAATAACACCTCGTATTTCCTCAATAACAATATAAAGGCGAAATATAACTTTAATGAAGCTAATGAAGAGATGTCTGCAAAACTCTGGACCCCAGGTGTCTATGGTGGGGAACGAGCGCGCTATTGTCCTTTCCGGGGAGGTTACTCCTCAGCTTCATTAAAGTTATATTTCGCAATATACCCTGCCATCAAAAAGAGTAGGCAGTAAACAAAAACGGTTAAGATTGTGACAATAGAAAGGCTGAAGGGTCAATGCTGAGGTTAATAGAAAGTCAATCGTGGAAAAAAAGAGGATTCGAAGAAAATTCTAAGAATACTGGTACTCGTTTTTCTTCTTTTTTCGTAATAAAATTAGTGCTATCTTTTTAAATTCTACAGAAGCATCATCACAGTAGTTTGCCATGATTTTTTTTTATTCTTTATTGCTTTATAAGACCCCTCCTCATGTCTCGTTCATTTCCCCTGGAATCCTGAGATAGCCGGACTGGAGCGTTCATAGTTAGTTCGCAGAGAGTATTTTTTACCGGACAAGTCTAGCACCAATTTCGCCACCTCAGAGGGATGAGAAGCTTGGTGGGCCTAAAGAGGGACCGACCCACCACCGTGAGACCTCACATGGGAAAGGCGCGGACCAAATGCAAGTCAGCATTCATAGATATAAAACAGGCTTCACATTTACATTCATAGATTCTCATGATATAGGTTCAAAACAGGTGATTTTTGTTAGTTTTTTTGCATACAACATTGACGACAGAAGTTTCGCAAGCCACTAACTAGAAGAGATTGGTATCGAGTATAGACAGAAGAAAACTGTAATATTTTATTCGTTCAGTTCACCAACAGAACCCGCAACAATTTCAAAGTCTTCGACAACAGTCGGCTATCTGTCACAATGCTCATAGCGGAGTGTTCAGTTCAGAAGAAAGTAAACAAAACATAAAAGGATCAAAAACAAAACATATCAAATCAATCAATTAAACAAAACATAAACAAAGACATAGAGGAGCACGAATTCTATGATATGTGGATGTGAAATTGTCACTACGACATGAAACAGTGCTTTTCCTTTAGAATGGAGTAGTTTATAGCTGTTTTTTGTCTCATAACACTTTATTAAAGAAAAATGACAAACTATTCAAAGTGCAATCATTTACGGACGAAAATTTCATTGACGAGGATACAATGTAGACATATAAGAGAGAAATGAACGATTTCAGTACGCCTTTTAAATAGAATTTGGATAGAAAGACAAAAGACAAAACAGGTAGAAGAAAGAACATGAAGATGATTTTTTTTTCGTAAGGAACAGCTCATCGTTTTCACAGATCCCTTATTGAGTTCTTCTACCGTATAGAATCCACCTCGCTCAAAATATGGCACCCACTCAGAATACACTCAAGATCTGCTTGGCTTTGTTGTAAATGAGTTTTTCTAATTGAAAACTCAATTATGACGCATCTAACGTCCAAAGGCCATTTAGGGGCTATTGATCGCACATATCAAAACGAAGTGAACTTTCTGGATAGCAACTTCTCTTACCATAGCAGATCATAAAGGACAAATGATAGGGCTCTCGGCGCTGATCAATCTCTTTAGGAATGCGCTATGCATTCGACTTCATTAAGTATTGTTGGAGGTGATTGAATGCACATATGACTTTTACAATAACTCGTGGCAGCCTGCCGATGTATCGAAGCAATGCCGCTATCATCCCAGACAAATCTGGTACCATTTGCCGACCCTGGAGGGATGGAAAGCTTGGTGGGCTATGGGCCCGGAGATCAATTCCACGTGTGTATCGCCTCCAACCACTGCGCCACCCGCGCCCCTCCATCGCAGATCATGCATTCAAATGTTTCAACAATTCTTTTCACATGTATCATAAATGCATAGAACGTACTGACTGATTTTTCTAACAAATACTCATTAATATTTATCGATCTTTTCCTTGCATGATGCACGATGAAGAAGCGCCCTTAGTCTTAACAGTGTCTCAAGAACCT
>MQTX01000040.1:360892-395679 GCA_009735665.1 Angiostrongylus cantonensis
TATATATATATATATATATATATACGGGAGTAAGAGTTTTATATATATATATTTATATATGCTTGACGAAAGTTATTATTTTGTTCTTGACAAAGGCGAAAAAAGTCACTGCACTCAACAACATCACTATTGGAGAGGATTTAGGGTGAACGTAAATTGCGAAGGAATCATCTGATGCTTCGTAGGATTTTCTATACAAAACAGATGATGATTACAGTTCTGTGAAATCCAATCAGTCCTTATCAGTTCACAAAGTGAACACAATTCTATGGCAATATAACAGCTTTTTTTCTCACAACCAGAAGTTCAATTGAGAAAGATAGCGTAAATGATGTAAGAAAAGAAACAGCAAAAGATGATTTCGTATTGTACGATATAATAATCGATACGCATAGTTTTCATTACGCCGTTGGTTTGTCGTTGCTTGGCCAATGCAGAATCTCTAGTGGGACGGATGACAATTCATAATGTAAAAAATCGGAGCGAGTACATATCAGACGGTTAATTTAGGTAAATTCATCGTCATTGAGTTTATGGTGTTCTCCAGCGGTTTTTCGTACATGATCACGATATCGTCGTACTGTATGGAAACTCCAGTACCAAAACAGAAAAAGAACGGAGAAAATTGCCAACACATAGATGTCATCTCGAGATTGTTTTTGTGCTATTAAAGTGTAGATGGAGGGTCCGACGTAGAATCCAATCCCAAGTAAACTAAAATCGTTTGAATTACTTATACAAACGAATTCATATGAAACGAAATGAAAGCTATCGGAGGAAAAATATCCTTGTTAGTCCTTTCTGTAGATGCCGCTTACCAGGAACAAACTTTCAAAATCCACCGTTATCCATTCCGAGAAGAGAAATGTTAGATTTCATTTTCAGTGTCTCGGCATAGGAATCTGACTTACACGTTAGTGGACCTACGTCATCGGATTCAGACGGTAGTTGTCCCTAGCCAGATTTTTCATGCTTTTCCTAGCTTTCTTGAATGCGTAAAGCGTCGAGCAAATATGGAAAAGAGATTGATGTCACAAATTCGTGGTCATGTAGCCGAACACCAAATTATCTGATTTTACTGGCCTTTAAAGGTTATACCCAATGATCTTTTCCTACTAATGCGAAGTGAATGCCATTCTTGTCATAAACCATGTAGCAAATGCATTCCTTAACTCTTTGCCGAGACGGATAATGAAGTTCAACAGCAAGAAGGGATTTCATAGACTCATAATTGAAATCAGGAGGTCTCTGTCTTGATTATCATGAATAGGATTAGAGCGGTTTGAAATGCTTGCTGTCAACCTTTCAGAAAATTTCTTGTACCATAAAATTTTGAGTGTAGAACATAAAACCGCGGGAAAATGGTAGTTTCAATGAGAAGAAGTGGTGTCTTTCTAGGTGAGGTTAAATCTCAAGCAGTTCGACTTTTGTAGTCATTTGCGCTGATGTGGTTCATTGGCACTACACGTTTTGCTTCCTTTGATAGCCGGATATTTCTTAAACCGACGTCTTGCTGATCGTTTTTGAGGCGTTGAGCCATGAAATTTTCAGGTTTACGGTAACCAACAGTGTAAGCATTTGAATATTTGGACTTAGACCGACGAGGAATGGAACATGTAGACCTCAACGCAACTTGTATTTGTCGCTTTTCTGTTCTCAGCTCTGGATGGCCTTCATTTTGCACGCTTCCATTGCTCACTTTTTAAAACGGAATATAATTATATGTAGAGATAGTTATCAAAATTACAACTAGACAACCTAACCTGATTACACCGTGGATTGTTGAGCATACTATATAGGGGAAAAACATTCGAAAATTCTGTTGAGCAATTCCTAATAGAAGAAGACCTGCTATAATGGAGTTCAGAATAAACGCCAATAGAAGGCCACCTGAAAAAGTAAATTATGACCCATTATAAAAATTATTAATTATCGAAATTATTAAAATTATTATTAAACTAATTATTGTTAATTATTTAAAGTAAATTAAATCAGTTTATGATCTAGCCCCCCCCGTATCTCAGAACTGATATTGATTTGGGGTGGTGCAACAATCAACTTTGTGCGACTCTAGGCGGCTGTTCTTCCTTGGTGGAAAACAGATAAAAACGGTGGGTTTCTCGAGAAGACGGTGATCGTGTAATTATTGTTCAGATTCCCATCTTTCTGTTTGCGTTGATGAAGCGTTTGACCTAGTAAATTACACATTAGTGTGCCCTTCGGGGCTCTGAAGAAGGCGATACCGCCGAAACGTCAGCTACGGTCGTGTTGTACGTGTTACATTTGTAACGAAGTAATGATGTGCTGAATAATAACCTCGCGATTGTTGTAAGAAAGCGAACAACAAATTTATAATCCAATGCCGAGGTTAAGAGAATGTTTACCTTGGGAACTGTTAAATTATGACCATTTACCATCCTGTGAGTGTTGTAAATATGTATTAACTAAAGAAACCTTTCATAAGGCGCAAGTGATTTCTTCATGTAAATATATTATATAAAATATATTGCTGAGAAGATATCATAAGTAATGGTTAAGCTTAGTTAACTTTAACATACCTACATACAACAGATTACTGTGAAGAGGTTGACGCTGGAAATCCCACAACGCACAAGCGAGTACTGTAGAAACGATAGTGAGACTAAGAAATATGCCGCATATAAGCTTAACCTTCGGCAATAACTCCATCTAAAAGGATAAGAATGAGGTTGGATTGATCCGGACATTCGAGTAGAGTGGGCGACAATGACAGAGATACGTTTGAGGTAATATGGAAGAGAAGAATGAAAATAAATCATGAGGAACTAAATGTAAGCTATAATGTTGTTGAAGTATTTGCAAAACTCCGGACCGCTGGTGTCTCCAGTGAGGACCGAACACGATATTACCCTTTCTGGGGGCTAACGCCTTCACCACCGTACCATGCGAGCCTTTTGTTTGGCCTGACTCTCAGACTCGTTAGTGCGCTATCAGCATCACCCGTCAACGGGATTGGTCTGGATCACCATTTCAATAACACGGCTAAGAGATAGGCGAAAGGAAGTACTCGCATGGTGCAGTGGTGAAAACCTTAGCCATCGGAAAGGGAAAAGGAAAGTTTTACAAATATCTCAGCAATATTATGCTTACATTTCACATAGTACCCTTCCATTAAAAATTAGTAGACATTAAATAAAAAGTGACGGTATAAACGTAAACTACTTTGAAAGAATTGAAAGCTTTGAAATAATAAAAAGAAGATCCTCGCACGGGAATCGAGAACACAAGCGAGCAAAACACTCGAGGCGTTCTGGATTAATTCCAGAAATCCGAAAATGAACCGCAGGGAAGAATGCCTCATTATCACGCGTGGCATTGGGCAGCATGTAAGCTTGTTATGCTGATGGGAGAGGCACATTACACTTCCATGTGAATTCTGTGCGGTTGGTCTCCACGCGGCATACTCAGTGGAAGCCTCATAGAAAGCGGTGAGTGTGCAAAGCTGTGTTCTATTTGATTGAAATCCTGGTTCAGTGTTTTCTCTGTTTGGTTATGGAGGTGTTTAGCCGAATAGATTGCTGTCAACTTGACCTTTCCAGGCTCTGAAGAAGGCGAAGTTCGCCGAAACGTCAGCTTTTTCGTGAATAAAGAATAAAAATAACACCTCGCGTTTGCTCAACAAGAATCCGAAGAATTGCTTGACCAATGCCGAGGTTAATAGAAAGTCGGTCATAGGAAAAAGAAGATGCTTTTGCAATGGAACACCTTCATTTGGAAAATGCAGCCATAGAACATCATCTAAGATTCTTGGCTACCAGAAAAGTAGAAGCTGAGAAAAACAACGCCTAGGTCCACTATTGTTAACTTCGTAGTCCACTCCTCTTATTTTATATCTGACAAATAAGGGAACGAAACACATTTTATCAACATTCACGAGGACGTTTTCTCCTTCTGACGGTGCAAAAGGAACCAGTTATCCTTGGCGACCTTTAACCCCATCGTTTAAAATGTCAAACGTGCTAAACGTTTTCAATGAAACTGGATTTGAACACGCTTATTGTACTCAACCAATAAAGAATCACTGCGTAAATCTTCAGACTTTTGTGTCTGAAACTTTTATCGAATGGGTCTATTCAAATAAAAAAAAAGCTAGTACAAATGAAATAATCGGTTGAAATTTCGAAATATAGACTTTAAAGAAATCAGATTAGTCAATGAGAAAAAAACATTATGACAAAAGTGAAGACGAAGTTGTTTTTAAAGCTTATTAAAATATGCGAGGGAGCGGATAACACAGTGGTAGTGATATCGTTTATCACGAGCACTGTACTGTTTCAATTCCGAACCGAGCTCGTCAAGTCTCTCATCCCCCGCGGACGAAAAATTGGTACCGTACTTTTCGGTGAAAAATCGCTATCCGCACCCCAATTGCGAACGCTCTGGTCCTGCTATCGCAGAACTTCAATAAGACACCACTTTACCAGAATTTAATGAAATTCATGACGCAAGGAAAGTCCTCAAGCTGCAGCTGAAACCACACGCTAAAGTTGGAAGAGTTTTGTGGATCGTGAGTACGAGGAAACGAATCGAATGTGAGATGTGCTGGGATCTGGACAGTCGACATGAAGAGAGGTCGTAAAAGAATTTAAAAAATAAAAAAGATAAAATACGAAGAACACAAGAAATAAGCCATATGAAAGTGACAGCCCGCTTTTCTATGAAGTTATAGTGAACGTTTCGTCGAAAGGTGGTCGTTCTGTCACGCCGATCGTCCTGACTCGTCGTCAGGCTGGATCTCTTTTGATGCTCAGATTTCTCACCTATTCGTCTTTTTTTTTAAGTTAAGTTGATTATATATAGTCAGTAATTTTCTCGATCATAATGTGAACACAAGGTTAACAAAAAGATTTATTCGGCTAATGTTTCGATGTCTTCGTCTTCTTTAGCGCCGGATTGAATCGAGTAGATGATCTCTAGGTGGGTGTCCTCGCGACATGGGTGTTCATAGTCGCATCGAGCCGAACATAGTGAAATGGAGTACCGATCGAATGAAAACAATGATTGTATATAAACCTTTACACATGGAGCGGAGGAAAGAGAGTAGCACAGTAGTTCGTGATGCCGTCCATCAGGAAGCACACGCCCCAGTTCGACCCCTTCCCAACGCTCTCCTCGAATCCATAAGGGAACGCCTTAGCTCGGCCGTCCCTAAGATTGCAAGGAGAAGGTACTCGACTAGCATTATATGACATTTATGAAGAAGACGAAATACTCAAATAGCAGCGGAAGCAACACACGAAATTTTCGAACACCACTGAGGACAATGAGCACTAGGAAGATGGGTCGAACGTGCTGGTATCCCACCGTACACGCAACGACGAGCGATATAAAATAAAAAAGAAAATAAAGTAATAGTGCAATAGTCACAGAGTGAATTTGAGAAATACCTGAACGGCAAACTGCTTTGCAAAATGGCTCGATGGACAAAATATAGATGATGTTGTTCTTAAATAAACAGACACGAAGTTGTTACCAAAGAATTTATTAGGATGCAATACCTGACGTTTCTGCGGTTTCGCCTTCTTCAGAGCCTGGAAAGGTCAAATTGAGATGCAAATAAGATGAAAAAATCTCAATTTGACCTTTCCAGGTTCTGAAGAAGCAGAAACCGCCGAAACATGAGCTATTGTATCCTAGTAAATTCTATAATAACAACCTTGTGTCTGCTTATTGAAATAAAACATCGAATTATCAATCAATGCCGAGGTTAACAGAAAGTCCGTCTTGGGTTAATGTAGACAGTTTTCCAACAAATTCATGAGCTATGAAGCATTATTATGAACAGAGTCCAAAACACAGTGCCTACTTTATGACTTAAGAAGGAAGAAGATACAGATATTGTTCACGGCGCCCAAGCGAGTGGCGTGACGCTAATTGTGAATGACCTGGGCGGTCATAGTGACAAGGTCGAGTCCTAAAATCCTATCCTCGCCGCTGGTTATGGATGAGTATAGATTAGCGGTAAGCACTCGGGTCCGTGCCAACTAATTCAAAATATATTATATGACAGGAGCAAACACCGTAAAGAGAAATGCACACTCAATGCAGGAAATTTATGTTAAGATGAAAGATAGATAATATTCACAGATAATGTTCTTTATACAGTTCCCAAGATCGACTTTCTATTAACCTCGGCATTGGAATATGATTGGGTCGTTTCCTGTTCAGCAATCGCAAGGTTGTTAGTTTACATTTACTTCCATAGAAAAACGCAATACAATGCAACAGTAGCTGACGTTTGGGCAGTATCGCTTCCTTCAGAGCCTGGAAGGCTATACTAATATACAATTTATTAGGCCAAATACTTCAATAACACTTACAAAAAGGCGAAAAACTCCATGGCAATTACATGATCAACAGCTTCTCGAAAAACTCACCGCTTTTACATGACTTCCAATGAGGAAGGTTAGAACAGCTGATTATAGTCACATATGGTTGATGACTGCGCCACTCCACATCAGAAATTGATGCGAAGATACGGGGTCAGGTCGCGCATGACCTTTAGGCATTCATCCCTGCTATTCATTGTAGAGTTTTTGACACTTATCCAAAAAGCCTCATGAAGTTTGCGCGTTGGTGTCTTTGCCTCTAGAAATTGATGCGAAGATACGGGGTCAGGTCGCGCATGACCTTTAGGCATTCATCCCTGCTATTCATTGTAAGGTTGTTCGCATTTATCCAAAAAGCCTCAAGGAGTTTGCGCGTTGGTATCTTAGTCTCCTGTGCGAGAATATCGACTTTAACTTCAAAATCGCCTCCGCTATGCTTTTGTATCCTATGCGTGCCTAATGGAGTACTTTGTCTTGCTTTACGTTTCCCATCTAGGTTTTCTTTATACAGATACACAAGGGTCTGCCCGGGCTACTCTACGTCGTCAGTTAGTTCGTTAGTCTATGTGAAACAACAAATTGCGCAATTTGCCCTTACCACAAGGACGGTGATTGCATGAGTTCAGGTATGATATACGTGATCCCTTGCAATAAATGCGGAGATGAATAAATTGGCCAAGCGGGCAGACCTTTATGTATCCGCATAAAAGAACACCTAGATGGCAAACCAAAAGCAAGATAAGGCACGCCACTAGACACGCATAGGATACAAAAGCATAGCGGAGACGATTTTGAAGTAAAAGTCAAAAACCTCGCTCAGGAGACTAAGACACCAGCGAGAAAACATCTTGAAGCTTTTGGATAAATGCCAAAAACTCTACAATGAATAGCAGGGATGAATCCCCAGAGGTCATACGCAACCTGGCCCCGTATCTTCGCATCAATTTCTGATGTGGAGTGGCGCAGTCATCAACCGTATGCGACTATAATTTGTTCTAATCTATTGTTGTTCTGTTCTAATCTTCCTCATTATAAGTCACGTAAAAAACGGTTTTTCGAGATGTTGATCATATAATTACCAGTGTTTTTCGCTTTTTGTAAGTGCTATTGAAGCGTTATGAGCGCGTGTGGCGCAGTGGCTGGAGGCGCCGCTGCGACACACACGTGGAATGAGCCCATGGCCCACCAAGCCTTCCATCCCTCCGAGGTCAGAAAATTGGTACCAGACTTATCTGGGAGGATAGCAGCACTGGCTCGATATATCGGCAGGCCACCGCGAGTCATTTAGAGGTCCGATATGCCTTCAATCACCTCCAACGATACTTAATGAAGCCGAATGGATGGCACATCCCTCAGGGATTGATCAACGCCGAGAGCTTTATCCTTTTATCCTTTTATTGAAGCGTTTGACCTAATAAATTGCATATCAATATACCCTTCCAGGTTCTGAAGAAGGTGATGCTGCCGAAACGTCAGCTACTGTTGTATTGTATCGTGTGTTTTTCTATGGAAATAAATGTATGCTGATTAACAACCTCGCGATTGCTGAACAAGAAAACGATTCATTCATGTTCTTTATACTCCTACCCCTACCAATGGTTTAACGCCTCATCGTCGCTAGAAGGTGTTCCTGGGTGTAGGACCACGATGTGCAGCGGGGGATTCATCCCATGGAAAGGTCTCCCAAAGTGAGAAGAAGTCCGGCGTGTCCACCAGGAGCCTAGCTTCAGCAGTAAACCAACACCACGCTACGCAACCGTCCTGGTATCAAAGTCACATAGTGGCAAATCTTCCTCTGATCCACAAGGGATGCGACTGCCTGTAGTGGTGATAACCTGGGACAGATTTTGGCCAGGCTTATCTCGGGATTTCAGGGACCATAATGGCTTAACCAGCAATTCTCCGAAAAATGGAGGTTATGCTGAGGCCCGCACTACCATTGAGGACGGGTCATTCAAGTATCAAGTATCAAGTACACTCCAGCTTGATTGAAAATGATGATGGCTCAGGATGCAAATTTCGTTAATATGATGGGAGCATTCCACGATGCAAGAATTCTCATGGGTATGAGCAAACATAGGAATAAAAGTGAAGGAATCATTAGACAATGTGAAGTGAGATATATAAAGTGATTTTCCGGTTTTTTGTCCTTGATCTTTTCTGCTTAGAGAGAGGCGTTGGTCGATTTATCGAAGGATAAAAGGATAAAGCTCTCGGCGTTGATCAATCCCTGAGGGATGCGCCATGCTTTCGACTTCATTAAGCATCGTTGGAGGTGATTGAATGCATATCTGGCCCTTACAATGACTCACGGTGGCCTGCCGATGTATCGAGCAAGTGCTGCTATCCTTCCACACAAATCTGGTACCAATTTGCCGACCCCGGAGGGATGGAAGGTTTGGTGGGCCATGGGCTCATTTCACGTTCGCGCCTCAGTGGCTTCTCCAACCACTGCGCCACACGCGCCCATTTTAAAAAAATTTATCGAAGAATTCTCTGTGAAACTGCAGTTGTACAACACTGCCTGATATTTGGATATTCATGAAGCATCAAATGAGAATCGGAACAAATTCTCTTTGAAAACTGGTAATACTTGGGTGTTTGCAAGATCTTCTGCTATCGTTGAATTTACGAGGTTGCCATGTCTGCAGCCTCTTCCTAAGTAACTGCAGCCAGTCAACGTATCCTTCTAATGGATCGTACAAAAATTTATACATTTCTTAAATGTTAGCAACTTCTTACAATGCTTTTATCCTAGCTGAGAATTCGTTTGGTAATTTCAGGAACGCTTCAGTTTAAGTGACAGATAGATAAAGCTCTAAAGGATAAAGCTCTCGTCGTTGACCAGTCCCTGAGGGATGCGCCATGCACTCGACTTCATTATGTATTGTTGGAGGTGACTGAATGCATATCTGGCATTTACAATGACTCATGGTCGCCTCCCGATGTTTCGAGCCAGCGCTGCGATCCTCCCAGACAAGTCTGGTACCAATTTTCCGACCCCGGAAGGATGGAAGGCTTGGTGGGCCATGGGCGCGGGGAGTCGATTCCACGTGCTTGTCGTTGTGGCGCCTCCAACCACTGCGTCACACGCGCCTTTGCCCACACGTGACGGATAGAATCAAACAATAAATCGGAATTCGACGCACAGTAACACCTACTAGACGCAGTAAATATCGATGAAGAGGTAAGCTCTATGGTGTTCCAATTTTGAAAAAATGTGTTATTGCAGTGGACTCCATTGAACATTGTAGAGGTGATTAAATGGATATCTACACTATACAATGATTTGCGTGGGCGTACTGATGCATCAAATCAGTGTTTTTATTCTTCCTGGATGTGGTAGCAATTCGTCGACCCCGCAGGGATACGGGAATTGGCTAACATAGAGTGGAGAACGCGATCCAACCAAAGACCAAGCGCGTTCTATGTGGGACTCCTAATCGCTATGCTGTACATTCATAGAAGTGGAACAAAAAACAGAAAGATTTCTGCAGCATTCATTTAATAGCATCAATTATTAGATGGATTACCAACTGTCTCGAAATTATGTGAAATACAGCGACAAAGATGGTGAGATATGAGCAAAACATGGGACCTCAGCTACGCTTCGAACCTGTGATTGTTATTCCAGTGGTTCACGCGTTATCCACCACATCAACCAAGGCCCATGCTTCGCCATACTCTCAGTCAGTTTTTCGCCCTAAAGATACTATCAGTAATCGTTCGCCAACGGGAATGATCTGGGGAACACTTATCGGGATTAAACTCAGTTAAGCCAAAGCGGAACTCGAAATTACACAGTTTTAACTTTTATTTATTTAGTGCCCATTTTTTTCATGGTTAGGTATATATCATGATTAATACAACGACAACTACTATTTCACAACTCTGTGTACAATGCTAACCTTTTTATTTACTGCCTATTTTTCTTTACGGCAAGATATGTTGCGAAATATAACTTCTATAATGCTGAGATATTTGCAAAACTCCGGACCGCAGATGTCTGCGGTGGTGAACGAACGCGCTATTGTCCTTTCCGGGGAGTTACGCGTTCACCACCACACCATGCCCAAATAAGCATTGAACCCAGTTAAGCTGAGGCTATAGTTACATTTTAGTTTCTATGCCCAATATTTGTATGGTAAGTTAATGACAACCACAACAGTTCATCTCTATCCATCCAGCTATGTTATAGACAAATTCTCCACAAAATAACGAATGTTTTCTACCACTTCTCAATCATATTCACATGGACTTTTGTAGAAGCTATGCTATCGCTAACCGATGATCTTTTACATAACCGAAGTTTCACGTATAACATTTTAACTTCTGCGCTTCTTCTCATCTGCCGTTCCATGATTTGAAGCAACTCTACCATTAAGTACTAATTGGAAAAAATGAGGTGCATTCTAGAATCCACTATTGAGCACTAACTTTGGTTTTTTCCATTAAAAGGCCGTCCATTACATAAAGAATATAAATAGCATCATTAGCGATTCTTCATATCGCTTGAGTAGTGCTTTTACCATCTCCATCTCAATCTTGCTTTCCTCACATAGCAGAATTCAAGTGCTGAGCTCTCTAACAAGATAAACAGTACTAACTACAGTTGTAAGCTATGTTTTTCCCCATGCGAATCACCGATCTCTTAGTCATTCCTTATCGACTGTTACACTTTAATATCATTATGTTGTTACTGTTAATACGATATCAACGTTGACGTCAAAAGAGGAGTGAGGCAAGGCGATACAATCTCGCCAAAATTATTTACCGCCACCTTCCAGAACTTCATGCGAACATTGGAATGGGATAATATGGGAGTGAAAATCGATGGTCGGCAGTTAAATCACCTTCGCTTTGCTGATGATATCGTTCTTATAACACCAGAGATTAGCCAAGCGGAACGTATGCTTGCAGACTTTGATAAAGCGTGTGGAAAGATTGGTCTTCGACTAAATCTCAAGAAAACGATTTTCATGAAGAACGGATTGGTTTCGTTTGTCCCATTCACGCTCAGCGGAACGAATATCTCCGAATGCTCCAGTTATGTCTATCTAGGTCGGGAAATCAATATGAAGAACGACTTAGCTCCAGAGCTAAGCAGAAGGAAACGAGCGTCTTGGGGAGCTTTCAAGAGCATCGAGGATGTGGTGAAGAGAACAAAGAACACCCGACTCCGTGCCCACCTTTTCGACTCAACGGTTTTTCCTGCCTTAACGTATGCGTCAGAAACATGGTCGCTGCGTAAGCAGGATGAAAGATCACTCAGCGTTATCGAACGCGCAGTCGAATGGACGATGCTAGAAGTATCCCGTTTCACACAAGTAAGAGATGGGATCCGAAGCTCCGACCTGCGTCAAAAAGATAAAAAAGGGTAAAGCTCTCGGCGTTGATCAATCCCTGAAGGATGCGCCATGCATTCGACTTCATTAAGTATCGTTGGAGGTGATTGAATGCATATCTGGCCTTTAGAATAACTCGCGGTGGCCTACCGATGTATCGAGCCAGCGCTGCTATCCTCCCAGACAAGTCTGGTACCAATTTTCTGACCCCGGAGGGATGAAAGTCTTGGTGGGCCATGGGCACAGGAATCGATTCCACGCCTCCAACCACTGCGCCACAAGCGCCCTGCGTCAATGATCAAAAATCAAATATGTCGTTCTGTACGCCAAGCAACCGAAGATAATATGGACCGGACACCTAATGCTCATGAATGAGAACCGATAGACAAGAGCCTTAGTGACTGGATTCCTCGGGATGTCAAACGTACTGCAGGAAGACCACCGACCCGATGGTTAGAGTTCTTCACGAAGACCCTAAAAGAAAGATATGATGCTCGACGAGTCCCTAGAGCGATCGGAACCCACTGGGCTACTCCTCCACGCGACAGGGAAAAATGGAGGATTTACCGGCACCCGCTCGAGTCACTCGACGATCAACGGGACTACAGGTGATATAGCTGATACAGGCGATGTTGTTACTGTTACACTAGTTTATTGCTGACAAATGTTTAATTACCAAGATTTGAGGTACACGCTGTGAATCTAACGAAGACCCACATGGCAAATAATAACCAAACATAAGCGGACGCAAGCGAGCAGCCTATCATTGTGTAGCGCTTCATTCAAAATAAAAGATTAATCTCTAACAGTGAAATCCACAGCCCGACATCGTAGGTTCATCTGACGGCTACAACCTACATTTCTACTGCAGTGCCTTGACATTACAATTTCTTTTTTTAAATATGCATATTCACTCACCACGCGAGTATAAGTTCGAAAACCAAAATGTATGTGGGAAGCATATTAGAAAATAAGCAATAATTGCAGTGACTAGAAAACACGAAACGATCCGAACGACGACAACTGGTTTGCATTTTGGGGAAGGTAGTTGAGGCGCCAACATGCGAAAGCTTGCGACAGCGTGGAGTAGTGGACGCGAGTTTGAGCGACACGAAACGACGACAAGCGCAGTGATCAACCAATAGCAAACTACGAAAGAAAAGACATAGCAGATACAGTGGGAGTTCAATATTATAAGGAACGACACCCATGAATCATTGGACTGATGGACGTTGAACCGGTTTTCGGACCAGTAGATACAGGTAATTCATATTTCAGAAATATGAAACACTGATATGACGTCTAGGAGCTGAAGTCGTTTCTCAGCAGTTGTACCAATGCATGTTGAAGTCGAGAAATAGTCAACAGAATTCATTGAACGGTGAAGAACGTGGCAGCATTTGATAAAAACGTTCGTAATAACGTCGAATCAAGGCCAATGTAGAACGTCGGCATGCCTCGTTCTCTGTACGTCTTCTGAATACAATACAGGTAGCTTCTACAGTTGCCAGCTCGAAAACATGTTTGATGACGTTCGTTGGACAGCTAAACAACCATGATAAAATTCATCCACCACTTCATACAAGAAGTAGTTGAGAACACGTGAACGATCCCATTTGATCATCTTTGCTTATTCTTCGTGAAATTTTTTTCTTTTTCATCAACTGGTGCCATTTCTAAGAAGCAAAGTATATGACAAATTCTGGACATTCAAAAAGTAAGGTAGCCAAAAAAATTCTAAACAATGTGTGATAGCTAAGAATACCGACTAATGAGCGATTGGAATCTAGTGATGAGTGGTAACTAGTATGAGCCTCATTAGTGTGAATTTGAATCAGCTGTTTTAATACTACCGATGGTGTAGCAACAACACTTTTCATTGTTCATGCCACCATTCCGGTAAAGAAATGCACCCTCAGCGAACTGGGCTCGGTGAACCGTTGAGTCATTGGAACGTGTACACCGAACATGATAGTGTTGACGGCTGTTACTGATACTAACGGTGACGATATGCCTTTATAGAGATCGGGAATCTGTGATTTCACTGAATTGTGATTTCAACTATAGCCTCAGCTTAACTGGGGACATTGCCGATTTGGGCTCCCAGGTCAATCCCGCCGACGGGTAATTGCTGATGGCAGTGATCGATAGAACTAGCTGAGAAACAGACGACACGAATGACCCGCATGGTGTGGTGGTGAACGCGTTACTCTCCAGAAAGGACAATAGCGCTTTCGTAGCCCACCGCAGACACCTGCTGTCCGGAATTTTGCAAATATCTCAGTATCATTAGAGTTATATTTCGCAATATATGCTGCTGTTAAAAAGAACAGGCAGTAAATGAAAAGGTTAAGAATATATGTATACAACTTTTAATGACCCTGATCAAAAAGTATGAAACCATTCTTAGCATTTCCTCATAAGCAATCAAAACCGATTAGGTAATTCTGATTAATAAGAACCTACGGTTATTCAAATCAAATACAATTATATAATTTAAATAACCCTTAGAGGTGTAAAAACCCTCACAGGGTTGAGTACAGAAAACCTAATTCTTGTAATTTTCAAAAGATTTCTGGTTCGAGGAACGATCGTTGCAAATAAATTGGTTTGGCGAATGATTAGCAACGACAGTGAAAAATGACGAAAACATTTGCTGAAAGTGTACTTTTTGGATTGTTATTATGAAATTTGGATGAACTGGATGAAACCGAAGCGCACAGTAACGGGAACTTATTGGATGAACACGGAAATCTAACGATACATCGACAATGAAAACAAGGTTCTTTTCCATTTTTCGGAAACTCTACAGTGTACACAAATGTTCTGTTCAAAAGTGAGAACTTCAATCACTCTATTCATTGTTACCTACAAGAGGGCAATTATCTTAAAACGACTTGTTCAACAACAGCATAGCACAATGACAACTGTACCGGTCCTTCGATAATTGCATTAGACGAGGACATGAAGGCATGACAAAGATCTAAAACTGTTTCGCTTCTATTTCAGACCTTTCCTGAATACAGTAATCGTCCTAACCTTCTTAAAACTTGAATCCAACAAACTGATCCAATTTAATGCTCATTATTTCGCTTTTCTAAAAATAGCTGGAAGTAGCATAGTGGTTAGTGGTGCCGTAGATAAGCAGAGGCTCTAGTTCGACCCATGCTAAGAGCTCTTCTCCAATTCACTTGCGAACGCCGTATCCAGGTTATCTTCAAGACTGCTGGAGAACCGATTCGCCCAGCATTCCACGACAGGCATAAGGAAGATGAAATCCTCAAGAAGCAGTGGAAACAACACACGAGAATTTCGATGACCTTTGTAGATGGTGGATACGACGGAAACGAATCGAACGCAAGAAGTTCGAAGATGCAATTGATATCACGACGGGTCACGTGAGATAAATGAAGAATAACATTCTCTTTTACCATCTTTTTGGACTACAAAACATCGCATATTATGCAGATACTAGCACTTTAGAGGCTTTCTAAGTTGTATGTAGTTTCGACTGCTGCTCAAGGATTTGCTCTTTTTCACAACTGACCAAGAACGAAAGTCGTCTAGATCTTCGCTGGAATACTGGGATAGTTGTGTTAAGGCGATACCAAGAGATCATCACGGACTCCCGCCTGTCTCTTGGATCGAAGCGAGATTTTACGAAGCAAGTTTTGTACGGACTTTCCGACTGTAAAGGATAAAGGATAAAGCTCTCGGCGTTGATCAATCCCTGAGGGATGCGCCATGCATTCGACTTCATTAAGTATCGTTGGAGGTTACTGAATGCATATCTGGCCATTAGAATGACTCACGGTGGCCTGCCGATGTATCGAGCCAGTGCTGCTATCCTCCCAGACAAGTCTGGTACCAATTTGCCGACCCCGGAGGGATGGAAGGTTTGGTGGGCCATGGGCGCAGGAATCGATTCCACGTGCGTGCCGCAGTGGCGCCTCCAACCACTGCTCCACACGCGCCCAAAGCTCTAGACCGCAGAGTGTCTATGGTGAGGAACGAACGCGCTATTGTTCTTTCCGGGGAGTAAAGCGTTCACCACCACACCATGCGGGTCTTTCCGACTGTACAGGGAAAAAAAGGTTGGTTGACAAGAGGACGGATGGAATCAATGATGAGAAGTTTAGAAGAAGATTCTAATAAAATAATTGATAATATAAAAGATGGATCCTGAGAATAAAATAGAGCATGTGGTTACATTTGCCGTACAAAAATGTTTCTAGTTCGATCCGGTGTATACGTAGGTGGATTTCAAGAATTCGATCACCGACCTTCTGGCTTAAAACCGTCAAGATGAGTAATAAGAAATCTGTTTGAAGCTCTACATTTTCAACGAATAAGTGAACTCGTGCATCTGCAAAGCACAGCAGGAAACAGTGGAGACTTAACTTTACTGACGTGCGCTCAGATAACTTGATTGATTAACGGGATTAGATAAGACATGCACAGCAGAATACGATGAACACGAGTTGACGGTAACATCAATAAATAATCCGCTCAACCCCAACAGCAAACCCTGATTTTTGCTGAAAAACCAATGAAAGTCTTCACATCCATTTACAGTACAGGAAATCGATATGAACGGTATAGGTTCGACTTTCTATTAACCTCGGCATTGGAATATGAATGCGTAGTTTTCTTGTTCAGCAATCGCGAGGTTGTTATACAGCATACATTTACTTCCATAGAAAAGGCTAAAGGTTAAGGTTAACCTTCCTCATTGGAAGTCATGTAAAAAAGTGGCCCTGAAGAAGGCGATCCTGCCGAAACCTCAGCTACTGCTGTATTGTATTGTGTGTTTTTCTATGGAAGTAAATGTATGCTGTATAACAACCTCGCGATTGCTGAACAAGAAAACTACGCATTCATATGAACGGTATAGTTTACATTTATGTACGCATTTTCGTTTACAAGATTATAAACTGATAGATGTACATTAGTACTCGTACCTCGAAGTACATTTCAGCAGTGTATTTCCTGACATTACAGACGTAAATGCTAGCTGAGTAAGCTAGCCCCAGCAAGAATTTCCCGCGCCTCTTGTAGCTCCTCCACAGGATTACAATGATCACAAATAGCCAGTTGGCCTTGTTGGCATTTTGGATTTGAAGCAAATGTTTCACTTGTGAAAAAAACCTAGCTGCATTATTCTTGCCATCAGGCTTTTTTTCAAGTTGGCTAACCAGGCTTCCTTCCAAAATGTTTCTTCCAAGATCCACTTTTGCAGTGTTCCAGATACAAATATCGAAGCTATTACGATTTAGGTAATTCTACCGCGGTATGATTTATTACTGTGCTATTCGACGTTTAGGACCACTTCTCAAATCAATTGATACTTGATACTTGAACGGCCCGTCATCACTATTTTTGCGGGCCCCAGCATAATCACCGTTTTTCGGAGATTTGCTGGTTAAGCCATTGTGGATCCCTGGAATGCAGGTCTGCGTGGCCAAAATATGCCCAAGGTCTTCACCACAACAGGCAGTCGCAGCCCTTGTGGATCAAAGGGAGATTTGCGACCATGCGACTTTGATACCAAGACCATGATGGATCCTGGTACTGGTTTACCTTTAGCTAGGTTTCCTAATGGAAACGCCGGACTCCTTCTCAGCTTGGGAGATTCTGCCGTGGAGACGAATCCCCCGCTGCACATCGCAGTCCGATACCCAGGAACACCTCCCAGCCACGATGAGGCAGGCGATAAAGCGCTGGGACTTCTTTTTTCTTCTCAACTAAAAGCGGGTAATAAACCCTTGACGTTGATAGAGCTATTAAAAAATTAAACTGGTAAATAAATAGTTACAAAGAGGAATTTATTGTCGTTTTTAGATGGAAAACAACCGACTGTTTAGCAGATTAGGATATATACGAACATATAGAACGTATTTAAAATATGACTATTGTCGTACTACTTTCTACAAGTTATGATCTCGATAAGGTATGGAATGGTAAGAAAGATAGCAAAGATGTTGAAGCACCGCGGTTAGAGTTGTCCTGCAACATAAACAGGGTGATTACTTTGGTATCATCTTGCAGGGAAACCAAACCTTCCACTCCACTGCGGTCAACAGACCGAAACAGAACTTGCTTCTGAAGATAGAAAATTTGATTTTAAGCACCTATATTCCTCTGAGAGTTACTGTAATGATCGAATATATATCTAATAAACTTTTCTATGCAACTGCACATAAAAATACGATAAATAATGTTCTATGTGGAAAAATACACAACTGAAAGCGAAATGCATGAGATACAATGTACCGTTTTGCCTGCCATATGTGATGGTATACAACAGATATAAAAAAGAAAGGATAAAGCTTTCGGCGTTGATCTACGCATGAGTGATGTGCCATGCATTCGACTTTATTAGTTTAGAGGTGATTGAATGCATATCTGGTTTTTATAATGACTTGTAGTGGCCTGCCGATGTATCGAGCCAGTGCTGCTATCCTCCTAGACACGTTTGGCACCAATTTTCCGACCCTGGAAGGGTGGAAAGCTTGGTGGGCCATGGGCGCGGTGATCGACTCCATGTATGTGTTGCAGGGCGCCTCCGACCACTGTGCCACGCCCACCAAATACGTATAAAGCACTATATTTTATTGTAGTTAAATGAAAGGAGCTTCTCAGGGAAGATTAACACCGGACGCTTTTCTATATCATTTTATGGCAGAAAAATCTATTGTGGGAGATCTACTAGGGAAGGCAAACGAAAAAAAAAACCTTTTAATAAACTGAAAAATAAGGTTGACTAAAGAAAAACAGGAAGAAAGAACATAATAACAAAGGAAATCCCAGTTCTACACAGAAAGGAAAAGAAAGAAGCGACGAGAATAGCGTAGTGGGAAAAGTAATGAACAGGTTCTGTTCCAGTCTACGGGGGCATGAGTCGCGCCAAGATGAGATTAGCAGCGTCATGAGTATCGTTATCATCGGATCTCCATTACTGAAGACGTATTTGCTCATTCTTGCTGTGTATTTGCCGTTTTCGGTTCGGTACACTATCGCGGGATGTCACTTAAAAAAACGTAAAATTGGCAAACATTTAGACCTGTTTAGGTTCTGAAATGTCCTCTAAGTACTGCTCAATGTAACAAGCGTGGACCATCGACTCGGATCATCGGCTCTGATGAAGACGAAGACGTCGAAACGTTAGCCGATAATAAATATTATTATCAACCTCGTGTAAGCTCATTAAAGAAAAAATACATATTGATTAAGCACACCGAGGTTCAAGGAAAGTCGGTTTCGAAGTATATAGAAGATAGTTCATAGAAATGGTGATAGGAGTAATAGGTAAGTAGTAGCAACAACCTTTTGTGTGCTCATCAAGAAAACAGCAAATTACTAATCAGTGCCGAGATTGATCGAAAATCAGCCTTATGAATTTATAAAAATACTTCAGAATTATTGTTTGCCCTGGAAGAATGCCTCCAGATCCCAGGGTCGACTTTCTATTAACCTCGGCATTGGAACATGAATCTTGCACAGGAGACTAAAACACCAGCACGAAAACTTCTTGAGGCTTTTTGGATAAATGCCAAAAATCTCACAATGAATAGCAGGGATGAATAACCAGAGGTCGTACGCGACCTGACTCCGTATGTTCAAATCAATTTCTGATGTGGGATGGTGCAGTCATCAACCATATGCGACTGTAATCAGCTGTTCTAACCTTCTTCATTGGAAGTCATGTAAAAGCGGTGAGTCTTTCGAGAAGCTGTTGATCATGTAATTCCCATGAAGTTTTTCGTCTTACTGTAAGTGTTATTGAAGTGTTTGGCCTAATAAATTGTATATCAGCATACCCTTCCAGGCTCTGAAGAAGGCGATACTGCCGAAACGTCAGCTACTGTTGTGTTGTATTGTATTGTGTGTTTTCTATGGAAGTAAATGTATGCTGATTAACAACCTCGCGATTGCTGAACGACGAATGCCTCCAGAGTTGGCACTGTTACGATATCTGTGATTGACGGAAGGATAAATTGAGAAGGAAAGATGTGTTATCACGGATAACTGGCGAAGAGATCAAAACCAAGCTCATGAAATATTCACTACTCTTCATGTGTGTAGAAGAAAGAAGAAAGAAGAAGTAGAGAGTAGAATGTAGAAGTGGAAGTAAAAAGTGTCAGAGCGATAGAAGCAACACTTCACAATAATACTGAAAGTGACAAGACCGACTATCCTCCAGCACACTAGCACGTCTATCCAGTGAAGGTGAAAAACTGCCAAGGAATTCATTGCGATAGGATGTGATGGGGTCTTCTTGCTTGTAGTGCAATTCCACGTGTAACGATGATATCTAATCACAAGGAATTCTCGAAGAAAAAAGCTGGAGATCGCTGAAAATCCTCAGTTTGAACATAGATAACGATTCCGATGCGTTTATTCAGTGATCGCAAACTATTAATATTTTAATGGAAAATCGTGTTTTCGGTCAACCTTTTGTAGCAGCGAAGAAGTCATTCATTTAAAGTGGTCCAAAAAATGCATTGTTGACGGACAGGTGAAGAGATGCACCAGAAGATACGACTTAATGGTTCAAGTTATCCAGACGTTTCTGGCTCGTCTTATTCACATTAATGGTTACAAGCGTGCTTCTATTGCTTCACTTGAGTTCTGCTATTAAGGACTTCGTAGTAGTCAACGAAACCTACATTTTGATCATAATCTATCCGGAAATATTCTTATTTGGAGAACATATTTCACCCAAGAAAAGTGGAATGATACCTGATTGGGAACAGCATTTCCCAATCTCTTGTATCACCTGTCATCTTGACAATCGTCGAATGACTCGAGATAGCGGCGAAAACGTCTTCATTCGTCCTTAATCCGGAGTCGTTGGTCATTTTAATTTCCTAGCTCAGCTACACATTATGATGAATGCAGATTGTCGTTCACCATTTTCGCTTCTTTACAAGCTATAGGACAAAATGTGTAGTTCTTCAAGAGACTTTGACGCTGGAGTTATCCTCGATAACCTTCACGAAAGCACTTATAAAAGCACTAGAATAATCCACTCTCAATTAACTTCGACATTAATCAATACTAATGCTATTGTCTTCTTACAAATTGTCTTCAATGACCTTCATCCTATGTGAAACACAAACAGGTGAATACTCACACGTCAGAAAACGAAAACGACTCTGGAGATGTGATTTTGCCGAAACTTTAAATGTCAAAAACCAAAGACGCATGCTAACAACCTTGCGCCAGCTCATCAAGGATAGTTGTTAAGAACAACATTACTTGACTACATATACAATGTTTCGATCTCACCCTTGTCTTGACTTCACAATGTTGACCTCAAAGGTTACCAAAGAGATCTTTCAACTCTACACGTCCGATATGAATCGTTTGTTGACCAAAAGAATCGATTTCTATAGCCAAATTCTGCTGACAAGAACGATAACTCCACGTATTGCTCTACTGCTGTTTACTCGGAGAAACATTTCTATTCCAGTATCATAAACGCTGTAGCGCTGCGTCATATCGTTCTGTTTACTTTGGTAACGTGGTACTTCACCCTTTCACCTTGCGTCAGAGCAACCAGTGATTGGTTACCTTGACCTTTCTTCCAAGTTACTTATAGTAAATTATGAGTTCAAAACTTTATCGTATAGTTAGAGGAATGATACCATTTATTTGTAGTGTTTTTGCAAAGCAATTAATCAAATGTGATGTGTCGGTTTAGCACGAAAAGATTAGAGATTAGATTATACTTGGCTTACTGGGCCCTACCAAAGTATAGGTGTAGATGAAATCACAATGTTAACCTTTTACTTGCTGCTTACTAAAATTTTTCAAGAAAGATACTAAATGAAATAGAACCATAATGATGGCGAGATATATATGCAAAACTTCAGGTGGATGTCTGCGGTAGGAAACGAACTGAACACTTTACTATCCTTCCCGGTGGCTAACGCGTTCACCACCACACCATGCGGGTGCTTTGTTTCGCCTGTCTTTCACTTAGTTTTCTGTTGACCGGCATCATCAGCAATCACCAGTCTATTAATATATTATATATATTGATATATTGAATCGCTTCGGTACTGATTTTAAACCACTTGGGTTATCTACCATTTATTATCGTAAGATACAGTACAGACCGAAAGTTTCGAAAGTGTCACGTGATCTACATCCATAGAATATTGGATATTTAGCATTTATAGAAGATGACATTTTTCGATTATTAGTGAGAATTCAAATGAGAGCAACGTTTATAAGATGATGATGATAATAAATGATCAAAGCATGCAGATTTTTAGTAGTTTTGTTGAAATACTCGGATATGACTCTTCCAATTCTGATGCGGTGGGAGAGAGCAGATGGAAATCAAATGGCTTCGGAAAAAGCAGAAGTCAATTGTGGTTGGTAGATTTTGTGTCCAGTCCAGGACATGGACGTGACCAGCTGTAATTTCCGATAAAAGGATAAAAAGGATAAAGCTCTCGGCGTTGATCAATCCCTGAGGGATGCGCCATGTATTCGACTTCATTAAGTATTGTTGGAGGTGATTGAATGCGTATCTGGCCTTTACAATGACTCACGGTGGCCGGCCGATGTATCGAGCCAGTGCTGCTATCCTCCCAGACGAGTCTGGTACCAATTTGCCGACCCCGAAGGGATGGAAGGCTTGGTGGGCCATAGGCGCAGGGATCGATTCCACGTGCGTGTCACAGTGGCGCCTCCAACCACTGCGCCACATGCGAATTTTCGATAAGCAAGCTTAATCTGAAGCAATTAATCGTGCTCAGCTCCACCATCTGATCCTAGCTAACTAAAATGGGAACCTTGCAAAATTAGAAAATTCTTTCTACCGGTATTTTTCAGGATATAATTTGTTGGTGATGAGAAAGTGCTGAATAAAAAGTACATAGAACCTTTATTGCCATTCAATTCGGCTAGCTTTTATATGAATCTGAAGCATATGTTTGTTAGCGCATGGGATACTTCTTTCACTCTGAAATACTCCATCCTAATGCTCTACCGTTAAAATGACGAAAATGTGTTCTTGGTGAGAGAGAATGAAAATCTCAGGAATAGGCCATCTTGCTCAGCAAGTCGAGAGCTAGAGGCAAGCGCAATAGACACCATAATGATCGTCATTCAATATCACTTACTTACTTGGATACTTGGATACTTGGACGGTCCATCTTCACGAGTTGTGCAGACCCCCGCACATATGCCATGGTCATAGTTGCACGACCAGCAATTCAACATCACAAAAACAGAAAAGTTGATGCGGTGTAGTGATGCTGGCAAACTGTTTGGTGGCCCATGAATTCCGAACCAGTTATGAGGTGGTTTCTCTTCAAAAGTATTCCAATAATCAACAGCGATCTTCCTGCATTCTATGATTGATATCTATCCGTTGGATTACAGAGGAAAAGATGCGGAACGCTACCCTTGGCTAGGCTTCCACTTCTCCCGATGTTGTTGGATTCCACTGTAATGTGGGTGAACTTCTTATTGCGTAGTGAAGGTATAAGCACGGAGGTAGATTCTTGATGAATGTCACGACTATCCGGAAGATTTCACCCGCTACGAAAGGTGTTTGTAAAATTTAGTAGTAACTTCAACGCTAAATTAGAGCAAGGAGTCGGGCGAGCATTAGACAATGGGACAATTTGCGTAAGGTCGTTTGCAGAACATTTTCACACACAGCATCAGAAATTCTTTTCAGTGACTATTCCCTCGAAAACCACGATTCACCACCGCAAATTGGTTTCTACGGAAATCGACTCACTTTCGATGTTGAAGCGTATTTCATATTAGGATACATCTATATTGACAGGTTCTGGCACAGACATCAGTTCTTCATAACAAGGAACGACAACAATTTATCACTATCAAATCTACCAGTCAAAAAGAATCTTGAAGAAAGCAAAAGCAAAGCATAAACATAGGCGAAAGAACGGACATTGGCAATATTGAACTTTTCCATAAAGGACAAAGGATAAATCATCGAACATTAACTTGTCTCTAAGGGATGCGCTATGCATTCAACTGCATTTCTTCCCATACAAGTCTGCTATCAACTTGGTAACACCCAAGGAAGGAAGGCTTAGTTAGCCCAAAGTGTAGGATCAAACAAAGGACAATGTGTATCAAGGGACACCCCTGACAGATCCCCTTACACTTACCCTGAGTTCTTATACAGCAATAGTGTAGTGCGTTTTTCTGACAAATTTGAGAAACTGTCAGCTGAATTTCTGTCAAAAAAAGTTATCATATGTTGTAATATCTCAAAGCAGAGAATGAGATCTCGATAAAGAAGGAATTTTGATGAGGAAAACAGTTATCACAAATACGATAAGGACAAGGAATTGCAAGTAGAAGGAAGTCTAGTAGGGCTCGTTAAGGTTTCTCTGACAACTCCACTCAATAACAGCAAAAATTCATTGAGGACACCCAAAACCATTGACTCGGCCTTTTAAAGAATGTTAACAACATTCATACACTTAGGAAACATTCACGACAGGCATATGATGGAGCAGTGACATGAAAAATGAACTTTGGAACTTAAAAACTAGTGAATGACTGTCACCTACTTGGATATTTGGATGGTCAGCATTCACTGATTGTGCAGGTCCCAGCATGGTCTCCATTATTTCGGAGTTTTCCTGATCTAACCAATGTGGTTCCCTGGAGACCTGAGCCCTGGCCAACCAAAGTCTGTCCTAGGTCGTCACCACCACAGGCAATTGCTGCACTCGTGAATCAAGGGGGGATTTGCCAGTATGCGACTAGTTTTATACCACAACGGTGACGGAGCTTGGTAATGGTTTGCTCTTTCTTGGCTGGGCTTCGTAATAGAAACTTCTGACTCCTTCCCAACATAAGAGACCCTTTTAGAGGGCGAATCCCCACGCTGTACATCGCAGTCCGACACTCAGGAACACCTCTCGGCCACGATGGTAAAACGCTGGGAGGGAATGACTGTTAGCAATAAAGATTCACGTGTCCAGACTCATCGCGTAACATAATTGATAACATAAATGAAAAAATGTGCTGGAGATGGAATGGCAGGGAAAGTGGACAGAATGTGTTCCAGTCGTCTAAAAGTAAGCACAGTCAAACTTGCAGATCCAGGATCTGGTCATGGTCACAACGCTTTTCCAAATGCACCTCTCAACCAACTCCGTGCGGTATCGAAAACTCAGTTGAAACTTCTACTGCGATCAAGCAGGTGCTGAAAACAGAGAAACTAATGGTTGTGTAACAGAGAAATAATAAGAAATAAGTGAGAATGACATAAGATTAATTCTCAACGGCAATGATACTATAGAGGCTTCTTCGAGGTGACCATATTTGTGTGATAACCGAAGGTGACTCATTTATAATAACGACGATTTACATTTGTTTACTGATTCAACGATTCGTAGCTGCAAACAGCTCCATATCACCGCGAATGATGGCGAAAACGAATAAGAAAAATAACTAGGAGATGTGCAGCAATTTTCACCACGCGTGCATGAGGGCAAAAGAGAGATACAAAACAAAAAAACAAACAAACAAACAAACACACAGACACACACATATATATACACACGTATGCAGACACCGATATACTCAGTGAAGCATACACGCATACACGCGTACCTACACATAGACACAGAAACACACACTAAGTGACTCTGGAACATTCTTCTTCGTTCTTTGACCGAAATGGCCTACAATGGCTTTTATCGTTCAATGGAACACTAACGCAGCCGACTATTTACAATGAACAACAATGTTGCAACAGCTGCATGAACACCGAACTTGCCTTATAAATAATTGAATTCGTAGTCGATCGAACAAACAAATTATCTTAACGCATGAGGATAAAACGAATGCGAAAACAAGCAGCTGACCAGCAACGATGGATGAAATTAGTATCTCATAGACTATCTACGGCTCGACTTCTCTAATAGCCTTATCAATCGAATGGATGGTAAGGCAAATGAGAGATTCTATCCAGTATGAGGAGCCATACGTGCATTCATTGTGATGAAGCGGTGAAGTAAATATTCACAGGAAATCATCTCTAATTGCAGTAGACGACGACACATCGCCGTGACTGCAGGCGACAAGCGGACAACACAACAACCTCGTCCAAAGCAGGAATAACGACACTTGCAGGTCGTCTCCTTATTAATAACATGGTAATGGAAAATACTCAGTGACCAGTTGATCCCTGAGTAGACAATGAATTAGCTGGGAACTAAGAAGAAGAACTATAGTTGATGCAGAGTGGTGCTTTTTGAAGAAAATCAACTTTTTCTTCGAGAAAACGACTATCACAATATACGGGTCCTTCGTTTCGCCTGTCTCTCAGCTAGTTCTACCGATGAAAAATAGTAGGCAGTAAATAAAACGGTTAAGATTGTGATTATAGCTAGGTTCAATGCCGATGTGGGCTCGTCAGATCAATCCCGTTGACGGGTGATTGCTGATGGCGTTGATCGATAGAACTAGCTGAGAGACAGGCAAAACGAAGGGCTCGCATGGTGTGGTGGTGAACGCGTTACTCCCAGGAAAGGACAGTAGCGCGTTCGTTCCCCGCCGCAGACACCTGCGGTCCGGAGTTTTGCAAATAACTCAGTATTGTTGAAAATATACAAATACACTAGTTATAGATTTATCGATGCCGTTTTGCGAGCGTATTAGGGAAACTGACCACAAAATGAAGGAATGAAACAGAGCGTAATAATACTTTACTGAACCGAATTTCGCTTAACCTCTTCCAAAGAACTTTATTGATTACTCACGCCGATGTTAAGTGAAAGTCAGCGTAGTTAGGTATTATCACGCTTTGGGCTAGCCATATTAACACGGACTACTGCAGGATGGATTTTTTACAAGCAAAAAATATTATCAATCAGGGATCAGTCGGTCAATACTCTACAAACAGGTAATGCTGAGTGAGGTGGCCTTACTTGAACGGTACTCCATTGATGAAGGTCCGACTCGATAAGACTACGAAAAGACAAATCGAGATTACGAACGACTATGGACATCTGACTCGGATCATGGGCTCTGAGTAAGACGAAGTTCCCCGCCGCAGACACCTGCGGTCCGGAGTTTTGCAAATAACTCAGCATTGTTGAAAATATACAAATATACTAGTTATAGATTTCAGGGATCAGTCGGTCAATACTCTACAAACAGGTAATGCTGAGTGAGGTGGCCTTACTTGAACGGTACTCCATTGATGAAGGTCCGACTCGATAAGACTACGAAAAGACAAATCGAGATTACGAACTACTATGGAGATCTGACTCGGATCATCGGCTCTGAGTAAGACGGTGTCGGAACGTTTGCCGAATGAAAGCTATATAACAAACCCGTGTAAGCTGAACAATTCAAAGATACTGAATGAAACAGAATCCAAAGGAAACGATAGCTGTGTTAAAAATCAATTCATAACGTGGTCGCTTCCAGCTTACTATTCACCTAATGGTTAAAATTAGCGATGACGGTTAAACGTTTCCAGTTCAAATTGCTAGGTTAGTGGAAAAAAGAGACTAATCAGGAAAAATTCGAACGAAGATGAATGAGGTCTAATTACGACTTTCAGAAAAAAAGCCGGTTAAAATTAATGGAGTTTGATTTTTTGTGAGTTAGTTAGGAAGAATTTAAGAGAAAACGAGTTAACGTTAATCGACAAATTTGGATTAGTCCATTGTGGCTAATATACGGTAGAAAATGTCTTCACATTAACGCGCACTCAAACAAACCAATTCGTTCGTTTGGGTCGAACAGGCAGCTGAAAGAGCAAATTCGATTGCGATGAGCACTGACTTATCTATTGGATGGCTATGCCAGCCATCCAGACGAGAAGGCATACTCACACTTGTCGCAATAGTTCGGTTAAAAATAAAGCACAAATATATTTTTTGCTTGATCTTATTTACATAACCCGACACCCCATGTTGCACAAATCTTGAAACTTCCTCGTTTCAATTCGTTTCCTCGCATACACCATGAACGAAGGCCTTCTGAGTTTCATATGAGTTCTACTGCTACTTAAGTGTCCGATCCCCTTCATGAATAGCCTTGAATTTTGCCAGAGTAGATTCTCTCTAAAATCACTTGGTAGTTGTGCTATGGCTACCCTGGTCTTCGTAGAAGACAGTGGCCAATCCTTGTAGATCGGAGTGAGCTTTTCTTTAGAAAAATCTCATGTCTGATTTCAAATCGTCAGCACCGAATAGATGGAAATTTTGAGTAGTCTCAGACACGGTTGCAGCAAGTCGTTATGCGTATTCTCGAGCGGTATATTTACTAGAGCTACCCGTACCTCAAAACGAGTATAAATTCTATATACGTATATATATACATATATATATATATATATCTGAAGAGCATGACGCTGTCAACTTTCGGAAAATGAGATAGGATAGTTGCCTTGCCACCAAGGACTTCCTGTGAACCCCGGCCTTGATCAAATAATTCTTTGTATTCCTGCTGAGCAAACATATAGTGCACCTTTATTCTTTATTATTATTTACTTCAGGCCCTAGAGAAGACGATACTACCGAAACGTCAACTTTATCCGAATAAAGAATAAAGTAACACCTTGCGTTTGCTCAAGAAGAATATCGACAATTAAGATGAGGTGTACAAGGTTCCACACGTCACTGAATCAGCAAAAATATTTCAAACGTTGTCAACAAAAAATAAATAAAATAGAGAAGATGGCACCACCGTATTACTATGAATAGTTAATGATGCTGAGATATTTGCAAAACTCCGCACCGCAGGTGTCTGCGGTGGGGAACGAACGCGCTATTGTCCTTTCTGGGGAGTAACGCGTTCACCACCACATCATGCGGTTCCTTCGTTTCGCCTGTCTCACAGCTAGTTCTATCGGTCTCTGCCATCAGCAATCACCCATCAATGGGATTGATCTGGAAAGCCCAAATCGGCAACGAGCCCAGTCTATCGGTCTTCGCTCTCTGTTCCATCTCTGGAACCAAACGCCTGCTCAAACAAAGTGGCACGCTCTCGGATTACGGAAATGAATGTCCGGATATCATCCAGACCATTTCTGAGCAGAAATTTTTTATTGGAGCACTTTCATTTAAAAAAAACGTATAAAATGAATACAGTCAGTCTTTATTATTTATATTATCGCTGTCTAACAATTCCAATCTTTGCTTTGAATTTTTATCCAATTTTTTACAAGTTCATTCTCACATCACAACCTCTCCTTTCGGTGTGAAGCGTTTTCATTCGCAAACAAAGTGTGATCGAAGTTCTATTAACAGAGAACTTATGCTTATTTTTAAATATTCATTAATACAACTTCAACCTTTCCATTTCCGACCTACCATAATTTTTCACGGCAGGGTACGATTTGAATTACAATCACAACAATGCTGAGATAATCGCAAAACCTGGACCCTGGGCCAGATCGAACCACGGTTGCTCTTTCCGGGTATTCGCGCATTACACAATGCGCCACGGAGCTCCTTGATCTGTGTTTATCACAGCTAGTTGTATACTTAACGGTGCAATCAACAAGCACCCATCAGTAGGATTGATCTGGGAAGCCCAATTCGGCATTGAACCAAGTTCATTATTATATTTAGTTTTTTTTATTAGCTTATTATAATAAAAAAGCTAAAGCTCTCGGCGTTGATCAATCCCTGAGGGATGCGCCATGCATTCGACTTTATTAAATATCATTGGAGGTGAGTGAATGCATATCTGGCCTTTACAATGACTCGTGGTGGCTTGCCGATGTATCGAGCCAGTGCTGCTATCCTCTCAGACGAGTCTAGTACCAATTTGCCGACCCCGGAGGTATGGAAGGCTTGGTGGGCCATCGGCGCAGGAATCGATTCCACGTGCGTGCCGCAGTGGCGCCTCCAACCACTGCGCCACACGCGTCCCTAGTTTATTATAATATGAAAGTTTATTACTATATTAGAAAATTTATTTAACGCTTGGAAGTTCTGCGCAACAAATCACAATGATAGTGATTTTCGAGGCTTCAAATGCACTCTTGTGACACTTGTTTCGGCTACAGGTGTCATAGAATGCAATTTCGAAAAAGCAACGTACGAAAAACCACAACTAGAATGCGTTGGAACATCAACAAGATTCCTTTGCAAGAACGAATGTCTCTCTGTGAAGTGGAAATTCATTTACGAAAACAATTAAAGGCTTTAAATAAAAGGCTACCAAGTGAAGGAATCGATCGCAATTCATGAAAGCAAATTCATAAACAGGAAATCCGGAAAGCTCGAGCTTGTTGCGTTGGTGAATGACGACGGTGAACTAAGTTGCACTTTCAGTTTCGGGATCAGCACTCGCCTATGTGCCCTGATCCCTCCCACTTCCATGCCATTCACCAATTTTTCTTATTCCTCCTTTTCCGCCGTATAGATTTTGCAGTGATGCAAACCTTACTCCACCATTTATCCTTGAAAAAAAAGCCCATAAAGGCTTACAAGCAGTCAGGCAATGAATCACTAATACATCGGTGAACATACAAATCTCATGTATTCGTTTCATGTAGGGAATCTGTTGAGAGAATGCCAGCCATAATGCCAAACAACTCATCTTCTAAAGCAACGCTAGCGTGATAGTAGCGTAGTAGTCACAAGTGGATGATGAATAAGCTGCAATATATACATGGTCCATGGTTCGACTCCGTACCCCGGCAAACCAAGTCAGCGTCCATCCATCCGAAGTCGGTAAATTGGTGCCAGACTTGTCTAGGAAGATGAGAACCAACAATACCATCACTGCATCCCCGCAAATGATTTTTAGGTCAAATATCCGTCAAACCACCTTATGATGATGATGGAATCAAAACCATGGCCCATCCTTAAGGGACTAATGAACGACGAAGGCGTTACCACTTATCCAACACGTTAACTCGAGAAGAAAATAGCTGATATATGGCATAGCGAAAGTAATTCTGAACAGCAATCAACAAATGGTACCCGCACTTACTCTCCGACAACATTCTACAAGCTACCAACGACAGTACTCAACTTTCATAGCAATCTGAAAGGTTCTACTAGTCATCATTGTTAGGATAAAAGGATAAAGCTCTCGGCGTTGATCAATCCCTGAAGCATGCGCCATGCATTTGACTTCATTAAGTGTCGTTTGGAGGTGATTGAATGCATATCTGGCCTTTACAATGACTCGCAGTGGCCTGCCGATGTATCGAGCCAGTGATGCTATCCTCCCAGACAAGTCTGGTACCAATTTGCCGACCCCGGAGGTATGGAAGGCTTGGTGGGCCATGGGCGTTGGGATCGATTCCACGTGCATGTCGCAGTGGCGCCTCCAACCACTGCGCCACACGCGCCCACACGTCATTATCGTTAAGCCAATAAAAATGAGGCTTTTTGGTTGTACCTTGAGCGTGGCGACCCACCCTACTAAGCTTCATAAATGAGCGACAGCGAAGACTTAATGACCGAACGAGTCACTTAACATAAAAGTTTATTACTATATTAGAAAATTTATTTAACGCTTGGAAGTTCTGCGCAACAAATCACAATGATAGTGATTTTCGAGGCTTCAAATGCACTCTTGTGACACTTGTTTCGGCTACAGGTGTCATAGAATGCAATTTCGAAAAAGCAACGTACGAAAAACCACAACTAGAATGCGTTGGAACATCAACAAGATTCCTTTGCAAGAACGAATGTCTCTCTGTGAAGTGGAAATTCATTTACGAAAACAATTAAAGGCTTTAAATAAAAGGCTACCAAGTGAAGGAATCGATCGCAATTCATGAAAGCAAATTCATAAACAGGAAATCCGGAAAGCTCGAGCTTGTTGCGTTGGTGAATGACGACGGTGAACTAAGTTGCACTTTCAGTTTCGGGATCAGCACTCGCCTATGTGCCCTGATCCCTCCCACTTCCATGCCATTCACCAATTTTTCTTATTCCTCCTTTTCCGCCGTATAGATTTTGCAGTGATGCAAACCTTACTCCACCATTTATCCTTGAAAAAAAGGCACATAAAGGCTTACAAACAGTCAGGCAATGAATCACTAATACATCGGTGAACATACAAATCTCATGTATTCGTTTCATGTAGGGAATCTGTTGGGAGAATGCCAGCCATAATGCCAAACAACTCATCTTCTAAAGCAACGCTAGCGTGATAGTAGCGTAGTAGTCACAAGTGGATGATGAATAAGCTGCAATATATACATGGTCCATGGTTCGACTCCGTACCCCGGCAAACCAAGTCAGCGTCCATCCATCCGAAGTCGGCAAATTGGTGCCAGACTTGTCTAGGAAGATGAGAACCAACAATACCATCACTGCATCCCCGCAAATGATTTTTAGGTCAAATATCCGTCAAACCACCTTATGATGATGATGGAATCAAAACCATGGCCCATCCTTAAGGGACTAATGAACGACGAAGGCGTTACCACTTATCCAACACGTTAACTCGAGAAGAAAATAGCTGATATATGGCATAGCGAAAGTAATTCTGAACAGCAATCAACAAATGGTACCCGCACTTACTCTTCGACAACATTCTACAAGCTACCAACGGCTGTACTCAACTTTCATAGCAATCTGAAAGGTTCTACTAGTCATCATTGTTAGGATAAAAGGATAAAGCTCTCGGCGTTGATCAATCCCTGAAGCATGCGCCATGCATTTGACTTCATTAAGTGTCGTTTGGAGGTGATTGAATGCATATCTGGCCTTTACAATGACTCGCAGTGGCCTGCCGATGTATCGAGCCAGTGATGCTATCCTCCCAGACAAGTCTGGTACCAATTTGCCGACCCCGGAGGTATGGAAGGCTTGGTGGGCCATGGGCGTTGGGATCGATTCCACGTGCATGTCGCAGTGGCGCCTCCAACCACTGCGCCACACGCGCCCACACGTCATTATCGTTAAACCAATAAAAATGAGGCTTTTTGGTTGTACCTTGAGCGTGGCGACCCACCCTACTAAGCTTCATAAATGAGCGACAGCGAAGACTTAATGACCGAACGAGTCACTGAATGAGTAACTAGATTGTAGGTCATAAAGGATAACGATGATAAAGAACTCTGCCTGATTTATTAGGATATAAATACAGCTGAAGTAAGAAACGATTTGTGGTTTTGTAAATTAAACTAAACGAAAAAAAAATGGCAAGGAAACTGCTCTCAATGCTCGTACATTATCATCGATCGATAAATTGTTTGTACATAATTTTAGGGAAAACAGGAAAGAAAAACAGCTCAGATCAATCCCCAAATATCAAATGAAAGATCGATTGGCCGACTTACTAATGATTCTCTACATGAAATTATCCTTAGGTAAATCAATATTTCGAATAAGTTAATTGGAGTTAGGTATTGTGCCATTTGACCTTTTAAATTATTTCCTAGACACATTTATAGGTTATTTAGTTATTCATAGTTAAACTACATTTATAGTTTGTAACCGCCTATACGACCGTCTATGTGCAACGCAAAATTGCACAATTTGCCTTGAGCTCGGCTCGGGTACAGTCTATCTGATCTCATGTAAGGCGTGCGGAGACGAATACATTGGCGAAACGGGCAGATCCTTCTGTGTCCGAATAAAAGAACACCTAGTCGGCAAACGTGAACCAAATACCCCACTACTAGGTACGCAGCTGAACACTCTACATTTTTAGAACAGGTTGGTAAAAGAAAAACTTAGCAGTATCTTTGAATAGGAATGAATGAAACCACTTTTGTTCAGGTTTTTAAGAATTCCTACTCTAAAAGGGTAAAAGCATAGAGATCTCAGCGTTGATCAATCCCTGAGAAGATCGTCATAATTCGAATTCATTGAGCATCGTTAGAGGTGATTTGAATGCACACCTGACCCGTGCAATGATTTTTGGTGGCCTGCAGATATATATTATAAGCACGCAGAGGATCCAGAGACACGTAACGAGGAGAACTTTGAAGTAGGTGTCACGGACCCTTGCGCAGGAATAGAAAACACAATCGAGAAAAACTCTCGAGGCGCTCTGGGTTAATTCCAGAAATCCGAAAATGAACCGCAAGGAAGAATGCCTCATTATCACGCGTGATATTGGGCAGTATATAACCCTGTTATTCTGATGGGATGGGCACATTACGCTTCACGCGACATACCCAGTGGAAGACTCATAGAGAGTGATGAGTGTGCAAAGAAGAGCTATTTTGTGCTCAATATGATTGAAATCTTGATTTAATAAGTACATATACATGAGCATTTTAAAATACACGATAATCAAGAAAACTCCTATCTGTTCAAGGGGGATGACAGTGGTGTAGGCAAACGAAATTTAATAACTTGTAGTTGAAAAGAAAATTGAATTACGATTCCTCAGGGTCTTGCGTAACTTATATGAAATATTAGAATGGAAAAAGTAAAATAAAAAAAAGAAAAAAAAAAAAAAAAGAGATGAGGAAAAATCACGAGAAAAATGCCAAAGTAATGTTCTAGTTTGGTTTCGAAAATGATTTATGTTTCACTGAACACCATCACCGGAACATGATGGGCATCATTCACTCCAACATCTAAACAAGAATTGGGGCAGTTAATTCTAAGGCATAGAATCGATGAATCGATTTCCATTCATAAAGGACAAAGAGTGAAGCCCTCAGTAGAGATCAAACTCTGAGGGATTCGCCATGTATTCGACTTCATTAAGCATCGTTGAAGGTGATTGAATGCATATATGGCCTTCATAATGACTCGTGACTCGCTTATGCGGATTGTTTTCTACGAGTCAATTCGGCCAAAAGCCTGCAATCAAATGACAGCGAAGTATATGGGAGGCGGTCAGGAGTCGCCTCTAACAAATAAGCTTCATATCCACTCTGGGAGAGCCTGGCAAGCTACGCGTGAGTATACCCAGCCACCACGTTCAGAACCCAAGCTATGCGTGCAAGCTTTCGAGCAAGCTATACGTGGGTATGAAAATGCTAAACACAGTAAAATAAAAGGGCCTCATTCTCCTGCCCCGAAAGAGCTCCCAATTTCGCAGGCGTTGAGTAGGACGAGTGCGCAGAAGCTGCTAAAATCTCATGGCCAATAGGAGCTGTATGGATTGCAAAAAACTG
>MQTX01000040.1:395861-407864 GCA_009735665.1 Angiostrongylus cantonensis
GCGCAGAAGCTGCTAAAATCTCATGGCCAATAGGAGCTGTATGGATTGCAAAAAACTGAGGTGACGATCTGTACCTACAATGCACGTGCACTTGCATCCGAGTCCCGATAGAAGACTTGCTCATGCAAGCAAGAAGGATAAGGAACGACGTTATCGGCCTCTCTGAGATGAGACGACGCCACCCATTCAACGCCGCCTATGTCACCGTAGAAGAACTGTTCCTCGGAACATGCTACAGTAGAAGAGTCGGCGGCAGAGAAGACCATACATTCTTCAAGGTCATCATTGGAGATTTCAATGCCAAGATCGAAGGTATCAAGACCATCCATGATAACTCGCAATTCCAGAAGCCCCACCCTCAACGTTGAACATGGGATACGCCCAATGGAGAGTACCATAATGAAATAGACCACATCATAGTAAATATGAGGTTTTGCCTAACCGATGTCGCTGTTGTCTCAAAATGTTACACGGGTTCAGACCACCGTCTCCTTCGTGCAAGATTTTACTTCTCACGGAAAGAAGAAAAAGCCGATAAATTCAAAAACCGAAGTCCCAGAACCACCACAAACTGGAACTTATTCAATTCATTAGTCGGCTGTTGGGAAGATGCCGTTGTCGATAACATCGACGAAGAATGCGATCGGCTCATTCAACATCTTCACCTTAGCGCTATGAAAGCTGAAAGTTCGAAAATCACTAAAAGACGTCTGTCTCCAGAAGCACTCGAGCTGATACGTCGGCGTAGATTGGGACAAGCTGCAGGCAACCACGAACTATATTAACAACCTTATGTCAGCACACAAAAAACACAAAAAAATGTTGACTTCAATGATACTGAGGTATTTGCAGAACTCAGGACTGCAGGTGTCTGTGGTGGGGAACGAACGCGCAATCGTCCTTTCCGGGCAGTAACGCGTTCTCCATCACACTATGCGGTTCCTTCGTTTCGTCCGTCTCTCAGCTAGTTCTGTCGATCTCTGCCATCAGCAATCACTTGTCAACGGAATTGACCTGTGGAACCCAAATCGGCAATGAACCCACCGCAGACGCCTGAGGTCCGGAGCTTTGCAAATATCTCAGTATCACTGAAGTTATATTTCGCGATGTACCTTGCCGTTAAAAAGAGTAGGCAGTAAATAAAACGGTTAGAATTAAGATAAAAAATGTTAATCGGTAGATTGGATATATGCAGATAGATACATATTGCTGAATGGAGAAATAAAACGGCTGTCAGAAATGCAGATCGAGTTTAGGTTCGATTAGGTAACACATGAATAAAGTCGTGGAGTGAGCTAAGGGTGAGTTCCTAACGAAGCGGTAACGGAACAATGAAATGATATTTTTCATTATAATACTCAATGAACTTGTAAAACCACTGTGCTGCAAGATTGGATACTTTTATTGGATAAAGCTTAAACATTTATTTATTTGTTTATCTTTATTTTATTCTATTCGACCCCTTTTTGGCCGCGTGTGGCGAAGTGGTTGAAGGCGCCACTGCGATACACACGTGGAATCGATCCTTCGATCCTCGCACCCATGGCCTACCAAGCCCTCCATCCCTCCAGGGTCGGCAAATTGGTACCAGACTTGTCTGGGAGGATAGCAGCACTGGCTCGATGCATCGGTAGGCCATCGAGAGTCATTGTAAAGGCCAGATATGCATTCAATAACCTCCGACGATACTTAATGAAGTCGAATGCATGGCCATCCCTCAGGAAATGACCAACGCGAAGAGGTTTATCCTTTTAGTCTTTTTAATGGCAGGATATACTGTAAAATACAACTTCAATGATGTCGAGATATTTGCAAAACTCGGAACAGCAGGTGCTTGTGGTGGCGAACTAACGCGTTTTTACCCTTTCCTGCATTGATTGATAGAAATAGCTGAGAGACAGACGAAACGAAGGACCCGCATGGTGTGGTGGTGAACGTGATAGCTCCAGGAGACGGTAATAGCGCGTACATTCTCCACCGCAAACACTTACGGTCCAGAGTTTTGCAAATACTCTTTCCAGTGGTCCAATCTACCTTGCCTATGAGGATTTTTTTTTCGCACTTTTTGTACTCAGTGGATAGCTTTACAACACAGATGTAAAGGGTATTCCAACCATTGAATAATTTAGAAAAAAAGTTTTCAGATGAGTTCAATGGCCAGTCCTTTTGGATTGGCATTGACTGCTGTTTCAACAACGGAAGTTCAGATGCAGAAAAAAAAGCAGAAATAGACCCAAAATAAACTGCGAAACAATGCCAAATGCCCTACAGCTATATGACTGTATAGTGGAACCATAGTCAATCTACCTTGCCTATGAGGATTTTTTTTTCGCACTTTTTGTACTCAGTGGATAGCTTTACAACACAGATGTAAAAGGTATTCCAACCATTGAATAATTTAGAAAAAAAGTTTTCAGATGAGTTCAATGGCCAGTCCTTTTGGATTGGCATTGACTGCTGTTTCAACAACGGAAGTTCAGATGCAGAAAAAAAAAGCAGAAATAGACCCAAAATAAGCTGCGAAACAATGCCAAATGGCCTACAGCTATATGACTGTATAGTGGAACCATAGCAAAATACAGTGAGCAATAGCACCGATACCATTCATTTAGCTAGAGTGATAGAGCAAAATCTCATTCATAATAATGTCTTCTTCCCAACTCCTTAAGTCCTCCGGTTATCAAAAAATTTACCCTCTATTGTCCCAAAAGAAAGGAATTCGTAACTGAAGTGAAATTAGGCGCGTGGAGCGTAAATGGCGTAGAAATGCGCCAACGATGAAGACTTGAGCGCTGTGCATCGCGTTTTCGTAGTATGTGCTTCCTTTGATATCGTAATCTATTTGTCATCCTCCTACAAGTACCATACCATCGAATTCAGGGAGATAAAATTACGTTCGACCGTATTCATAGACTTCATCAATTCTCAAAGATCCTTCTCGAATAATTGCCTAACTCCTTTTCGTCCTTTCTCACTGGATTCTAGGTAATTTCAACTTTTCATTGAAATGGCAGTCGAAATTAAAGGAAGAAATTAGAATAAAGGAGATATCAGTAACAAAAGAAGCCCATTCACCTTCCTCCATCTTCCTTTTCCCTTGCTGAGCAAGTGTTTTCTTCACATGGGCTTCAGCGAAGTGTCCATTTAGTCACTATGATTCCATAGTGAAACTTTAGACACTGCGATCATCACTTGCTGATCTCTATCGGAAACAATCAGGGCTCTCTGTTATAGCTGTGCAGTTCCTCAACCATCGTTATCTACTGAATACGGTCGTCTTCGTTGTTCAGCACCTCTTTCATCTAGCCAGAATTTGAAAAGTATTTAATGATAACTTTAATGATGCTGAGATATTTGCAAAACTCCGGACCACCGCAAGTGTCTACGGTGGGAAACGAACGCGCTGTTGTCCTTTCCGGTGGCTAACGCGTTCACCACCACACGATGCGCGTCCTTCGTTTCGCCTGCCTCTCAGATAATTTAATGATAACTATGTGGTACGAGGTACTCGAAATGCCGGGAGTTTTGCAACCAAAAATTCAAAATTCTGCTTGACGGCGCTTTTTATCTTTTCTCTGACATTATGTCAATCCTGCTGGAGATAACACTTAATAATAATTGCTGATGTCTTATAAGTCCATTCTTCTACTACAAAACCGTTGGAATGGTTTTTCATTTATATAGATATCATCCGTTTTAGTAGGCAGATGCGCCATGCATTCGACTTAGTGATTCCGGAACTGAAGATTCAGTTTCCAGGATCGACTTCCTATTAACGTCGGCATTGGATTATAAATCTGTTGTTCTCTTTTTATAGCAGTCGCGAAGTTGTTATTCAGTACACGTTTAATTCCTCACAAATGTAACACATACAACACAATCGTAGCTGACGTTTCGGCAGAATCGCCTTCTTCAGAGCCTGGAAGGGTACACCAATATGCAACTTACTAGGTCAAACACTTCAACAGCACAAACAGAAAGATGAAAATCTGAATGGTATTTGCAAGATCTACGGTTTCTCGAATAAACCCACCGCTTTTTTCACCTGTCCTCTACAGAGGAAGAACAGCCCTCAGAGTCGCATATTTTTGACGACTACACCACACCACTTCAGCGATCGATACGAAGTTAAGGGTCAAGATCACGTGTGATCTCGTGTCATTCCCCCTTGCTATTTATTGTAGGATTTTTGTCATTTATGCAGAAATCCAAGAGGAGTTTGCACACACCACACATGTACAAAGGTATATCTCAATAAGGTAAACAGTGGAATAGAATCTATCGCTGAGTCTGCTCTTTCAGTGCTAATTCATGTCCCTAGCCATAATCAGTGAGATTGCCTAGAAAGCGGCGGATAAAGGTCTGCCCGTTCGCCAAAATATTCGTCTCCGCAAGTGCCACAAGAGATCAGGCATATCGTACCTGAACTTTGAAAACTTGGTAAGTAGTAAAGTAGTGATTCCGGAACTGAAGATTCAGTTTCCAGGATCGACTTCCTACTAACGTCGGCATTGGATTATAAATCTGTTGTTCTCTTTTTACAGCAGTCACGAAGTTGTTATTCAGTACATGTTTAATTCCTCACAAATATAACACATACAACACAATTGTAGCTGACGTTTCGGCAGAATCGCCTTCTTCAGAGCCTGGAAGGGTACACCAATATGCAACTTACTAGGTCAAACACTTCAACAGCACAAACAGAAAGATGAAAATCTGAATGGTATTTGCAAGATCTACGGTTTCTCGAATAAACCCACCGCTTTTTTCACCTGTCCTCCACAGAGGAAGAACAGCCCTCAGAGTCGTATATGGTTGACGACTACACCACACCATTTCAGCGATCGATACGAAGTTAAGGGCCAAGATCACGTGTGATCTCGTGTCATTCCCTCTTGCTATTTATTGTAGGATTTTTGTCATTTATGCAGAAATCCTAGAGGAGTTTGCGCGTTTATGTTTTAGGGTCCCATGCGAGGATAGCAATTTTAACATCAAAATCGCCTCCGCAATGCTTTTGTATCTTATGCGTCCCTAGTGGCGTGTCTTGTTTTGTTTTTCGTTTACCATCCGGGTGTTCTTTTATGCGGATAAAGGTCTGCCCGTTCGCCAAAATATTCGTCTCCGCAAGTGCCACAAGAGATCAGGCATATCGTACCTGAACTTATGCAGTCACCGTCCCTGCCATAACGGCAAATTACGCAATTCTGTATTTCACATAGACTGTCATACAAGCGGTTACGAACTAATTGGAGATTAGCGCCGGTGTTATTCCAACTATCGCTATAGATCCGACTAGATCTGCCCTCCTTAAGCATTGCTTTAACGCTACACTTATTTCATTGCTAATAAAGGGCAAAACAGACGGGATTTTGTTACGGCCAAACCGTTCGTTTTGGGGCGTCGCTCTCCTTCGAAACTTATCTCGTGGGGTTACTATTTCATAGCCATTGGAGATGGGCTATTTGCCGAGCCAAGACGCGCGATTTCTCCTTCAGCTCCCTACTTTGTGCACATAGAGGTGGCTGTACGAAACATGTTTCTCACAACTGCCCTCTTTGTGTGTGAAGGGTGGGAAGAAAGAGCATGAACCAGGATGTTTTTCCTGCTTGGTTTTCTGTACCGCGTTGTTACGTAATCGCTACTTGATAGGTTTATTTCAACGTTTAGAAATGGAGGCCAGTTTTTTTTCCAGTTTCTCCCAAGTGGACTTAATGTACTCAGACTGCTCGTTCAATAATTCGAGGCATTTGTCCATCTCCTCCTGTGTAGAGAAGACAACAAAACAATCATCTCTATATCTGCAGTAGAGTAGCACCAGGAAACCGAGAACAGGTGCTTCTATCTTAGACATAAACACAATGGCAATGCTCGGTGCCAGTCGGTGTCCCATTGCCAAACCCCTTCTTTGCGCAGAATATTTCCCAGACCATGTGAAAATCGAGCAGTTTAGGCACTCCTTTAGGAGAGCCATAACCTGCCAGATGGACGAGCCATGCATGATTATTCTTCTTTTATGTTCAGCAAAAAGTTTGAAGAAGGCTTGAGTTGTGGATATTGTGGATATTTTTTCATTCGATACGTTGGAATACAGCGCAGTAACGGCGAAGAACTGCATCACATACGCGTTATTAGGAGACGCGTTACGTAGACGTTCTAGGAGCATTTGGATGTTCGTGAGGTGAGCTGGAATGTGGTTGAGCAACTGGGTAAGTATTAGACTTAAAAACCAGGTTATTCTCTCTGTTGGCCCGTCTACACAGTTGATGATGGGTCTAACCTTAAATGGTGGCTGATTGGTTGACGCAAGATTATCAGATGATACGAACTTATGTGCTTTAATAAGTAGGTATAAGACGGGACATGTTGATTTATTGATTTTGAAGTATGATGTTTGTATTCCCTTTCAGAGGATGGGTGATAGAGGGTAGCATCACTAAGATGTTCCTCTGTTATCTCAACATCCAACTGGCGAGGAGTGACCACGAACCCTCCTCCCTTATCACTAACAGACAATCTTAACGTTTTCGAGTTTATTAATTTTCCAATTTCTTGTGCTGTTGAAGGGTTTGGCCTAGTAAGTGGCCCCTGGTCCACACGCTCTGAAGAAGGCGATTCTGTCGAAACATCAACTACGATTGTGTTGTATGTGTGTTATTATATGGAAGTAAACGTACGCTGTTTAACTACCTCGCGATTGCTGAAAACGAAAACGACGAATTTTTAAAGATTCAGTGCTTATACTTTTAATTTAGCACCTATACTAATATTGAACCTGAAAAAATCAAAATTATTATGGTACCTTTTTATATTAAATCACCTATTCACCTGCTAATCAATTGATTCGTCGGCAATGGTGTATAGACTTGCGTTGATGGTTCAAAAAGGTGAAGGCAGCATATAGAAAGATAAGGTAGAAGAAGAACGAATGCAGATTGAAAAAAGGAATGGAATCGCGTTTGGAAACGCAACGATCTCTTGTAACGGTTCCCAAGATCGACTTTCTATTAACCTCGGTACTGGGATATGAATGCATCGTTTTCTTGTTCAACAATCGCAGGGTTGTTAAACAGCGTACATTTACTTCCATAGAAAAGCACACAATACATTACAACACAACAGTAGCTGACGTTTCGGCAGTATCGCCTTCTTCAGAGCCTGGAAGGGTATGCTGATATACAACTTATCAGGCCAAACACTTCAATAACACTTACAGTAAGACGAAAAACTTCATGGCAATTACATGATCAACATCTTCTCGAAAAACTCACCGCTTTTTTACATGACTTCCAGTGAGGAAGGTTAGAACAGCTGATTATAGTCGCATATGGTTGATGACTGCGCCACCCCACATCAGAAATTGATCCAAAGATACGGGGTCAGGTTGCGTATGGCCCCTGGCCATTCATCCCTGATATTCATTGCGCCACCCCACATCAGAAATTGATTTAAAGATACGGGGTCAGGTCGCGCGTGACCTCTGGACATTCTTCCCTGCTATTCATTGTAAAGTTTTTGGCATTTATGTATTGTATTGTGTGTTTTTCTATGGAAGTAAATGCATGCTGTTTAACCACCTTGCGACTGCTGAACAAGAAAACGACGCAACAATCTCCTCCATTACAATGAATGAGAAACGAAAATGAGTACACAAATCCGATTAGTTTGTATTCGATCTAAAGCAAAAAAAAAGTCAGCATATTTAATAATGTAAAAATGCAAAGGCAAGTTCGACTTCAAGAAACTGAACAGGCATCGACATGTGTAGCAAATTTGAGCGATATAGTACGGTAACAAGATGGCTATCTCATGAAGAGAAACTATTCGAAACAAGGATGCCTTAGTGAGTAAGTGTTCCAGGTGTCTGCTCTACGGTAAGTGATAGTTTCACTTATTAGCCGATATTGTTAATCCGACTGTAATCAGAAGTCGTTTACAACAATATGAACCACATATGGGTCACATGTTTAAAATATGGTGAATCGCTTGGTGTTTATCAAACTCTTGTGGACGCCTCATGCATTTTACTTCACTAAGCATCGTACGATGACGAATGTATATGTGGCGTTCATCAAATGTTGTAAGTACCCTTGATGTATCCGATGAAGTGATTCACGTGGGATTCCAATCCAGTGCAACAGACAGAAGCGTAAGGGATTTCATGTAGAAATAGGATTAGACCGCGCACATACACGCAAAGATATATACGCATATATATATGCGTATACGCCTTAACACTGTGAAACCAAAAAATAAGGAAAACGTTGCAAAACCTGATGTCTAATAATGCAGTCATCATCTAGCCTCAGCTGATCATGCAATTTCGTTCTCTGCACTCTTAACGTGTAGTCCTAATTAAGGATAACGACGTAGGTATTCTAGATTTGTTCGAGCCAGAGAGACACTGAAATTTTGCCCTCCTATCGGTATTCGTCCAAGAAAACATATGATGCCACATAAAGCTCTTTCGAGGTCTTTTTTTTAAAACAAATCGGTGATGAACTGAAGCAAGCGCACTTAAGATTTCCAACCGAGGGTTAAGAAACTTAAAGAACAATGTATGAAAAACCGATGAGAATAAATGCACGGCGATATTGAAAGAAACATTACTGCGATTGCTGCACTGCTACCCACACGAAAACTTGCAGCTGATGTCTACAGCAAAGCATGGAAACGGACAAACCCCGTAACGACGCAATGACTGGTGCGTAAGCAGCTGACTATCAATGAGACGCCCTGATAGTACTTCATGAAGTATTCATGAAATGTGGCCCGACTCATCGGATTCGAAATGAAAACATAACTTGTGGTGTGTGGTAACTTTCAGTTCCTCGTATCGTTATGTGACGTCGATGTGTGACAATTGCATAAATTCGATACCCACTAAAGTCGTGAAGGAATGGTAGATAACAGAGAATGAGGGTTATGAACGCGGGCTAGAAAACCAATAATGGCATAAAATGAAACCGTCTTGTTGAAAAAATAGCATAAAAATGTCTAATATTGCGAATGTTGGACTCGTTCTCAGTTACCTGACACTACTGTCCAACTATTTTGATTTCGTTCGGAAGAACAGCTAGTAGTTTTTATAGTTCAGTGGTGAATGTCAACGGGAATTGATAGGAGGAAGAAGAAAAAGATCTTTCTCACTTAGGATGAGAATAAGAAGTCCGCTAGAAATACGAAGCACGTCTTCATTATTAAGTCATCAATATGACGGTCGGATTCGATTCGAATTACGCGCATCCATAAAACGTTGCTTAAAAGCCAGTTTGCGTAAGGCGGCAGCCGTCATTGAAATAGCACCAAACATTCTAAGAAATCAGCTAGGTCCTAACCGGCTTCTATGACCATCTGTATAGGCAGCGTACCTGACCTCGTATAAAGCGTGTGGAAAGGATATGTTGGCGAGACAAGTAGACCACTTTGTTTCCGCATAAAAAAGAGTCTAGTCGGCAAGCGTAGAGCTACACAAAAACTCCACTGCGCGCATAGAAATCACATACATAACGAAAAGACTGTCACTTGATGATTTCGTTTTCTTTACGAATATAAGAATACTAGCCGTCTCAGTTCTCCTTACAGTCTTGGAAGGCGTTCCCATATTGATAGGAGGAGAGCGCCGAGGCTGGGATCGAACTAGGACCTTTGTTCCTGATCGATGGCATCACTAACCACTGCATTGTCCTCGCTCCACTGGGTTTAAGAACAAAAAACGGTAAGTGTTTGAGACAAACTGTTCTGTGTAAATGTATTTGAAATTTCGGTTTTGTGTTTCTTTCGTTTTGGTTATGGAGGTAATTGGCTAACTAGTCGGCGGGTGTAATTACCCACCGAATTTTCATTAAATCGGTGGTAAATAGTAATTGGAAATGATAGGATAGGAATGGAAATGATTTTCCATGAAAGTTTTAGAAGGAACGCTAAATGGGTTTTTACTATTAAACTATTACAATGAAATTGGGATTCGAACACAGTTAATTTGAAATAAAGGGCCACGGTAGCGCAGTAATACACAGCGCGTCAACGGATTGGTACTAAACTTGTCTGAAAGACACTCCACGGTCTAAGAACATCAGTAACTGTCAGCGATGAAGAGATGGAACTGATACTTGGATGGTCCCTCTTCACTGGTTGCGTAGATCCCAGCATAATTTTCATTTTTTCGGGATTTGCTGGTTTAGCCATTGTTGTTTGCTGGAATCCCTAGGTCAGCCTGACCAAAATCTGCTCCAGGTCATCATCACGCCAGGCCGTCGCTGCTTTTGTCGATCAAAGGAAGATATGCCATCGTGCGACTAGTTTTATACCAGGTTGGTGGTGGACCCTGGTATTGGTTCACTCTTAGCCAGGGTTTCTGAGAAAAATGCTAGACTACTCTGCTTGCACAGCCTTGTTGGGAGATGAATCCTTGCTCTACATTGCAGCCCAACGCTCAGGAACACCTCCCTGCCACGATGAGGCAGTAAACCGTTGGCAGGGATGGAAGTGATGTAGAGCTATTCCTAGGTTCCCATGAGAATCAGTTCGAGCTGCATTTGTAAAGAAGATAATGTGTTCAAGCTGCTGCTAAACTCAACGTAAATCAGAAAATACTTTGAATCAACAAAAACTAAGCGAATAGGAGTGCTGGAATAGTCACAATATCGTAAACAGAACCACAAAGAACCAATTTCATCCAACTAGTTACACCATCAATCAACAGCTGAGTTTCGACCTCCTACAAGAAGATCCAGCTCTATTACTTGTTCTTTAGATGATTGAAGGTCCACTTTAAAAAACTGCAGATTTGAAAGACTCGAGAATTCTATACTAAGTCAAACACAGCTGAGCTTCTGAACAAACGAAATCCCTCCTGAAATCGATACACTCATTTTTTTTTGTTTTTATTTCTTTTGAACCAAGCCGCGATACAAAACCGAGAACATAGAGAGTGGTGCAATAGGAAAAAAAAGTTACATGCAGAAAAATCGGATAATAAAAACATCTCAATACAAAATGATGTTCTCTTCTACGACTTTTGGGTTTCAGCGGCTTTCATCATGAGCAGCTTACGTCCTTTGATCATTGAATATTTTCGCTTTCTCTTCGGTCCTGGTTGAAAAAACTTCTCGCTTATCAACGAAAACCAAAAGAAAAATTGCTCGAAAGTTTAGAGAGCTGTTGTAAGACATTATTAACTTGGATAACGGCTTACCTTCAGTAGATCTTCAATCATAAAACCGATTCTACGCTTCTTAAGTGGCGTCTGCAGCGGTGTTTCCACTATAGGTGTCAAAGCTACCGTATTCTCGGAGATAGTCTCATGCTTGGGCGCTTCTGGTGTGATCACCTGGGGCGGTGTCGAACACTGTTGGCTAGAACTTGAAAATGATACACTATAAAAGTACGGAAGACACAAGATGACGCCCCAAAAGCGGTAGAGAAGGTGAGAGAGAGATGAATTAATAATACTTTTTTAAAATCAAACCTAGTAAATTGTTGGGTATTGTCTTTCCTTTCGTATTTTGCAATGTTCTCCTTGTTTTCAGAGTTTTGATTTTCGGTAGTGTTTTGCTCGACTTCCAATTTCGAAGTGCCACTACACAATGCGGGTCATTCGTTTCGCCTTTCTCTCAGTCGTGCTTTGAGCCTATGGGTACTGTCAGCAAAACAGGATTGGATTATAATCACAATAATACCAAGATATGTGCGAAACACCAGACCGCAGGTGTCTGCGGTGGGGATCCAACACGCTAATTACACTTACCACAAGCTAACGCGCTCACCACTACACAATGCGGGTCATTCGTTTCGCCTTTCTCTCAGTCGTGCTTTGAGCTTATGAGTACTGTCAGCAAAACAGGATGGTTTTACCACTGCCGAAACAGAGCTAAAGTTCCAAAAAACATTGCCCGGTTTGGAAAACTTGTATGCAAACACCTAATGGTGAATGAATTACCGCTCTCAAGTTAATTAATAAAATATCACCAACCTCATACCATTCGCCCAACTCACGGCGAA
>MQTX01000040.1:413670-499989 GCA_009735665.1 Angiostrongylus cantonensis
CGTGAAGAACTCTGACCATCGGGTCGGTGGTCTTCCTGCAGTACGTTTGACATCCCGAGGAATCCAGTCACTAACGGCTCTTGTCCATCGGTTATTATTGATACGCATTAAGTGTCCGGCTCACTACTCACGGGTAGCTTGCCACGCTCTCCCAGAGTGGACATGGAGCTTATTTGTTGTAGGCGACTCCTAACCGCCTCCCATATACTTCCCTGTCACTTGATTGCAGGCTTTTGGCCGAATTGACTCGTAGAATACAATCCGCATAAAGCGAGAACGCACCCACACACGCATGCATGAATACGCCTTGCGTTTTGAAATTCAAGGTAGTAAGTAACTACCTCCACGGATCTCCCTCATGTAAGGAACCTCGAATCGATTAGTCATAACCTTACGTGGCCCGTCCCCAGGCAGTGGATAGGGGGTTAACCGCGGACCAAAGTCGTTCTTTACTTAAGACGCAGGTGGCCCCAAGGTATGAGCTTCCTGTTTTTGCTACCCCGATTTGACACAACTCGGTATTTAGCAGACGTATTCATTCATGCGTGTGTGGGTGCTTTCTAGTTTATGCAGATAGTATTTTACGAGTCAATTCGCCTAACGGCCTGCAATCAAGTGATAGGGAAGTATATGGGAGGCGGTTAGGAGTCGCCTCCAAGAAATAAGCTTGTAATATCCACTCTGTAAGAGAGAGGCAAGCTATTCGTGAATATACCCAGCCCCCACGTTCACAGCTCAGGAAGCTATACCTGCGTACCAAAAACCTTAAAATAGTAAACGAAACGGACCTCATTTCCCTAACCCCGAATGAGCACCCGATTCGGCAGCATCAGGTAGGACGAGTACGGAGATGCGGCTAAAATCTCAGTGCCATTCTATGCTACCTAAACAGCAAAAAACTAGAGTGTACCTACAATGCACGTGCACTTGCATCCGACTCCTTGATAGAAGACTTGCTTAGGCAAACAAGAAGCGTAAGGTACGATGTCCGCCTGGTCGAGACGAGGCGACGCCACCCATTCAACGGAGTGTATGACTCCGGAAAAGAACTGTTCCTCGGAATATGCAACAGTTGTGGAATCGACGGCGTCTCCATTGTCGTCAGCGCGAGTTTGGACACGAGCATCGATTTAATCGAACAACTAACAACCCGAATCGAACGCTTACGATGGAAGAGAGAATGATCAATATCGGCTTTGACAATCTTCGTCGTTTACGCGCCGTCATCAAACTATGAAGAAGAAGAAGAAGTCGAAGCGTTTTATATGAACTTGGAAAAGTTCTGCAGAGAAGACCATTCATTCTTCAAGGTCATCATTGGAGATTTCAATGCCAAGATTGGACCAAGAAGAACATCTGAAGAGCGTCACATTGAGACCCACGAATTAGAATGCAACGAGCAAGGTGGGCTGCTGTCTGAGTTCATCATGATGACCAAGACCATGCATAGTAACTCGCACTTCCAGAAGTCTCACTCTCAATTTTGCATGTGGGAGCCTTTCAGTGGAGGCTATCTATAACAAATTGGCCACAGCATAGTAAATCGATGGTTTTGCCAAACAGTTGCCAATGTTTCCTCAAGATTCTACACGGGAGCAGACCACCGTCTTCTTCGTGCGGGATATCATTTCTCGTTGAAAAGAGAAAAAGCCCCCAAATTCAAAAAGCGAAATCCCAAAACCACCATAAACCGGAACTTATTCAATTCACTAGTCGGCAGTTAGGAAGGTGCCGTTCTCGACAAAATCGACGAACAACACGATTGCTCCATTCGATATCTCAACGATGCCACTATAAAAGCTGAGGGCTGGAAGGTCACCAAGAGACGTCTAACTCCAGAAACACTTGAACTAATACGCCAGCGTGGAATCGCACGAGCTGCAGGCAAACGCAAATTTCCAAACTTGTAAAACTATGCAGACAGGCAATAAAAGAAGATCTTAAAGAGAGAAGAGCAGCAGTAATCGTCGAAGCTCCTCAAGCTGGAAAAGCGTTCACAAAGCTCACCGATGCTTCACCAATTACACGATCAAGACGATTGCACTCCGACGCCCTTACGGAATAGTTACAGCGTCCAGAAAAGAAATGGACAAAATCATTCACGAATGCCACTCAAATCTCTTCAATAGCAACGTCCACCTTCCGTCATATGAAATAAAGGAGGATGGATATGTTGTACCACCGGTTCTCCCTTCCGAAATCCAACATTCGTCGGTGAAAAATCGAATAGCACCACGTCCGGACAGGATAAGATCGGAACATCTAAAGAACCTTCCGCCAGACTTCGTAAAAACACTGGCTCGGCTCTTCACACGTTACCTGTCTGAATGCAAGGTCCCTACTCAGTGGAAGACCAGCAAGGCCGTGTTGTTGTTCAAGAAGGGCGACCTACACGATATAGGCAACTATCGCCCAATCTGCTTTCTGTCTGTCGTCTACAAACTTTTTACTCGAGTCATCCTGAACAGGATTGACAGAACACTGGACGATAGATAGCCATATGACAAGCAGGTTTTCGAAAAGGATTTAGTACAATGGACCGCATTCACATGATATCAAGACTCAATGAAGTATCGCGAGAGTACAAAAAACCGCTCTGTCTCACTTTCATCGACTTAGAGAAGGCCTTTGATTGAATTGAGATAGAAGCAGTCATGGGAGCCCTTGATAGTCAGAGAGTCCCTAAACAGTACATAACGATTATTCGTGAGTTATACAGAAATTTCACAACCAAGATTTCACCATTCTACAACGATATTAACGTTGACGTCAAAAGAGGAGTTAGGCAGGGCGATACTATCTCGCCAAAATTATTTACAGCCACCCTCCAGAACGTCGTGCGAGCATTGGAATGGGATAATATGGGAGTGAAAATCGATAGTTAGAATTTACACTACCTTCGTTTTGTTGGTGACATCGTCCTTACAACACAAAACATTAGCCAAGCAGAAAGCATGCTTGCCGAGTTTGATGAAATCTGTGGAAAGATTGGCCTTCGAATAAATCCTACAAAAGCGATCTTCGTGAATAACGGGTTGGTTTCGTACGCTCCATTGACGCTCAACGAAACGACTATCTCCAACTGCCCCAGTTATGTCTTTCTAGGTCGGGAAATCAATATGATGAACGACTTAGCTCCAGGGATGAGCAGAAAGAAACGAGCGGCTTGGGGAGTCTTCAAGAGCACCGAGGATGTAGTGAAGAGGACAAAGAACACCCGACTCCGTACCCACTTTTTGACTCAACGGTTCTTCCTGCCCCAACGTATCTATCAGAATCCTGCTCGCTGCATGAGCAGGATGAAAGATCACTCAGCGTTATCGAACGCGCAGTCGAAAGGACTATGCTAGGGGTATCTCGTTTCACACAAGTCAGGGATGGGATCCGAAGCATCGCTCTGCGTCAAAAGTCAAAAATCAAAGATACCGTTCTGTACGCCGAGCAGTCGAAGATAAGGTGAGCCGGACACGTAATGCGTATCAATAATAACCGATGGACAAGAGCCGTTAGTTATTGGATTCCTCAGGATGTCAAACGTACTGCAGGAAGACCACCGACCCAATGGTCAGAGTTCTGCATGAAAAGCGTAGAAAAAAGATATGATGCTCGACGAGTTTCTAAGCGAGCAGAACCCACTGGGCTACTCTTGCACGCGATTGGGAAGAATGGAAGATTTACTGGCGCCCACTCGAGTCACTCGACGATCGACAGGACTACAAGTGACAGGTGAAGTATCTATCTTGTGTTGTTTTGCACCTTTTTATTCCTTATAGCTGGTCAGCATTTTAATATTTTATAGTTGATCAAGAAAGCAGAAAGCATCTTATCGTCTGGTCGTTCCACTGGTTCTTGATTGGTGTTCTGTGATTGCACTGTGACAAAATCTGGTCGTCTGGCGGCTTCTATGATTTACTTCGTGTGAGATAATTGTTCTCTCGATTCCATGGATTTTTTTTGTTACACATGATTAGTCAAATATTTGATCAGGTTGTTCGTTGCCATATTTTGTCAGCATCGCATCATATCCTATACTTGGGTTGTTATCGCAAAACTGTCATGAATTTGGTTACATTTGGCAGTTATCTCAGATCGGAGAACACTTGCTGCCGTGCGACTTAAATTGTTCCACGACGAGAACGACTCCTCAGAAATCAGTGAATCCTGCGGATTGTTGACCAAACACTCGAAGACGATGTGACATTATCAAACCTAGCCTCTTACATATTTTCGATTGAATGCCTCGGAATATTGCAGAAAGGACGCTTACGAATTCCCAAGATTGACTTCCTACTGACCTCAGCGTTAGTAAATAACCCACTATTTTCTTGGTAAGTACGATATTGTTATTATACGATATAATCACAATAACTGTCGTTTCGGCGCATTTCGTTCTCTTCAGAGCTTAGAAAGGTCTCATTAACTGCAATCTAGGAGGCAAAATACTTCAACAACCTAAACAGCGGACATCTGACGTTGTAATATCGGTCTAAGATATTGTATGAGAAAGCTCAATTAAACTGTGCGAAAATAGGTATACCACTAAGTGGTACTAAAAATCAAGTAGCAAAAACCCACTGATCCATTTTCTCCCTTTTCACTCTTCAAGCACAAAAATGGCAAATGTGAAAAACATGTTTCATGTACGGAAGACAGCAGAAAGAGGAACTCCTGGAATACCGGTTAGGTAGCCGCTTCCAACGACTATGAAGCTGAAGATCCTCGGGATAGGTTTGGTGGAAAAACCGCGTTTGCAAACGGTATGTCTAGCAAGAATGATTTCCCGTTTATCCTGCCGTTCATTTTCAACGTAATAAGTAAGACTACCATACGTTTCTTGTAAAGGGCAGATGAAGAGAAATCGGCAACAATGATGGAATTCCAAGGTTTATTTCAATAAGCAGATGCGAGGTTGTTATTAAAGAATTTATTAGAATACAGTAGCTGACGCTTCGGCGGTTTCGCCTTCTTCAGAGCCTGGAAGGGTCAGATTGAGATGCGATCCACTCAGGCCAGCACTTTCATAACCCCAGCAGATAAAACTTAACACATAAATTAGTATTCGCATAAGAAACAGCTTCACCTAGTTCGTAACCGTTTCCATGACCCTGTGTGTACAGCACAACATTGCATGATTAGCTCAAACAGTTGTCGATTGTATGAGCTCGAATACGATGCACCTGTTCTTCTGTAGAGTGTACGGAGATGAATATTTTAGTGAAGTGGGAAGAGTATTCTAGGTCCCTAGAAAAGGGCACCTATACGGTAGAGTTAAATAAAATCTTCTACAAGGCGTGTGTAAGCCACTACGCCTGACGAGGAACTCTTTGAAGTAGAAATGTCCTCGCATAGGAATCGAGAACTTCAGAGCGTAAAATCTTCTTGGCGTTTTGGATAAACTGCAAAAATCCAAAAATGAATCACAGCGAAGTATTCCTCGTTAGCTCACCTAATCTTATCGGATATCTCAGAATGAAATTTACAGTGACAGAGACACCAACCATGCCAATCTTACACATGTGAGCAGTTGGTCTCAAAGTGGATGAGACAGTGGCGGACACATAAAGAGCGATGAAGTGTAGGAAGAAGCTATGTTGTTTTCAATGCGTTTGAAATCTTGGTTTTATGTTTTTTCCCTCCTGGTCATGGAGGTATTTGGCTGACTAGTGGGCTGTTGCAGTTGCCATATGGATTTTTATTAAATCAGTGGTAAATGATAATGAAAAGTAAAAGTATAAGCAGGAAAATGATTTCTTATGTAAAATTTAATATGAAAGCGATAGAAGTTGCCAAACCATTACTACTATATTGGGATTGGAACACAGTCCACCCGAAATACATGGCCTGGGTAGCGCAGTGCTATGGATCGCGTTCTCTCGTTTGACGCCGATACAAGACAAGCAGACCTTTCGTCCCTCCGGGGTCAGGATATTGGTACCAAACATGTTTGGAAAGCTCATTGCGATCTAAGAATACTATGATGAGCAGCTGGAAGCGTTATAGAGGTAATCCTAGGTTCCCTTGTAAATCAACATACGCTACATTCGTGAAAAAGATAGCGTCTCTTCTACCAAACTCACTCGTAAATTAGAAAATCCTTTTTAAATAAGAAAACGAATCAAATAGGAAGAGTGCTGGAATCGTTACCATATCTAAAATTCAGCATAGAAATAAACAAATGGGGTAACTGTACTGCCGATTTCTAAATCGAACCACGGTGAACTCGTCCCATCACCTCCAGCACTCATCTCATCAATCAAAGGCCGGATTTTAACCTCTTTCAAGAACTAACTACTCAACGTACTTGTTACTTTCGATCTTTAAACCTTTATTTTAGAAAATTGCAGTGTCGAAAAAAATTCAAGAGCTCGATACCAAGCCAAACATGGCTGGGTTTCTCAATAGAAGGAATCGCAACTGAAATCAGAACCCTCGTTTTGTCTTTGGTTTCTTTCCACATAACCCAAAAGCGAGACACAAAACCAAAAACACATAGAATGGTACAATAAAAAAAGCACTAAAAAACTGCAAGACAGGTAAACCGGTCAATAAAAATACTTCACTGAAGTAGTATGCTCAGTTTTTCGACTTGTTGGTTTCAGTGGCTTTATTCATTTGCAGTTTACGTCCTCTTAGCATTGAATATTTCCGATGTCTTGTCGGACTTGGCTAAAAAGGAATACTGTGTTGATCAATGAACATACAAGAAATTGTTAGTAAGTTTAGTGAATTGCTGAAAAACATTACTGTGTTTAAAAAAAAACGGCTTACCTTAAGCAGGTCTTCAATCATGAAACCTATTCTGCGCTTCTTAGGTGGTGCCTTCAGTGGTGTTTCCACTATAGGTGCCAGCGATACTGTATTGTCGGAGTTCTCTTGCTTAGGCGCTTCTGGTGTGAGCACTGGAGGGGGTGTCGAACACTGTTGGCTAGAACTTGGAAACGAAGACATATGAAAGAGATACGAGATAGAGGGATACGAACGAACGGCATATGAAAGAGATAAGAAGACTCCAAAGGGAGAGTGAGAAGGACAAATTGACTTTAGAAATACTTATTGTAAAAGCAAACCTAGTGATCTGCCGAATATTCTTTTTCCTTTTGCATTCTGTAATGTTCTCCTGGTCTGCAGAGTCCGTTGTGTTTTGCCTGATTCCTAACTTGGTATTGCTTTTATCATTGCCGAAACAGCGCTAAAGTACCACAAAACACTACTCTGCTTCAAAAACTTATCACTGAACGCCTAAGGGTAAATAAACCAGCGTGCTTTCTCGAGGTACTAAAATAGCACGAACCTCATACCATTCATCCACCTCACTATCAAACTCTGCTGCGCGATTGATTAATTGGTCCGATTTATCCTAAATATCCGGCAAAATGTACATAACGCCCATTTCGGAACATGTGCAATTTTGTGCAGGATGTTGACAATTTTCTACGAGTGGGAAGAAGTTTGGAGGTTGGTTGTATATACAGAATAATAAAGGGCTAAAAATAAGTAAGGCTAGCTGTTTTTTACGTGATGTATTCGTCGCATATGACTGGTTACATGAAATTTATCATAGAATGATGAATGAGAGCAATGCGGACACTGGAATAGGGGCCGTCGCACGTGATGTTGCAGAAGGTGACGCCTTGGTCCTGAAAAAAGAGTAGTAGCGAGAGAAAAAGTTCTACTTAGGTTTACAGAAGACCTGCTGAATAAACTTATTAAGTGAGCGTTTAGGGATAAGGGTACGGAATGCCACAATCTATGTTCAACTAATCACATCTTTTGCTACCGTTCATCTTACTATTGCATAAATGACGTTTCGCGGATTGTTAGCCTTTTCATTCACCTTGGCTCCTTTTCCCTGCCTTGGTAATATCAACTTTGCACACGAAGCAGTATGTCTTCTTATAACCACGGACCACATTACGAACAACTGGTGTTCTAGAACTCGATGACGACGAGAGAAAACCCGAGTCTGTCTGAAATGTCATATCTTGGAACTAGTTGTGAAAAAGTGTATAAGTTAGAGACAAATAAGAGATAGTGAACAAACATTACGCTACAGATGCGCGAATAGATGTAATTCAATGCTATAATACTTTCTGAATGGTCACAAAACCCAGATTTCTATTCAAATTTCTCCAAGGCAATGATGTGCCGTGGAAGATTCAGTATGGTTCTGCAAATCATCCCAAGTACTCTTTAATACGTAATCACTACCTTGCCACTTTAAACTGCGACGACACCAACACGTCGCTTTCATAGCTTTCAAAACTGAATGACAGCCCAGTTTTTATCCTTTCCCGTGCCTATTCATTTACTTTTTTTTTTTACCTAGCTCTTTCTTAAATGGTACTTTAGTCGAAATCATTAGAGCAAACATTCTACTCCGTTTTAACCAGGACCATCAACCTAATTCCGTTTTCTGCTAATAGAAACGATTAAGCTCCGTTGCCTTACTATTTGACCTAGTATAAAGTGAATATAACTTAAGAACTCACTAGTGGTGTTCTTCCGGATGTTATCTGTGATGGAAGCAAATGCTTACTGATATCGGATTCTGATGATGAATCGCATAGAAATGATGCTGATCGACTGGTGAAGGCGGAGGAGAGTTTTCCAAGACTTTCATTACCGTTGTAAGATAAGGGGTATTGTGAATAGATACCAGATGAGATTAGCGGTGTTGGCATTTGTGGATGAAAACCGGCGTATGGCGTCGATGTGAACATTTCTGCAAAAAGAAAGAAAAAGAAAACACGAGAATCTTGACCATCCAGACACTTCAGTATTGCAAAATTCTTCTGTAGAACGAATGGAGTCCAAGTTTTGATAGGTCGTTACTGTAAAATACAGTCGCATCTAATGGAAATCCTGCAATCATCTAAATACTGTAGATTGTAGACAACCTGAGCAGATTGGCAAAACGATTTTGGGCTAGATACAACGTGTTATAGCTCCCTTTGTCCTTCAAATAGCACTATTTCAATTAGATTTGGTATTACAAACCAATCGATTTTTTAAATTACGTTTTGTTTAAAGGTGAAAACTAAACCATACGGTTTTTCGTTGAACTGGTGTAAGTTGGCACTCGTTTCCTCGAACATGACCGATCTTTTGACGTTGACTGAAAAATTGTTGTTCAGCGGCATAAACTCATAAGAAAAGGGAGAATAAAGAAAGGACATGACGCACGACGCTACATCGAAAGGTGAGTAAAGAAGGAAATAGATTTAAAGATGATTGCTTGAAATCGTGGAAAGGATACTATCGTATTCACCTCATCACGTAGTACTTCCGAAATATTCATTAGTTCAGTGTCCGGGCTCTTTTAGGCTGCAACCAATTGCAGAAGTGCTAAAAAATAAGAATCAAAGGGCTTGCAAGATACTGTAAAATGGTAAATAGCAAGCATTATTGGGAAAGGCCTGAATTCTAGAAAAATGCTGTGCTTCACGTTTACATGAAGTTATTTGGACCAAGAAGAGCTAGAAGGACGTCATAGTTGAACACTTACACTTTGGTCCAAAAAAGCCTTTGTAGTCTCCTTTTTAGATTTACCTTGGCATAGGTTAACGTCGTCAACTATAATCATACAACAAACAATATTATAATGTACATATCGATTGAGTGTTCTAGAAAACTACGGAAAGAAGAAAATACCTGGGACACCGCCCTGCTGACTTCTGTCGATCTGAAACAATTGTAAGAATTCGTCGTTATTTCTCAACTTTATATATGACCTCAATCATTGCTCCCTTTATTGTCGCTTATGGTCATGTTTTTGCGGCACCTAATGTGACAAAACGTCCTACGGACAGCAGTACACAGGTCGGACGAGTTCACACTTCAGCGATTCCTCTTGGCAATTAGTTGACTTCAGGTCGCACCTCTGTGTGATTCGTTGAATTTGGGTCGGTCAGACGACGATGTTCCGACGGACGACGCCGACCTCAGAACCTCACATCATGACATTCTCAGGACAACAAGTGATGCTAGTCGATAGGACATCTATGAAAACCATATCGTTCCTGATTAATTGAACATGAACGCAGTTGTTCAATTTATTGTTGAAAGGTTTTCAACGAAGAACTAAGAGTTGATGAAAATTGCACAAAGAAATTCTGTTAGTGAAGGCCACCTTGTGCTGTATCCACGTTTCAAGTAGGAACCTGATTAAGGAACGATTCCATGAAAAACTTTACCTATCGTTGTACTAATAAGCTGACAAGCTTAAACCCGCTAGCGATATAAACATAGTTGAAATGATTGTGGTTAGAATGATAACTCTTATCAATATTAAACTTAGAAAGTGGGATCATTTCTATTTAACCAGCCTCAATATACAGTTGGCTTCTAATCATATAATCTAATGTGTTATAACTTTTCAGCGATTTAAGGAATGATGCTCATGTGTAAACTCTTAAGCATCAGTGCCGGATATAGTAATCGATTAGATAGTAGCTACAATATCTTCAATGAAGAAAAAATTCTTCAGAATGACGATATGGACGCTTTTTGGTGCTAAACAGACCGCACATGTGGCTTTGGAAAAATTCTTATTTGCTGCTGAAAATGCCAAGAGGTTAGAGACCTTAAAGTGGTTTATTCTCTCTTTTCAGCACTAAAACTAGGTGTTAGATCCATGTTGACGACTACTGTGTGGTTCTCAGGGCTTGTTGCCTTCGATTTGTTTCCTCGCGTCAATCATCCACTAAGGTTTTTGGCTTTGTATTTGGATTCTGTTCCTGCTCGAAGATTGCCTTCTTAGATATGAACGTTGGTGATGTTGGTCGAGCCGATTATTTTCCGTGTTCTGACGGCGTTCTACTCGGATTGGAGAGAGTGAGTTGCTTCCAGAAAAGTCAGACAGTAATTTTCTGACTCTGGAAGGATGAGCGGATCACTGGAACAGGCTTAAACTAGCAGCGTGTTTGTGAACAACGGCATTACAGCCACTATCCTACCTTCCTCCATTTGGTGAATTTCAATGAACCACAAGAAAGAAAAAAAGGTAGGGAAATAAAGAGAAGAAAAAAGAGAAGGAAAACTATAAGGAGGACTCAGGATGGACTCCGCAACTTTTTAAAAAAAAACATCGATAAAATACAAAATAATGAGTGAAGGCTGAGAGCGAATATCCTTATAATCAGTTTGAATCCTTCCAAATTCACATCATTTGAATCATAATCGTTGTTATGTAAATGTCGCATCGTACTGTCTAATCATGTAGAGAAAAAAAAGAGAAAAAAAAGGAAATGAAATAAACATACCATTGTAATTTACAACTTAATTCTTTTTGTGCCTGCTTTTCGGAAGAGAACTGATTTAGCACCTCAGAGTCCATACGGAAGCTTGGCAATGGCTGGTTTTAGAGAACAACTTGGAATGGCAAAACTTCTCACAAGGAAGCAAAAAATTAAACGCTTTTTCTCGTCCATATATCCACCATGGAAAGAGAATTTCGTACCAACGAATTTCTATCAGCGATTATTCAGCAAAGGAACGACGTAAGCATATTTTTTTTTTACTTCAAACCTCCTCATTTCTTTCGTCTCAAACCAAATGCTGTAGAGCTTTGATTCGTTTTCCCAGCAAAGATCAGTAACCGACAGCGATTTGTAGTGTTATGCGTACACCAACCCTTGCTTGAAAATTGTTCTAAAAGTCGTATTTGTTTTTGATGTTTTCAAAAATACCGATACAATATGACGTCATTCTGCTTCCAGTTCTCTTCCATCCATTAAGCCGCCTTTTTTTGACAGAAAGCATTTTTCCGAAATTTTTCTTTAATTATTGTGAGTTACAGTTTTCTTAGAATGGACAGTTGGGTGATGCTGAACAAGTAAGCCCGTGACAAATGTCTACCTATAGTTCCCAGGATCGACTTTCTATTAACCTCGGAATTGGAATACGAATGCGTCGTTTTCTTGTTCAGCGATCGCGAGGTTGCTAAACAGCATGCATTTACTTCCATAGAAAAACACACAATACAATACAACACAACAGTAGCTGACGTTTCGGCAGTATCGCCTTCTTCAGAGCCTGGAAGGGTATGCTGATATACAATTTATTAGGCCAAACACTTCAATACACTTACAGTAAGACGAAAAACTTCATGGCAATTACATGATCAACAGCTTCTCGAAAAACTCACCGCTTTTTATCAGTATACCCTTCCAGGCTCTGAAGAAGGCGATACTGCCGAAACGTCAGCTACTGTTGTGTTGTATTGTACTGTGTGTTTTTCTATGGAAGTAAATGTATGCTGTATAAAAACCTCGCGATTGCTGAACAAGAAAACGACGCATTCGTATCTACTCTCACTGTCCGCTCCGCTGTACTCGAAATATCATTGTGTAATCCTGAAGCGCTTTTTAACTGCGTGTTTGATCAGCGTTCTCAGTCTTACTGATTTTGTCAGTAGAACGTTTCAGCAGTGTTGAATAAGAAGTTCTTCGTCGATGTCTTTCTCTATACAAACCGCTATTTTTTTTTTACTACTTGCAGTTTTTGCCAATATACTTTTCCTCCGGTCGTCATTTCTTTATCATCGTAGTGTTCGCAGTTCATCCGACTTTACAGTTCCGTTACTGATATCGTGCCGTTGGCAAGAAAATCCGTTTGATAATGTCTTTCTCACTTGACCTCATACAAGGTCAATCCTCTAGTAAAAAAAACTTGTGAACAATCATACAGAACGATGAAGGTAGGGAAACAAGGGGGAATAGGGATAGAAGAATGAAGGGCATTTAAAGTGAATCTGCTCATCAATCAGCACATTTGCCAAGTATGGCTTAAAACTCTAGACATTGGTTTCGACTTTGCATAATTTGTATTGTACGCGCTATAGTGTTGTTACTAGAGGACAATTTGTCGTAGTACAATTTTTGTGTTAGTTTTTTTTATATCGAATTTAGTTAAAGTTTCCTGGTAAATCTTTCTTACAGAAGCTTCATAAACGCATAGCTTGCAAATGCATTTATGCGGTGATCGGGTTGTTACAGTAACGAAAAAGAGTTACCTTTTTAGAAGAGTAGCCTACTTTTAATCTTAGCATAATAAAAATCTAAGACATTTGGGTAAAGGATAAAGGATAAAGCCCTCGGCGTTGGTCAATCACTGAGGGGTGCGCCATGCATTCGACTTCATTAAGTATCGTTTGAGTTGACTGAATGCAAATCTGACCTTTACTCGCGGTGGCCTATTGATGTGCCGAGCAATTGTTGCTCTCCTCCCAGAAAAGTCTGCTACCTATTTGCAGACCCTGGAAGGATGGAAGGTTCGGTGGGCCATGGGCGCTGGGATCGATTCCATGTGTGTATCGCAGTGGCGCCTCCAACCACTGCGCCACACGCGCCCGTTAGAAGTTTGAGCATGATATGATATTTTTCGAATTATTTATTTTCTTTCGCAGTTGGATTACGTACCTCTCAATGGCCTCAGCACATAGTCTCTTAGCTTTAAGTGCTTAAGTGTACGAGAGATCGTTTCTGGCGATTAAAATGAGCTACAGATTCCGCTATCCTCCCAGATAGGTTTGGTACCAATTTTCTGACCCCGGAGCGATGGAAGACTTGGTGGACCAGCGGCGCTGCGATCGATCCCATGAGTTTATTGCAGGGCTCCTCCGTGGGCCATATGCGCCCTTTACACTAGTGTAGATATACAAAATGAAAGAAACAATAAGCGAAAATTGAATACCAAGTGAAAAATCGCCAACATCAGGGAAAACATGGTGGCATGTCTGTTGCGGAACATCATCACCGTGGAGATGTTCGGCTTGGTAATGTACTTCATGCTTGCCTATAAATACGCGACTAGACCGGAGAAGTGAGTTTTTACGATGGTCATATTGACCAAATAATTTAAATGTCTGACTAATTTTTTAGCACAGTATAAGTGGGATTTATTTACTTTCCCATAGCTGTAATCGGCTTGACAAATTGATCTTATGAAAAAAGTTTTGGCCTTTTTCAGACCTGATAAAAGAGGACTGTATAGGCTTAGTTTATAGCCACGATATCTCCCACCAGCTTTTGATTACTCTCGATCTCTCTTTATCTGTTCATTGGTTTATTCTATTCATTTAATTAACAGCACTTTTCGAACTGCAACAGCGCGAATTAATATGCATAAGTCGAACAGTACACATGAAGTATATAGTAGTACGCTCAGCGGTCTGCATTTATGACGTTCAATCGTCAAGCTGTGTAATCGTTATGTCGGAGAAAGTGTAAACAGCCGCAAGATTCTGAAACATTTGCAAAACTCCGGACCACAGGTGTCTGCGGTGAGGAACGAACGCGCTATTGTCCTTTCCGGGGAGTAACGCGTTCACCACAACATCATGCGGTTCCTTCGTTTCGCCTGTCTCTCAGCAAGTTCTATCGATCAGCGCTATCATCTATCAGCCGTCAACGGGATTGATCTGGGGAGCCCACATCGGTATTGAACCCAGTTAAGCTGAGGCTGTAGTTGAATTCACAATGCTTACTTTTTATTTTCTCACTTCTATAATTTTTATGGCAGGGTATTGCGGACGACACTGATCGATAGAACAAGCTGAGAGACAGACGAAACGAAGGACCTGTATGGTGTAGTGGTGAACGCGTCACTCATGTGGAAGGACAATAGCGCGTTGGTTCCCACCGCAGACACCTGCGGTCCGTAGTTTTGCAAATATCTCAGCAATCTTGTGACTGTATTTTGCTTAATACCCTCCCATAAAAATTATAGAAGGCAGAAAATAAAAAGTAAACATTGTGAAAATGTAAACAGTTTTTAAAGCATGACAGGGTTCTCATCCTTCATATATTCGGCGTGGACAATCACTTAGTTGAGAATTTCGCTCTTAGGAGAATTGTCGAACAAAGGTGCTTATAGAAAGTGAATCATTCCCGAAACGAATGCGAGCTTTCATGTCTGATTTCGAATTGTTAAGTTTACTGATTTCAGCATAGGTATGGTGTTATCGATCATCATCCACACTTTTCTCGTGCTTATGTTTGTGTTTCCATCAGTGAGTGCTTCAGCTATTCACTTTTTTGCTTGTAATTTTAACCAATATGTTGTAATAAAAGGGCTCGTGTGGCGTAGTGGTTGGACGCGCCACTGCGACACACACATGGAATCGATCCCAGCGCCAATGACCCACCAAGCCTTCCATCTCTCCGGGGTCAGCAAATTGGTACCATACTTGTCTGGGAGGATAGCAGCACTGGCTCGATACATCGGCAGGCCACCGCGAGTCATTGTAAAGGCCAGATATAAATTCAATCACCTCCAACGATACTTAATGAAGTCGAATGCATGGCGCATCCCACAGGGATTGATCAACGCCGAGAGCTTTATCCTTTTATCCTTTACATCATTTATTCTATTAACTTCTATAAATATGAGTTAAAGAAAATCGCTGGATATAACAATGGCTACTATAACGAGAGCTCTTCTGATAGATTCCTTTGTTATAACCTACCACAGTCAGCTTAAAATTCTTTGCTTACATTAAAGAACAATTTTTATGAAGAGCTTGTGAAGCGTATTCAACAAAGAAGTAAAGCCACAGTTGTCTTGAAACTTCTTTGATCATCCTTCAAAAGGAATGGGTGCGAGGTCCATCACTAGTTCAACAGCATTTCGTTCTGAAGATATGATTTTGTCATACAAGCGGGGTAGGTTAACTATTAGCTCTAGCGACCTGGGAAAGCCCGTCCTAAACGTTTCTCGTTCTTGAGCTGTGCTAATTTCCATGGTTTAAATGTCAGCTTGTATTTATTTCTTTATTAGTTCTATTCCAACAAAAATTATGAGCTGTGAAAGTACACGGGAATAACTAGATCCCTTCTACTACCATTTCCATATTACGAGAAGAGGTAACGAGAACCCCATATCTCTATGAGCCGCTCATAGTAATTTCAGGAACCAGTTTTGCTTTGGTGCTTTTAATAATTTTTTGTATGTACTTTTCACGTTTTTCTGTGATTCTTGCAGCTACCATTTGCTAAAGTGGTGCTGGGCTTGTTGCACTGGTAGGAAGCCTCGGTTTTCTTCTCTTATTGGTGCCTCGTGGCTGGTGGAGATACGATAGGAATTCCTCATTTGCGGAACTGAATCGTGTCAGGCTAACAGCGCGCAATTCTTTGGGCAGATTCTTTCTTGATTGGCCAGTCATATAGGGCAAGAATTCCATCCAAAATTTTTCTTTGAGTGATTTATCACTTCCTTTTTGGGTGATGTCCATGTTTCTCTCTCAGCTTGCAAATCAACTGAGTCTTCGTTTCTCGCTCAGCTTACAAATCAACTGAGTCTTCAAACGAGGAAAATCCGGGATTCAGTACAATGGCATCGCTGCAGAGTCGTCAAGAACACACCATGTTCTCTTCGAGAAGATGTGATTAATTTCCACATGAACCTTGTCACTAGGTTGTTTTCTCCTGTGATTGTCACTGTTTTCTTTTCTCGGACAACAAAATCATGTTGAAGTGACATTCTATGAATGCGAAATCCATCATATAGTTTCCACCCTCACACCAGTCATTCGTGGCAAAATTTCTTGTTTCTTATCAACGATTTTTAGCTTTTCCTGTTGGATTCAGGTCCTTCCATAGCAAATGGATGTGAAAATGAAGCAAAACGTTTTAACTTTTATTTCCTTCCTATCCTCATCTTCTAATGGCCATGTACGATGTATACACAACCACAAGAATGCTAAGATATGAGCTAGATTCGGATCCCAGCCTTGCTTCGAACCCACAGTTACATTTACCTTCACGTGCTATCCACCACATCGGCTGTGGTCCTTTGCCTTCATTTCACTTATGTTTTACTCTATCGGTTCTATCAGGCACTTTTTTGCTACTTTTTTGCTGGTGTCAACGATAGACGTTGAAAGACAAAAACATGGCTGAGAAGATGTCAGAGAAAGGGTATGTCATCGATTAGTGTTGTGGATAGCACGTGAGCTCCCAGTAAGAGTAACTGCGGATTCGCAGCCCATTGACGTTCCGGGTCCTATTCATACCTCACCATCTTTGTGGTCACGTGAAAGAATTTTTGCTCGAGATTACTTTCTCATAAGAGCATGTGGTAAAAATGACAAGGCTCTCGCAATTTAACTAGCTCATAGTAGTCTTCTTACTTTTGGTCTTCTCCTAGGCGATTTGATGAAATTTTGCATTCCTTGTGGTAATTTTAATTCATTCCATGAAAAAAGAGTGCGTGTGGCGCAGGGGTTGGAGGAGCTACTGCGACATGCACGTGGAATCGATCCTTGCGCCCATGGCCGACCAAGCCTTCCAACCTTCCAGGGTCGGCAAATTGGTACCAGACTTGTCTGGGAAGATAGCAGCACTGACTCGATACATCGGCAGGCCACCGCGACTCATTGTAAAGGCCAGATTTGCATTCAGTCACCTCCAACGATATTTAATGAAGTCGAATGCATGGCGCATCCCCCCAGGGATTGATCAACGCCGAGAGCTTTTTTTTTATCCGAGAATCGGCAGTTTCTTGCCTTGTCGGGTGTGCCGGATGTTGACCCGGTTATAGCGAGGATTTATGAAAGCCGAAAGTTAATCGCCTCTCAAACGTTGTGTCATCACCCGACGTGGTAAACGGCAGAGCCCACTGTTAAGGTTACAACGGCTGTTTTATTGCTAGTTATTACATTGGTTTTATGTGCATTTCTAGTTTGAGAATTCTAACGGCGTCACCACAGGTAGCGGCAGCACTTTGTTGATCAGTAAGATGTTTACTTACTCGAGAGAGTAGGTATTTTTCATACCAGTGGCGTTTTTCCGATTTCTTTGCTGTTAGCCGAAGCTAGGAATGACTCATTCTTTCGAGACTGCTAAACGATTCTGGAAGGATGAAATCTTCGCCGGAGGAGTGTGAGTGAAAATGGGAGTTTTTCCGATGAGGTTAACTGTTCATTACTGCATTTATACATGTACCGGAATGATAAAAAAGATAGTAACTCCCACGTCCGACTTTCTATTAACCTCGGCGTGGATTGGTCTTCGCGTGACATATTTGGTGGAAGACTCGTAGAAAACGGTGAGTCTATTTCTACCTGCAAGATACTTCCGACTTGCAAAAGAAGCACTGACACTAAGAAAAAAGATCGTCTTAGCTTGACAAGCCATACACTTTCTCTGCCACTGCCTAAAACACTAAGTCGTTCAGAAAAGATAGTTGTTAAAAATGGTGGTCGTGCATGATATTGTGAGAATCATGCTGCACACAAACGACGACGATGCGTTTCCTAACGGTACTGAATGTATAATAACACACCAGTAAATTTGACGGTGTCTCTTTTGAACAAGGGCACGTGTGGCGCAGTGGTTGGAGGCGCCACTGCGACACGCACGTGGAATCGATCTCTGCGCCTATGGCCCACCATCCTTCCATCCCTCCGGGGTCGGCAAATTGGTACCAGACTCATCTGGAAGGATATCAGCACTGGCTCGATACATCGGTAGGCCAACGCGAGTCATTGTAAAGGCCAGATATGCATTCAATCACCTTCAACGATACTTAATGAAGTCGAATGCATGGCGCATCCATCAGGGATTGATCAACTCCGAGAGCTTTATCCTTTTTTTATCCTCTTTTGGACCGGCATAATGTTACGGCCCACAGATGAGCAGCGATTTAATAATTGTAACACTGATATATTCATTTCAGTTGATGAGTTATTTCATGCTCGCCATTCATCGAATGCTCAGCACCAAGATGCGCACTTTATTGTTACTCATTATGATATCAAAGTCATTTGAGGTTGGTCAGCATAGTGAAAAGACTGCCATTTTTATTATTGTTACTTGTTTACCCTCTTCCTTACTTGGTACTTACTCAGTACTTGAATGGCCCGTCCTCGCTGGTTGTGCGGGCTCCAGCATATTCTCCACTTTTCGGAAATTTGCTGGTTAAGCCATTGTGGTTCCCTGGAATCCCGAGGTCAGCCTAGCCAAAGTCTGCCCCAGTTCTTCACCACCACAAGAGTCGCAGTCCTTGTGAATCAGAGGGAGATTTACCACCATGCGACTTTGATATCAGGAAGGTGGTGCATCCTGGTATTGCTTTAGTCTTAGTTAGGCTTCCTGATGGAAACGCTGGACTCCTTCTCATCCCGGGATACTGCCAGAGGGATGAATCCTCCATCCCCTTGCACATGGCAGCACAACACCCAGGAACACCTCTCAGCCACGATGAGGCGGTAAACCTTTAAGAAGCTACCTTACTTTTACTTACTTATATGTACTTGGATAACAGAATGATGCGAATTAATAGAGAACCATGCGAGAGCACTAGTGTGATTCAATCCTAATTTAACTAGCAAATTGCTAGTTGTGCAAAATCACGAAATACTCATTCAAAGACTTTCTGAAGTCATTACCGGAGGCAGTTAGCTGCTAATGTGGAACTGAGAAGGACTTACCATCTTGTAAATAGGTTATGAACGTTTGAAAGTTGCTTATTCTTAATACAACGTCTGAATGAAAGTGTCGACTCTTTCATATCTTGGGAAGTATCTCACATGATTGTCAGGCAGATGTAAACTGCCGTTTGGCATCTAGGGAAAAACCCAGTCGAGATGCTTTGATGCGCGAAAGACTCTTAGGGTGTTATTACTATTATTATTATTATTATTATTATTGTTATTATTATTATTAGTGTTGTCGTTATTAACCAAATGTTATCACTAACAGTTGTCATTGACTTCATTGGGCCTACGGGCTAATTTTTAGGGTCCAGCAATGAATGCCGTGATGAATATCCATCGTGTTGCTGAAGGGTTGTCGTGTGTTCAGACGGATGTCAACTTGTCGTTAGGCGATGTCAAGAGTAGAGCGGAAAACTTTAAAAAAGTTAGTCTTAATTTCGAATAAAACGAAGGACAAGTATAAGGTAAGAATAAGGCAATAGCAGTTGTTCACAAAAGTTGTCAGAAGAGCTAACAAAGAGGGAAAGTTCTTTGGTATTGCCTGTATAATGTGGGAAACTAGTACCTTCTTATTCGATTCTCAGCTGTTTCCCAAGTGATGGATCACTTTGTGGTACGGAAAATTACGCACCTAAACTCTTTTTCTTCAATATTCATAAAATCCAGCTTCAATTTCTATAGAAAGAGTACTCTATCGATCGGTTTTAATGTGTAGATTTGAGTAATCGATTTTTTCCGCATATATGAACAATTCAGAGTTTGAAAGCACACGCACCTATTACGTCTTTATCTTTTCACATTATTTCTTTGTAATGAAATCACTCCCAACAATGAGTGCTAACGCCTTTTTCTCGCTGTTTACTACTTTGTCGTGTCAGTTGATTTCTTCCAGATTATTGCAAATAAACTACAAAACATGATGATAAAACTGGTCGCACCAATCAATAGTTTCCGCGGTATTCTCAGAAAGATCGACACCAAAGTTCGGAGGTAATGTTAAGATTTTGGATTATTCGCGTATTTTCTTAGATGAGAGTACTTCTCGAGTCACAAGCAAGTAGTTTTTCAGTTGGTTTCGATGGTCGATATAGAGGTTCATAGTTCATATAGAGCTTCTAAGGGCGTGGGTGGCGCAGCGGTTGGAGGCGCCACTGCGACACACAGGTGGAATCCGTACCCGGACCCATGGCACACCAAGCCCTCCATTCTTCCTGGATCTGAAAATTGGTACCAGACTTTTCTGGGAGGATAGCAGCGCTGGCTCGGAACATCGACAGGACACCTCGAGTCATTGTAAAGGCCAGATATGCATTCAATCACCTCCAACGATGCTTAATGAAGTCGAATGCATGGCGCATCCCTCAGAGATTGATCAACGCTGAGAGGCTTACACTTTTATTCTTCTAAAGAGCTTCTAGAAGAATGAACAGTTCATATGTTTATTTGAAGCTCAATTCGAGCAATATATTGGTTCTTTGTTAATTATTTAGGTTTCTACTACTTTTAGAATTATCGAGTCAATACGAACACAATACCGAGCTCTCACATCACTTACCAATCTCTGTCAACGTTTCATGAAGAAACCCTATGCAATTGTATGTATTTTGTCGCAGATACAGAAAAGTTACCATAATCACGTTATTAATTAACACTAACATCGGGAAAGGGCGTATGTGGCACAGCCGTTGGAGGTGCATTGCAACACACACTTAGAATTGATTCTCGCGCCCATGGCCCACCAAGCCTTTCATCCCTCCGGAGTCGGCAAATTGGTACCAGACTTGTCTGGGAGGATAGCAGCACTGGCTCGATACATCGGCAAGCCACCGTGAGTCAATGTAAACGCCATATATGCATTCAATCACCTCCAACGATACTTAATGAAGTCGAATGCATGGCGCATCCCTTAGGAAGTGATCAACACCGAGAGCTTTACCCTTTAATTTCTTAGCACCGGGAAGCGGAATAACTTCAGCTCACACGTGACGTGATGCAATGTAGCCGGTACGATTGTATATCCATTCACGCGTAACCGTTTTAATGACTTACCCTCTAAGCTTTAAATGGATATATCTCAATTCGTGGTGACCTTTTCCAATTTGAATAAGAACTGTGGAATCTGAACTCCTTTGCCGAAGACATTTTCTTTTCACTGTTAATTTGGATGGTCAAAATTTTTTTCCCCTAAATTTTCGAAAGCCATGTAGCGATTCTCTCATTTTGACACCACTTTTGAGCTGGTACTTTGTTGCTTTGACCAGAATCAGTGAATCCTGAGGTTTCATTGTTTACGATGATTCTACAGTTTTCGTCAACAGTGTAACTTTGAATAGGTCGTAGTGCTCAACTTTGGTGCAGATTTACTCTTTAGCTGTGCATCCAGTTGAAAATGGCCAACTTATTCATAGCTTAGACATCTTGGTGGGAAATGAGCTCAGCGTTGTAGTTTACTACTTTACAGTTCGGCACCCAAAGCCACGATTAAACTGCAGAGCATTGGGAGCGGGGTGAAAATGTAGTAGTTGAGAATTTTCTTCTAGAATTTTCTAGAATTCTTCTAGAATTTAGTATTTTTCTTCCCAAATAATTCCAGACTTTTTTTCATGTACAGTGTAAAAATCTATTCGACCAACTGTTCATCTCATGCGTCTCCACCGACAATTTCATCAGTCTTCCCGGTTGTGATACGATCAAAAGGGCCAGCTCAGTGAGTTGGCCAGAGTTTTATGCAAAAAGTTCAATAGTTCCTTTCTGATAATCTTCCAATTTCACCTACTTCCAGGGACATATTTTGTTTCATTGCAGATTTCAATTTCTTCTTTTCTCCCATTTATTTGTGCCCATTTCAAAACTTCACCTACTTCCAGGGACATATTTTGTTTCATTGCAGATTTCAAGTTCTTCTTTTCTCCCATTTATTTGTGCCCATTTCAAAACTTTTTAACTTATTATTTACTGCCTACTCTTTTTAATGGCAGGGTATGCATTGTGAAATATAACCTTAATTATGCTGAGATATTTGCAAAACTCCGGACCTTAGGTGTCTCCGGTGGGGAACGAACGCGCTATTGCCCTTTCCGGGGAGTAAAGCGTTCACCACCACACCATGCGGGTCCTTCTTTTCTCCTGTCTCTCAGCTAGTTCAATCGATCTTTTTGCCATCAGCAATCACCCGTCAGCAGGATTGATCTGGGGAGCTCAAATCGGCAACGAACCCAATTAAGCTGACAAAAAGATCGTTACAACTAGCTGAGAGACAGGCGAAACGAAAGACCTGCATGGTGTGTTAGTGAACGCATTACTACCCGGAAAGGATAACAGCTTATTCGTTCCCCACCACAGACACCTGCGGTCCTGAGTTTTGCAAATATCTCAGCCACATTAAAGTTATGCATCACAATGTATACCCTGTCGTTAAAAAGAAGTACGCAGTAAGTAATAAGTTAAAATTTTGATTATAACTGCAGCCTCAGCTTAAATGGATTCGTTGCCGATTTGGGCTCTCCAGATCAATTCCGCTGACGGATGACTGCTGATGGCAAAAAGATCGATTGAACTAGCTGAGAGGTGGGAAACGAAGGGCCCGTATGGTGTGGTGGCGAACGCGTTACTCCACGGAAAGGACAATATCGCATTCGTTCCCCACCGCAGAAACCCGCGTTCCGGAGTTTTGCAAATATCTGAGCATCATTAAAATTATATTTCAAAACTTTTTTTCATTAAGATCTTTATGAAAAAGAGTTGAAAATACGATTCTGTTTCACACAATGTTGAACCAGTCACGAGTGCATCTGTTAAGGCAAAGTCGCACTCCTCATCCGCGCTCATAACCTATGAGGTAGTTTCAATACAAAATTTTTAGGTGTGTCAAGCAACAGGCTCGTTTGTGGAGGAAAATGTCTGTAATTTTCCGTCAGTCGCAAAGAAAGGTACGACTTGACAATGAGGTGTGAGAATTTTGCGAAAATAGGAAGTAAACCATAATTAGCACAGGAACCTTTAAAAGATGTCTTCTAAGTGACTTGTAAGAGAACTTCGTCATAAGTTATACCAGAACTCTTCTATTATTCTGACCTTTTTCTCAGAAAACTGTTACTCAAAACTTGATACCTGATACTTGGACGGCCCGTCCACATGGTTCTTCAGGCCCCAGCACAATCACCAATTTTTTCGGAAAATTGCTGGCTAAGCCATTGTGGTTCCTTGGAGTACCGAGGACAGCCTGGCCAAAGTTTGCCCAAAGTCTTCACCACCACAGGCAGCCGCAACCCTTGAAGATCAGAGGGAGATTTGCCACTGGAAACGCCGAACTTCTTCTCAGCTTTGGAGACCTTGCCGGGAGGACGGAATCCCCCTCTGTGTATCGCAGTGCGGCACCCATTAACACATCCCAGCCTCGATTTCGCGGTAAGCCGTTGGGGAGCTCTCAAAACTATTCAAAAAAGGCAAAAAACTGTTCTGAGGACCCAAAATTCCGAGCTAATGATCGGTAATATTTTGCAGTTATTGTCGATGGTTACTTCGTTCTCGTTAAAAATTTGTTTTCCGTCGGTAGAAAAACAGCGGAGACGACGCTATTTTTCCACATCAAAGCAGCTACATTTGTATGTGTTTAAACATTGTTTACTAACCTCTACACTTTCATAGATCATGCAATCATGTTTTTGATATGTTGTTTTTCGCACAGCAAGCGGTTCGAAGTTGTTTTATAACGTCTTATTAGAAATGATATAAATGGGTGTATTGATTTGTCACAGTGATCTCCCTCATGTGAGGGATTCCAATAGCCAGTAAGTCTTTGGGCTGCGCAGCCCGTCCCCAGATGGAGGATGTGCGGTTAATCGCGGACTAAAAGCGACATTTTTGGTTTCAGGGGACGGACTCCTTGTTTCTGCTGCGCCGATTTAGCACACGCTCTTTGTATTTAGGAGGCGTATTTATGCACTGTGTGTGTGTGTGTGTGTGTGTGTGTGTGTGTGTGTGTGTGTGTGTGTGTGTGTGTGGATGCATTCTAGTTTATGCGGATTGTATTCTACGAGCCTATTCGGCCAAGAGCGCGCAATCAAGTAACAGGGAAATATATGGAAGGCAGTGGTTACCAGTTGTCCCCTACAAATAAGCTCCATGTGCACTCTTGGAAAGCCTGGCAAGCTACTCGTGAGTATATCCAGGACTCACGTTCAGAGCCCAGCAAGCTATACGTGGGTATCAAAATGCTAAACACAGTAAAAAAAAGGCCTTATTCCTCAAACCCCGGGAGAGCCTTCTATTCGGCAGCGTTGGGTAAGACGAGTACGGAGAGGTGGCTAAAATCTTAGGGCCAATGGAAAGTGTCTGGATCACGAAGAAATACGTAGACGATTTATACCTACAATGCGCGTACACTTGCATGCGAGTCCTCGATAGAAGACTTGCTCATGCAAGCATGAATAATAAGGCACGATGTGTCATCGGCCTGGCCGAGACGAGACGACGCCACCCATTCAACGCTGTCTATGACACTGGAGAAGAACTGTTCCTCGGAACATGCGACAGTAGAGGCGTAGGCGGTGTCGGCGTTCTCGTCAACACGAGTTTGTCCATGAACATCGATTCATTCGAACAGCTTACAACCCGAATCGGACGTTTACAATTAAAACGAGGTGAATCAACACCGGTTTTGACAATCTTCGTCATTTATGCGCCAACATCAAACTATAACGAAGAAGAAGTCAAAGTGCTTTATATGGACTTGGAGAAGCTCTACAGAGAAGACCGCACATTTTTCAAGGTCATCATTGGAGGTTTCAACGCCAAGACTGGACCAAGAAGATCGTCTGAGGAACGTCTCAGTGGGACCCACGGATTAGAATGGAACGAACAGGGTGAGCGGCTGTCTGAGTTTATCACGACGGCCAAGACCATCCATGGTAACTCGCAATTCCACAAGCTCCACACTCAACGCTGGACGTGGTAGTCTCTGGAGAGTACCATATCGACATAGATCACATCATAGTAAATAGGATGTTTTCCTAACCGATGTCGCTGTTGTTCCAAAATTCTGCACGGGACAAAACATCGTTTCCTTCGTGCAAGATTCCATTTCTCGCAGAACGGAGAAGAAGCTGCTAAATAGAAAAACCTAATTTCCAGAACCACCGTAATTTGGGACTTATTCAACTCATTAGTCGCGGCTGTTGGGAAGATGCCGTTGTTGATAACATTGACGAAGAATAAGATCGGCTCATTCGACATCTTCACTTTAGCGCTATGAAAGCTGAGAGTTCGAAAGTCACCAAGTGATTCCGTGCTGGAGTATCAGATCCAATGTTTTTTGGAGACGTTTGTCTCCAGAGACGTTCGAGCTGATACACCAGCGCGGACTCATACGAGCTGCAGGCAACAGCGAACTAACACCCGAACTTGCAAAACAGTGCAAACAGGCGATAAAAGAAGACCTTGAAGAAAGAAGAGTAGCAGTAATGGTCCAAGCTCCACAGGCTGGGAAATGCATTCGCAAAGCCCATCGAAGCTTCGCCAATTACAAAACCAAGATGATTGCACTCCGGAGCCCATACGGAACAGTTACAGCCTTGAGAAAGACAATGAAGAAAATCATTTACGAATACTACTCGGATCTCCTCAATAGTCACGTCTACCTTATGTCATATGAAATAAAGGAGGATGCAAATCCGTCATGCCATTTCGTCGGTGAAAAATTGAACAACACCAGGTCCGGACAAGATAAGACCAAAACACTTGAAGAACCTTCCGCCAGTCTTCGTAAAGGCTCTGCCTCGGCTCTTCACATGTTACCTTTCTGAATGCAAGGTCCCTACTGAGTGGTAGATCAGCAAGACCGTGTTATTGCTCAAAAAGGTTGACCTGCACGATTTCGGCAACTATCGCCCAATCTGATTGCTGTCTGTCGTCTACAAACTTTTCACTCGAGTCATCCCAAGCAGGATCGACATAACACTGGACGAAGGAGAGCTATGTAAGCAAGCAAGGGTTCAAAAAGGATTTAGTACGATGGACCACCCACGTCGACACGATAACAAAGCTCATTGAAGATTAATGTGAACATTTTGAGGCATTTAAAGAAGATTTGAAAAGTTGGTGTAATGGATGTCGTGCTAATTGATAATACGTCGCAAAACGGAAGCTGGGGTTGCTGCGCCTTTAAAAATATCAGGTTTTGTTAAGAGATGGGTTGACAAGTCTGGTTCTTCATGATTTCTGCAGTTTTCGTCACTTAAAGATAAATACACACATTCGCTTCCAATAATTTGATATCGTATCATAATGGAGAACACATTGGCTGATGTGAGTTCACCTTTATTCATTTGCTACCCAGAAGTTTATTTGGCGCACAGCACCATTTCGCTAGAGTTTTCGTAATCATTCGATACCATATTCAGAAAAGATGCCTTCTTAGAAATACGTAGGTGCAGCGTCTACTCACGGGTAGCCTGTCAGTCTCTTCCAGATTATATGGGAGAGGTCATTTGTTGGAATTGACTCCTAACCGCCTCTCTTGTACTTTTTAGTAACGTTATTGGAAACTTCTGCCTAAATAGATTCGTAGAATACAATCCACCTAGACGAGAACACATCCATGCGTGCATGCATGAAAACGTCCTCGTTAAGGCAGAGGATATGCGTTAATTTGGAGCGGAAGAAACAGGGATTCTATGCCCTGGATCCACATGCGGATCAGGAAAGCAAAATTCTACTTTAGTAAGAGATTAATACCCTATTCGACACCAGATAATCGTCACGCTACCCAACGAATAACCGGCAAGAGCTCTCTCTACGAGGGACATGTACAAAGAGCAGAAAAAGCAAGGAACAGCAGAGCTCAATTAGCTAATTGTTCAAGCTCCTTATTTGAACAGTAGTTTGAAACGATTAGTTCTCGTTATGCCTGTCGAATATGCCGAGCGTACTATTTAACTCTCAGGGTTAAGCGAGCAAATGACATTGGTTTCTGAACTCAAACACTGATTAATTAAATAAGCTGATTTTCTCTTATTGTTTAATTCCTTTCGTCTAAATGAAAATGAAAGGTACAGAAGATGAGTTAGACCATGGATCCTACTCCGTATTCACTTTTAAATTCAGAGGACATCATAATTGTAGGAAAATTAGCGTAGAAAGTCGGATTTCTTAACTAAAATGAAGAGCATACAGCTTACCTCACCTGTATCACCAGTTGGTACCGTCGAGTCGAAAAGGTGGTCGCGAAGTCGAGTGTTCTTTGATCTCTTCACTACATCTTCGATGCCCTTGAAAGCTCCTCAAGCCGCTCGTTTCCTTTCTGCTCAGTTCTGAAGCTAAGTCGTTCATCATATTGATTTCCCGACCTAGATAGACATAACTGGAGCATTCGGAGATATTCGTTCTGTTGAGCGTGAATGGGGTAAACAAAACCAATCTGTTCTTCATGAACATCGTTTTTTTGAGATTTAGTCGAAGACCAATCTTTCCACACGCTTTATCAAAGTCTGCAAGCATGCGTTCCGCTTGGCTAATGTCTGGTCTTATAAGAGCGATATCATCAGCAAAGCGTAGATGGTGTAATTGGCGACCATTCATTTTCATTCCCATGTTATCCCATTCCAATGTTTGCATGACGTTCTGAAGGGAGGCTGTAAATAATTTTGGCGAGATTGTATCGCCCTGCCTAACTCGTCTTTTGACGTCCACGTTAATACCGTTGTAGAATGGTGAAATCTTGGTTGTGAAATTTTTGTATGGCTCACGAAGAATCTTTATGTAGGGAGTAGGGACTCCTTGACTACCAAGGGCTTCCATGACTGCTTCTATCTCAATTGAATCAAAAGCCTTCTCTAAGTCGATGAAAGTGATACAGAGCGGTCTTTTGAACTCTCGCGATACTTCAATGAGCCTTGTTAACGTGTGAATGTGGTCCATCGTACTAAATCCTTTTCGAAACCCTGCTTGTTCGTACGGCTGTCCTTCGTCCAGTGTTTTGTCAATCCTGTTTGAGATGACTCGAGTGAAATGTTTGTAGACGACAGACAGCAAGCAGATTGGGCGATAGTTGCCTATATCGTGTAGGTTTCCCTTCTTGAACAACAACACGGTCCTGCTGGTCTTCCACTGAGTAGGGACCTTGCATTCAGACGGGTGACGTGTGAAGAGACGAGCCAGTGTGTTTACGAGGACTTGCGAAAGGTTCTTGAGGTGTTCTGATCGCATCCTGTCCGGACCTAGTGCTATTCGATTTTTCACCGACAAAATGGCATGTCGGTTTTAGGTAGGGAGAGCCGGTGGAACAACATATCCATCCTCTTTTATTTCATGTGACATAAAATGAACATGGCTATAGAAAAAATCTGAGTAGTATTCGTTAATGATTTTGCCAATTGCCTTTCTGCACGTTACAAACGTTCGGTCTGGAAGCCGGAGTGCAATCATCTTGGTCTTGTAATTGGCGAAGCTTCGGTGGATTTTGCGAATACTTTTCCAACCTCTGCAGCTGCGACCATTACTACTGCTCTTTTCTTTCTAAGATTTTCTTTTATTGCTTGGTTGCATTGTTTTCCAAGCCACGCTAGCGTATCAGCTCGGTTGTTTCTGGAGGTAGATGTTTCTCGGTGACTTTCGCATTCTCAGCTTTCATAGCGCTGACGTAAAGATTTTGAATGAGCCGATCGCACTTTTCGTCGATGTTATCAACTACGGCATATTTCCGACAGCCGACTAATAAATTGAATAAATCGCAATTTTTTTGTAGTTCGGGACTTCGATTTTTGAATCCAGCCGCTTTTTCTCGTTTCCGCGAGAAGTGGTATCTTGCAGGAAGGAGGCGATGGTCCGATCTCGGGTAGAATTTTGTGACAATAGCGACATTGGCATATTTAGTTATGGAACTCTCCACTGGGAGACTCCCACGTTCAGCGTTGAGGTTGCGGCTTTTGAAATTGCGAGTTACCATGGGTGGTCTTGGTCGTCATGATAAACTCAGGGAGCCCGCTCACCCTGCTCGTTCCATTCTAATCCAAGCGTCCCATTGTGACGTTTTTTAGACCTTCTTGGTCCAATCTTGACGTTGAAATTTCCAATGATAACCTTGAATATATGGTCTTCTCTGTAGAAGTTCTCCAAGTCCATGTAGAACGCTTCGACTTTTTCATCGTCATAGTTTGATGTTGGCGCGTAAACGACGAAGATTGTCAAAGCCGGTATTGATCCACATCTTTTTAATCGTAAACGTCCGATTCGTGTTGTAAGCTGTTCGAATGAATCGATGTTCATGGACAAACTCGTGCTGACGAAAACGCCGACAGCGCCTACGCCTCTACTGTCGCGTGTTCCGAGGAACAGTTCTTCTCCAGTATCGCAGACGGCGTTCAATGGGTGACGTCGTCTGTTCTGGGCCAGTCCGGCGACGTCTTACCTTATCCTTCTTGCTTCCATGAGCATGTCCTCTGTCGAGTAATCGGAGTCAAGTGTGTGTGCATTGTACGTACAGATCGTCACCATAGTTCTTTGTGATCCAGGCAGCTTCCATTGGCCCTGAGATTTTAGCAGCCTCTCAGCACTCGTACTACCCAATGCCAAATTGGGGCTCTTTCGGGGTCATGGAAATAAGGTCCGTTTCTTTTTCTGTCTAGCATTTTGATACCCACTTGTAGCTTCCTGGGCTCTGAGCGTTGGACTGGGTATACTCATGAGTAGCTTGCCAGGCTTTCCCAGAGTTGACATTGAGCTAATTTGTTGGAGGGAACTGTTAAGCGCCTCTCATATACTTCCCTGTCACCTGATTGCAAGCTTTTGAATTGACTCGTAGAATACAATCCGCATGAACTAGACCGCACCCACACACGCATGCATGAATACGCCTAGCAAATACAGAAAGGTGTGTACCAAATCGGCGCAGCAGAAACAGGGAGTCCATTCCCTGGATCCACCTGCGTCTGAGGGAAACAAAGGTCGCTTGTGGTCCGCGGTTAACCCTCTATCCGCTGCCTGAGGACGCGCCACGTAGCCTCGCGACTAACCGGCTATCGGGATCCGTCATGTGAGGAAAGTCCCTGGTTGCGTCAGCCTACTTAGTGACAATAATAATAGCTGTGAAATTCCTACACTATCTTGTAATGCAACGTGAGCAAAGTTCCACAGTTGACATCAGGAAATTCTACTATAGCGTATTTTTCACGGTGTGGGAAAGATTATTATGTCAGTGGAGGCCAAAAATTATAATAAGTAATAAATATAAATAAAAAAATGAGTTTTGAAAAGTAAACATCTCCTATACTGTTCTTGTAGACTCCTACCCGTCCCAACGGTTTATCGCCTCATCGTGGCTAGGAGGTGTTCTTGGGTGAGTCTCCCAAGCTGAGAATGAGTCCGGCGTTTTTATTAAGAAACCTAGCTTAGAGTAAACCAGTACCGGCAATACTAGGCTCCACCACTGTCTTGGTATCAAAGTCGCATGGTGGCAAATCCACCTTTGATCCACAAGGGCTGCGACTGCCTGTGGTGGGGATGGTCTGGGGCAGACTTTGGCCAAGCTGACCTCGGGTTTGCATGGAGCCGCAATGGCTTAGCCAGCAAATCTTCGAAAAATGGAGATTATTCTCGTGTCCGCACAATCGGTGAGAACGGGTCATTCAATTGTCAAGTATCAAATAAGTGTAGGAGATAATTCCTAACGAAAGGTGAGGAAAACTGGCAATTAACCTCTTTCTTGTATATGGGAACTTCGTACACAACACATCTTTTCGCGATTTCCTTTCCAACGACTATTCACTTCCAGTACATTCGAAGAGCATCATGGAAGATGACATCGAAGGAGAGGACGTTCTATAGAGTACGCCTAGTCATGACGCTTATCCTTAGCTCGACACCGTTCTGTTTCATGTGTATGGACATGGGCGTGTATTCGGTGAGGAATAATGATATTGCCAATTATTTTCGGGTACTGACTGTGCCGAAAAGGTGTTTCGAGCACTTTTTCTTTCGAAGGAAACTATAGTTTTTTCTTGAGAAATTGCTTATAACATGATGTTGATCCGACCAACCTATGAATGCTACTCCCATTTGTCGCAAGGGTACGCGTCATTTTTAGACCTCTTCTTCGCAACTTGTTCCCAATATTTTTTACAATCATTTCTTAAATATACGCTTTATTCAATGTCTAATGTAACTTGTAAAAACTGAGACGTAGTGAAACATTTTTTTATATGAAGTACGATGTCCGTTTTGTCGGGAAATTGACTTTTCCTTCATTCCAAAATGCCTACGCTTGTGGTAAACTTTATATTAATTGACAACGAAAATCACTAAAATCCCCATAGTTCTTTACCAGCAAAGAACAATATGCCTGTTTTGTCGAAAAATTCCGACTTTTACTGCCGATGTGCTGGGGTGGAAACTGCTACCGGGGCTTGTGAATTTTTTTTTGCTTCGATTCGTTTCGTCAATGCCGATGTCACCAGTAGCGAGGCTATTCAACCCTGCTGTCACAGCCACGAAACACTTGCCATTAGGAAAAACGGTGTTTAAGGATCGTCGTCCGTTCTAATGTATTTTAGAACTTGGTATATACACATATGTGTGTACGTATGTATGTATATATATATAACATATATAACTTATACACGTATGTATATATGTCAGTGTTTTAGACGGGCAGAGTCCAGTGTCCTCTGTTGGCTGTACACGTCCATTAGGTGCCATACTTTTCTTGCGGATATCATATATTTAAACTACGTAGGAATCATTAATTCTGTCTTCGTCTACTATATGAATGCACATGAGTTTCCATACGATCGTTTATTGCGTCATAATTTTTTAAATCAGGTTCTATCGAATGTCTATTACTACACCGGTCTTGTGACAATCGATTATCCATCCCATTATGAAGTAAAAGTGAGTGTTTTCACCGTCGTTCGTCTTTTACGTCTAAGAAATTGGATAAAAATTGGTTTGATGTGGAATACTAATAGGCTTTTCGATTGTCAAAATGCATAATCTGTGACGAAACAGACATCGTATTCATTTTATAGATTCACCTCCAAAAAGTTTACTGCCTTATCTTGACTGGGAGGTATTTCTGGGTGTGGGACTGCAATGTACAGCGGTGGGATTCATCATCCAGCAAAGCCTCCCGAACTGAGAAAGTGTCTGGCGTTTCCATCAGGGAGCTCAGCAATGAGTAAACCACTGCTAGGATCCACTACCGTCCTGGTATCCAGCTAGTCGAATACTGACAAAACTCCTTCTAATCCACAAGAGCTGCGGCTCTCTGTGGTGACGATAACCTGGGACAGACTTTGGTCAGGCTGATCTTGGGACTGCAAATAACCACAATGGCTTGAGCAGCGAAACTCCGAAAAATGGAGAATATGTTGGGGCCATACAACCAGTGAGGATGGGCCGTCCAAGTGCCCAAGTACGTGAGTTTATAGAATGAACGCGTTTACACTCTTTAATTTTCACTTTATTTTTTCTTTTTCATCTTGCCAGAATTATTCCATGCATGTGCTCCTACATTAAAATCCGTAAAAATTTTCTAGGTGTCAGGTACTGGTGAAGCTGCTAAAATGATGAGAAGTCTGCAGGAAGTGTTTTCGCCGCTTACATCGGATATTCGTGAAAGGGATGATCGGTGAGCAAGAAAGAGTTTTCTCTCAGTAGTTCATAACTCAGTTTTTCTTTAGTCTAATTGCTAGAGTCATAAAATTAGATACTAGTTACATAGGACTGCTGTGAGCTTTTGAAAGGGAAATCGGCCAAGCTATGACATCACATTTTCTGGTTCCTATATTAAATTATTGGCGGAATTAATTTTTCACAGTATAACTTCAGTTCTCTCCGTAACCATTTTCATCAACACAAGTATCCAGTGCCTCCCCCCCCCCCCACACACACACACACACACACACACACACACACTCACACACACACACACACACACACACACACACACTCACACACACACACACACACACACACACACACACTCACACACACACACACACACACACACACACACACTCACACACACACACACACACACACACACACACACTCACACACACACACACACACACACACACACACACTCACACACACACACACACACACACACACACACACTCACACACACACACACACACACACACACACACACTCACACACACACACACACACACACACACACACACTCACACACACACACACACACACACACACACACACTCACACACACACACACACACACACACACACACACTCACACACACACACACACACACACACACACACACTCACACACACACACACACACACACACACACACACTCACACACACACACACACACACACACACACACACTCACACACACACACACACACACACACACACACACTCACACACACACACACACACACACACACACACACTCACACACACACACACACACACACACACACACACTCACACACACACACACACACACACACACACACACTCACACACACACACACACACACACACACACACACTCACACACACACACACACACACACACACACACACACACACACAAAGTGGAAAACAAACTTCCCGAAATCTCTATTTCCTTTTACAAGCACCGTATAGTAAGGAGAATGGTTTAAAAAAAACTTTGCATGTAGCCACATTTTCAAATAAAAGTGCCGCTTTTGTTTTAGATGGCGGAACTGTTTCGTCGAACCAAATCCACCAGACGAGAACATACTGTGGACCATCATTCTGCTGTTCGTTATCTCCATTTTTCTGTGCCGATTTGAGGTTTGTGCGTGCTATCGTAGTTCTGTTTTGTAGAACTTCGTTTTTCTAGTTCTGAACGATTTGAATATATTAGGAGCAATGTTAGAAGAGAAGAAGGTGATGTATTGATGTTAAGGGTGATAGCTACTGAGAGAATATTGGACGGAGTAAGTAGAGTTTCTAAAAGTTGATTAGTGACTATTTTAATGAATGAATTAACAAGCGTTACACGAAAATAGCGTTAACTTTTGATGTCTGGGACCTAAATTTTCTCCGTACACCTTGTGAATTGGAGCCCATTCTTGTCGACCAATCTGCTCCTCACATACGACTGGACGTCAGTTAACATCGGATCTATATGGATAGATAGACAAACCCTGTTTCATCTCAACATATGTGCGTCGTAACGGTCACACAACACCAAATTGCTGTACTTGCACCTTTCTTAACGAAGTTGGGCGTTCAAAAACTGTTTAATTCGGAACTTTCTCTTCTTCTATACTTTTTCTAAAGTATTTCGCCGACGATTATCTTCTTACGCCTCATCATCAGTTGCCGAGGTTAAGAATGGATGGTTCAATTTCCTCCTAACTCTATCCTTTTCGTATCAACTTGAAAAATCGATTTTATACAAAATTCAGCATTGTTAATTTATTTGTGTAAATTTTGCCTTTGTTGAACCAATGCCAAGTTATTACCAATTGTTGTTGTGATTCGATGGCTGACTTTTCGGCGACATCGCGTTCTTCAAAGCCTCGATATAGTTTATACAACTGTAGTTGTATAGCCTCTATGACGCTGAGATATTTTGCGAAACTTGTACTCCAGGCCAGATTGAACAGTGATTATCCTTTCCGTACCACACGTTTTACACACGACATCACCGAGCCCTTGCTTTCACTTTCTCTCAACCACTTTCTATCCGTATAATTTGGTGAGCATTATATCTACAGAATTAGTGTGGACCTGTTATACAAATAAGCGCCACTTTGTTAAATACTACTCATCGTTTTGTGAGGAGTGAGACCAGCCGTATGCCGTTCACGTGAGACAAAGACAAATGAAACTCATCTACATGAAAAAAGCGATCTGTAGAAAGCGGCAGAGGCACGTGCGACAGTGAGACACCTGCCTTTTCGATTCATTCCGGAGTTTTTGAAGTTTGTCAATAACGCTTTTTCCATTCATATGTTCTTCCACGTGAGCTTTGGTCGTTGTTTTCATCACTGCATACCAAACACAAGATTAATTATAGTGTGTCTAAATTTGTTCAATCTTCGTATTTGTCTTTAGAGCAGATAACGCCATTTTCAGAAATACGTGAGAAGGAATAAAGGCGGTTGTGTCTTATGTGTCCAATTTTTAGTTGCTAGGAGAAAATCAATCGTACGAATTAGAGGGTTAGCCTTAGGACAGCGATTAGTACCAAAAGTTGCCATTGGCTTCATATTTGAGGTAGAAGCTATAAATTTTTAACCACCCATCCTTACTCTCCTCCCAACAGTTTACCGCCTAATCGTGACAGGGGGGCATTCATGGATGTCGGACTCCGATGTACAGCGGGAAATTCGCCCTCCCGACAGAGTCTCCCAAGCTGAGAAAAAGTCCGTCGTTTCCACCAGGAACTCTAGCTAAGAGTAAACTAATAGCAGGATGCACCACCGCCTTGGTAACAAAATAGCATGGTGGTAAATCTTCTCCCTCTGATCCACAAGGGCTGCGACTGCCCGTGGTGGTGAAGATCTGGGCAGACTTTGGCCAGGCTAACCTTGGTATTCCGGAAAACCAGAATGGGTTAACCAGCAAATCTCCGATAAATGGCGATTATGCTGGAGCCCTCATAACTAGTGAAGGCAGGCCGTTCAAGTGTCAAATGTGTCAAGAGTAAGGATCGCACTTGATACTTGATACTTGAACGGTCCGTCATCACTAGTTGTGCGGGCCTCAGCATAATCACCATTTTTCGGAGATTTGTTGGTTTAGCCATTGTAGTTTTCTGGAGTCTCGAGGTCAGCCTGGCCAAAGTCTGCCTTAGGTCTTCACCACCACGGGCAGTAGCAGCCCTTGTCAAAGAGAGAGAGAGAGATTTACCACCATACGACTTTGATACCAGGTTGGTGGCGGATCATGGTATTGGTTTACTCTTAGCTGGGCTTCCTCATGGAAGCGCCGGACACTTTCTCAGCTTGGAAGACCCTACCGTGGAGACGAATACCTCCGCTGTACATCGCAGTCCGACGCCCAAGAACATCTCCGAGCCACGATGAGGGGGTAAACCGTTGGGAGGGATCCTTCCTCTACTGTCGACAAATAGATGAATACTTTATTTTATTAACTGCCTATTCTTTTTATGGTAGGGTAAGATGTGAATTACATACACAATGATGCTGAGATATTTGCAACTCTTGACTGCAGGTGTCTGCAGTCGGCACGGAACACGTTATTACCTTTTCAGGTCTAATATCTTAGTCACAACACAATGCTGGTGTTGTGGTTGTTATTATCACCATCATTAACCATACAACCACCATTATTATGGTTATAACAACAACTGATTCTAATCTCGCATCACCTCCAACAGGGCCTATGCAAGACTTACATAATTACTTTGTCTAACAGACCTCATATGATAGCGTTGCCACAGATTCTTTTCGAAATGGTAGACAAGCAACGCATTCATTGCTGCGGATTCAGTTAAAATGGTCTATCTCTGTAAGATATTCAACCAGCTGTTTTTTTCACCTCTTCTTAACATTTTTTGTTTCCAGAAACTGTTAGCCGACGATCAGATAGCTGGTCGGGAAGCGATTATCCGTCGCGGATTGCAGTCACGTGGTTTTATCAGAGTGAACTGTTCCATTTGCAATGAACCCGATCTCAGAATCGCAGATGAATCGTAATTTTTCATCATAATTACTTGTTCGCGTGTGGCGCAGTGGTTATAGTCGCCACCGCGGCACACACGTGGAATCGATCTCTGCGCCCATGGGCCCACCAAGCCTTCCACCCCTCCGTGGTCGGCAAATTGGTACCAGACTTGTCTGGGAGGATAGCAGCACTGGCTCGATACATCGACAGGCCAATGCGAATCATTGTAAAGGCCAGATATGCATTAAATAACCTCCAAACGATAATTAATGAAGTCGTATGCATAGCGCATCCCTCAGGGATTGATCAACGCCAAGAGCTTTATCCTTTAGTTACTTGTTCATTAAATTTGGATACCACTTTTTGAGGTCCATGGCGTTGATATCATGTTTTTCTACTCTGCGGAGTTTTTCACTTGTTCTCATGGCAGACAGATGTGGTGCAAAGCTCAACTTTTGCAGTAACACTCGTTTGTGCGTATCCTGTGGCGTGTACTATTGCATACAGTGCTTTTGCTTACGAAGATACTGTAAGGAATGCAATCATGATATGCAGGTGATAGACCGTGTTGAGATGTACTACGAAGATCCCACTGATGATGAGGAATCGGAAGATGAACTAGAAGATAATGACAACGGTGAGAGATGAATCAGCAAATTCTCCTTCACCCATTCATTGTATTCTCACCGTCTACTTTTTTGCGCAACTTCTGATCTGCTATATACAAATCCATATCATACAGATTTTAGTTAAAATAGTAAGCACTAGCAGATTTTGCATTGACTAATACTTTAGTGTGTTATGAACATGTTTTCTGAACCGTCAGTTATGAAATCACTTTGGAAAGCCAATTTCTAAACCTTAACGGCGATATCTCATACCTTTCAACGGTACTTTTTGGGCATATATTATCATTAACTAAGGAAGAGAGGGCAGTGCGTGTAGCGAATTGGTTAGATGTGCTGGGCAACACACTGGATGGACCGGTAGTTCGATCCTGCGCTCCTAGCTTTACCAAGCTTCCCGTTTCTTACGGCTTGGCAAATTGGTACAAGAACTGTTTGCGAGGACAGCATCGTTGACTTGAGATAGCGGTGGCTATCGGAAGTCATTGTATAGGCTACATAGGTATTCAACCACCTCTGACGATATCTGATGAAGTCGAATGTGTGGTTCCGAACATTCTGTCTTTTCGTCGTTTCGTCAGCAATGCGAAAGAGAATTGTCCAGTAAAGTCAAAAAAGCAATGAAAAGGCCTTTTTACTTTAAATCTATTTACCTTTTTATCCTAAATTTAAAACAACTTAATTTTCAGAAGGAGTCAATCCTGAGCCTGATTTGAACACAAAGGTAAGCGCAGTGAAAATAAGCTTCTAAATGGGAAAAGGCCCTCATTTTCAGGCTTCCGTTACGACATTACCATAACCAGGACTGAATCGATATTTAATTTGGTTGTATTTATGCAGAAGTTACTTAAATAAAGAAAATACTGTTTAAAAAATGTTCTCCTTCTGTGTTACAGAATCCCTAGAAGTGTCACTTTAACATAAACACGGCAATGCGTTGGCGAGCCCCCATTTGAGATAACGGCGTTTCTCGAGACTTTTGACCCGTTTGATGTCAGGTTTTCAAATAGGATTTCCGAGCTTTTATGCTTACATTACAGATTGCTAATGCACCAGTTTCTTCTACATTTCCATGCCATTTTTTTTCACGTTTGCATTAGTTTTAGATGAAAACTGATGAGGTTCAAACAACTTCGCAACGTGATTGCTTTCCTGATAATCTTTGCATTGATTGGTAATTCGCTGTTATTCTTCGATAAGAAGAGGGCGTGTGTGGCGCAGTGGTTGGCGGCTCCCCGCAACAGACACGTGGAATCGATCTCTGCGCCCATAGCCCATCAAGGTTTATATCCCTCCGGAGTAAGCAAATTGGCACCAGATTTGTCTGGGAGGATTGCAGCAGTGGCTTCATACATCTGTAGGCCACCACGAGTCATTGTGAAGGTCAGATATGCATCCAATCACCTCCAAGCGATTCTTATTTAAGTCTAATGCGTAGCACATCCATCAGAAATTGATCAACACCGAGAGCTTTATTCGTAATAATATTACGGTACGCACGAGAGTACCATTAGTTAGATCGCTTCGGCCAGAAAATGCGATCCGCGGGTTTATTGCTCAAGGAAGTCGATGTTTACGACCCATCGACCCATCTGCTGTGTGTTGACGGAGGGAACTCCGCCACAGTGGAGCGATTAGGAGACATGCCCTTTGACATGAAGCCTAAACCAGTTTAGTGGTGCCGTAAATGAATCGGTGCATCTCCTGACTGCTTCATGTTCACTTTATTGCCAAATTGTGATCTAACCGACGTGGAGGATAAAATTCGTATCTGCGTTACCACACATCTGCATGCATGCAAAGGTATGCCTCCCTACATGTGGAACGTATGCGTCAACTAGCAAAGAAAAGAAGCTCAACTTCTCGTCTAACTTTTCCTGAGTGCGAGCACAAATTTGATTTTGACATTCATCAAACACCATGGTGGCCACCGAGGCCTTTACGACGTACTCTTATGACCGACATTATTGGAATCCTTCAATGATGCTGAAAAGCGGCAAATGATAATTTTGATTACGTTCGGGTCGCACAAATTGCTCTGCAGCTGTCGCATAGAAGTGGTCGATGTCAGTGACCAGTGAGTGGACAACAAGGCGGTAATTAAAATAAAAATAATAATAGCAATAATCGTAATAGCAAAAGGAAACTCTGGCAGCAGATGGTACACAATGCCAACAGTTTTAGTGTACTTCTTGAAATCTCTAGCATATATTTGAAAGCATTCTCTTGTTCACTTAAAGCTGATTCCAGCAAGGAGATGTATTGAACGCGTTCAGGATATCCCACGCTGCAAAAAACGAGTTGTATCGAGATGGTGTTCGCCTGGATTCAGAAGGTGAGTCGCGCCGAACTTGCTACTTGCTAAGTCGTCGTGTTCGTAAGTAGGATTTTTCAATGAAGTTTTTTATTCACGATACCACCACCTTAACTCACAATCGCAGACTTCAAACCGTTAAGCGTAAATATTGGAGTGACTCTCGCCACTTTGAATCAGTTACTTACCTCATGGTGATCTCTGTTGCGGGATTCTGTGGAGGGCTACAAACAAACCACAGTGTTGCGGTTGGTCAACTTCAATGCGGTTTTTATTGGACTTTGTAAAAGTAAAACGAACAGGCAAACTAGTTAAAAAGGGTTCGTTTTTAGATTTCTCAGCATGAAAAGTTTTCTGTACGCTGAATACGTCGATAATGAGCTTCATGATGGAAGATTTTCCGACTGCACTTTATCCTCATTTCAGCTGTCATAGTTTCTGTTGTTCTTTCCGTCATTTGTAGATGAACGAATCTGAGAATTCGATGCTTTTCTTCAATTAGCGGACACGAGGTTGTTATTAGAGAATTTATTAGGATACAGTAGCTGACGTTTCGGCGGTTTCGCTTTCTTCAGTCCTCGCCCATGTATTACTCTGTGCGGCTGCTATCTACCGACTAACTTAGATGCTAACAACAAGCAAGCGGTTCTGAAGAAGGCGAAAGCGCCGATACGTCAGCTAGTTCATCCTAATAAGTTCCATAATAACAACCTCGTGTCCGCTTATTGAAGAAAAACATCGAATTATCAATCAATGCCGAGGTTAACAGAAAGTCGGTCTTGGCTGTTAGGTACCACTCTCATCAAAAGCGAAAGTATGAATTTTGTGAACAAAATCGTATTTAATACTTATTTTCAACGTTAATTTGGATAGGTATGCCACACAAAATCCTTTTGGAATTATTCATGGAAAGAAATGACAAAGAGATGAATGAGAATAATGACTGGTAAAAAAGTTATACTTATTAAGGATAAGAGGTGAAGAGACGATTATATTTATTACGACTAAACAATGAATTTCAATAATATTATTCTCAGTAGAAGTGCCTATAACCTTGATAAAGAATTCTGTAAGTCACTGTCGCCTTCAACACTCAGCTGCTGTTCGTCCACTCCGGCCTTAGGTTGTGACCGTTCTAGGTCCGGAGTCATTTCGTGAGCTTGTGTTAAGTCACAGAACATTTTCTGTCGGTTTATGCTATCCTCGAACATCAGCCGTTTGTACCTGTCAAGATTTAAGGCATTTCTCAAAACGAAATCTCTATTTTAAACGCTACTCGCTAGTTGTTATGATTTTGGTTTCGAGTGCATAACATAAGAAGTCTCATCAAATTTTACGACCGTTACAACTAAGAAACAAGAATCAAACGTTGTTGGAACTGCATAGGCTAACTGGTGCAATTTCTATCTTTATATCAGTTACGAAAAACTGTTCGAGATCCAGGAGAATATACATCGAAAGCGAAACATAGATGGGCCGGTCCCACAATGAGAAGAACAGATGACAGATGGACGAAAAGAACAGCAGAGTGGACTCCAAGAGAATGCAAACGTCCCCTTGGGATACCACCTACACGTTGGGCGGACGTGTTCGTAAACAAAGTTAATCAGCTGTACCCGCAGCTGCAGTTGTTTTACAGATCACGGTATGAGACTCGCAAGCGATACCATGCTCGAACAAGACCATCACCATGGACTACGATTGTGAGAGAAAGGAACGAATGGCATATGTGCTGGGGTCCGCAGAACTCGTGAAGACGGACCGTCCAAGTATCCAAGTAAGTAAGTATGAGAAACTTAATTTGAACTTAGGCAAAGATGGAAAGATCTATTAACACATATGCGGCCGAGCGCACTTTTTTCTGTTTTTGAAAGCTGGTTTTCAGAAGTTTGAAATCATTCCTGATTCTTCACCATTCATAGTGTGCAATGAAAAAATCTTCCCAAAAGGTCTTCTCAAATTATTAACCGTGAGAAATAATTCTTAACGGAATATGTCTGGAACCACACCTATTTCGGATAAGACATGGATTAAGTAGGAGAGGCATAGCAAATAAACGCGCTGTTACAGCAAAATATAGTGGGAAACAGCGTGCATTGAGACCAATGCATGCGGAATGACTATCTGTTCCCGCCTTCTTGTTAATGAATGCCAAAAATTATGTGCTAAACGTACCTTGGATTCATAACGAACGAAAGTATTGTTGCTATTATCGCCAGAATGCACCAGATGTCAAGGTTCACTGGAATTCAACCGATCATTTTTTGATGAAAAAATTCAATCAATACAGAATTTTATAAAATAACCAACTTTTCAGCAATATTACTGACCTACCTAATCGGACAAACAGTCCATAATACAATGAAATGTTTGATAAATCTTTACGAAGGTTTTAGCTGTTCAGCACTTCATCCCGGTGGTTTAGTTTAGTTCCTATAGTAAATGATTACTCAGCACGGCTGTGACTTATAAGACACTTTAACTATTTCGTGAGGAGTTACACCTATAGGGGTCATAGTGGTTATGCGAGAGTGGCCGACAGGACACCTATGGGTCTCGTTTCTTTCCTGTGATATATTCTAACACATAGAGCTATGTTCCCATACTTTTTATTACCAGCGGACAGCTTGCAGAATATGTTGTGCTGTGTGTAGGTCACAGAAAGCTCTATTCTGTGCTTAGAAATGTATAAAAATTTGCACGTTTCTATAGTATGCACGAAGTATACGTATATTCACACTGTTCATCTACAAAACAGCCCAAGGTCCCAGGTGTGGAGCGTGTGGCGCACTGCGACACAAACGTGGAATCGTTTCTCATGCTCATGTTCCACCGAGTCTTTCATTCTTTCGGGGTCGGCAAATTGGCACCAGACTTACCTGGAAGGATCGCAGGACTAGTTCGATACATCGGTAAGCCACCGCGAGTCATTATAAAGGCCAGATATGCACACAATCACCTCCAAACGATGCTTAATGAAGTCCAATACATGGCGAACCCTAAGGGATTGATCAACGCCGAGAGCTTTATCGGCTTTTATGTACAAAACTATTTGAATTGTAAAGTGTCGTTGTATTAAAAGTGTTTAAATTATAATTGCTACAGCATACGATAGTTATCGGGCTGAATATGCTAGTATAAAAATACTGAAATACGGACCCATTGGTTGGAAAACGCTTCCGAATGCCGATAATAATGTGCTTATGTGATGGACAATGGTAACATACAGCAAATCAACTGTATCACCTGTATCACCTGTAGTCCCGTTGATCGTCGAGTGACTCGAGCGGGCGGCAGTAAATCCTCCAATTTTCCCTGTCGCGTGCAAGAGTAGCCCAGTGGGTTCTCCTCGCTTTAGAGACTCGTCGAGCATCATATCTTTCTTCTAGACTTTCCGTGAAGAACTCTGACCATCGGGTCGGTGGTCTTCCTGCAGTAATGTCGGATTTCGGAAGGGAGAGCCGGTGGAACAGCATATCCATCTCCTTTTATTTCATTAGACGGGTGATGGACGTGACTATCGAATAGATCTGAGTAGTAATCGTGGATGATTTTCTCCATTGCCTTTCTGGACGCTGTTATTGTTCCGTCTGGGCGTCGGAGTGCAATCACCTTGGTCTTGTAATTGGCAAAGCTTCGGCGGGCTTTGCGAATGCTTTTTCCAGCCTTCGAACGTTACTGCTGCTTTCCTCTCTTTAAGATCTTCTTTTACTTCGACTTCTTCTTTGTCATAGTTTGATGTTGGCGCGTAAACGACGAAGATTGTCAAAGCCGGTGTTGATCCACATCTTTTTAATCGCAAACGTCCGATTCGGGTTGTAAGCTGTTCGAATGAATCGATGTTCATGGACAAACTCGTGTTGACGAGAATGCCGACACCGCCAACTCCTTTACTGTCGCATGTTGCGAGGAACAGTTCTTCTCCAGTGAAGTCGTACCATTCTTGCTTGTATGAGCAAGTCCTCTATCGAGGACTCGAATGCAAGTGTACGTGCGTTGTAGGTACAGATCGTTACCATAGTTCTTGATCCAGGCAGCTTCCATTGGCCCGAGATTTTAGTAGCCTCTCCGTACTCGTCCTACCCAACGCTGAGAAATTGGGGACTCTTTCGGGGTCAGGGGAATGAGGCCCGTTTTTTTTTACTGTATTTAGCATATTTGACACCCACGTCTAGCTTGCTGGGCTCTGAACGTGAGGGCTGGTTATACTCACTGGTAGCTTGCCAGGCTCTCCCAGAGTGGACATGGAGCTTATTTGTTGGAGGCGACTCCTAACCGCCTCCCATATACTTCCCTGTCACACGTACAGCAAATAGCACTGTAAATATCATCCATACCTATCATGAAGTTTTTTCTACAATCCAATGATGTTCACAATCACGAAGTTCTTTAGCTATACAAAAATTATGTTTGTTTTCAACAAATCATCATGTCCATAAAGGGTAAAGCTCTCGGCGTTGATCAATTCCTGAGGAAAGCGCCATGCATCCTACTTCATTGAGCACCGTTGGAGGTGATTGAATGCATATCTGGCCTTTACAATGAATCGCGGTGGCCTACCGATGTATCGAGCCAGTGCTGCTATCCTCCCAGACAAGCCTGGTACCAATTTGTCGACCTTGGAGGAATGAAAGCCTTGGTGGGCCATGGGCGCAGGGATCGATTCCACATGTGCGTCTCAGGGCGCCTCTGACCACCGCACTACATGCACCTCTGTCGATGGAGGCAGAAAATTAGGCGTCATTCATACCGCGAAAACCCCGAGTTTAGGGGACGTCACGAGAGTGATGAAAATTGAATCGTTAAGCGGATAGACTTTAGCTCCCTCAGCTCGGATTGATATGATTTGTCTTCAACAATAAAATTACGCAGTTATAACGACAATATTATAAATATGGATAAAGGTTTACATGAAATACAACCACACGACAAAGCTCAGTAGTAACTGTATCATGGCATAAAGTACTATGTACCCAGCCACCCAGTGGCAATTATCAACTTCACCTTGGTGCCATATAAAAGAATTCGTTCCGGATTATACGTATACATGCCACCACGAGCAATTTACGCCTCAATTTCACTAAGAAACTTTTAATGGTTTTTGTAAACTAAACTAACACTGCCAGTTGCCGGCTGGTGAACTTTCATTGAATTTGTAGAACAGGTTCAACTTCTTGGTCGTTTCGAACACAAAGTACATGATAAACATCCATAGCTGACTGTAAAACAAATAATCGTAATCAATGTCTTTGGAAACGTTAGGAAAGAGTTAGGAAAAATGTGCGCTAACATTATTTACGGCAGTGTCGTCAAGACCTGGTGTTGAACGATTCAAGGTGTGGGCAGGTATACCTACAGCAGAGCAACCATCAGGAAACGACACCAATCAAACAATCACTGCTTCATCAATCACATGTAAATGCAATGATGTCGAGTGACTACACAGTGTAACAAAGAAGTTCCCATTTCAGCTTCACTTCATAAAGATCCTCCTTGTCACCTGATGTTCGCCTGTTTTGAGGACCCAAAGAACATCATATCCATCGTTTTGGGTATTCGCGACAGGATTTGATTACTAAGTCCATGGACGTCCTGCTACGAGCTTACGACATCTGAAACTCGGCGAAGAGATAATTTCATAGTGGTCTTGCCCAAACCCATAACGTGTCTGGCATAGTTGATTCTTATCAGGTTGTTACATGCGACGTCTTTGATCACCGACATTAGTCAAAACTTAAGGCAGCGCCTCCTTTTAGCTAGTCAAGTGTGATGGAAAAAGAAAACTGGAAAAGTGAGTATGGTTTCAGATGTTCTTCTTCTCCTCCCTCCTTACTTCCTTGATGTTTCTACAAGTGTCCAGTAGCCTTTCGTCCCATCTACCTCCGCTCTAGAAGTAGCTCATCATGTTGACTTCAGCACTTGGTACACATTTTCGGACCACTATGAAATATTCGCACCGTTGTGAGTGGATAGCATGTCAAGTTCGTTGGCAGAGCGAATACGGCACTACTGTTAGCAATTAACTGCCACGCCAAGATTGTCTCGTTTTAATCTCCATTTGACCGGTTTAGTAGTGGCAGGAAATAGTTCTAACTGGACGATATCAGCTAGTAGAACCTCTTTTACCTAAATTATTATGCTTTTCTAGATATTCTATAAGAATCTCGCAGATATCTTGTATAGCGGAGTCATTTGACACTTTGTATAGAGAGGCCAGCACATAGATTTCACCTGGGAGAAAGCGAAGAAGGGCTGACTGAGCAAAGAAGTATAAGTCCATTATTTCTTTTTCCAACCTATAAGCACGAGAACGACGGTTGTAACAACTATGTTTCGAACAGCCATATGTGCACAGAAGAAGAGCAGAAGTAGGAGATTCTAAATTTGGCGCGGAAAATAGTCATTCCCAATGGCTACGAAACGGTAACACTTCGGGATAAGTGTAAAGGAAAAACCACGCCTTCAAACGATATCTCCAGCGAGAGGAAGATCCGTTTATCCGACTCTTCATTTCCAACGGATCAGTGCAGCTACTTAAAGGTACTTAGGAAGCGCAGGTCTACACCGGTGGCTGCTCAGACGTAGTTCATGAGCGCCTATATGACCGTCTATGCACGGCGCATAAGTTGCATAATTTGCCCCTAACGGTAGAGATGGCGATTGCATAAGTTCGGGTACGGTTTATCCGATCTCTCGTAAAGCTTGCGCAGTCGGATACGTTTGGGAGGCGAGTAGACCACTCTGAGCCCGAATAAAAGATAACTTAGTTGAAAAATTTAAAGTCAAAATAAACATTCCACCAGGCACACATAGAACACAAAGACACAAAGACGAAGATTTTGAGACAGAAGTCACTATCCTAACAAATAAATGTAAGAATTGTCAAACAACAGTACTTAAAACTCTGCAAACATGTCGGAGAAATTCTAAAAATCCGAAAATGGGCAGTACGAGGAATGTATTGTGACCATCCGCGACTTAGCACCATAACTTAGGCCTTTTTCACCTGGACCAGGGACATTACCCACCAATGTGAGACTTTGTGTGGCTGGTCTCCATAAACTAACTAGAGGACTAAAAAAAGTGAGTGTTTAAAAGAAGCTGCATACTGTACGAATGCGATTTGCGTATCTAGTTTTTTTGTGCTTGGATTATGAAAGTGTTTGACTGAATTGGTTGCGAAATATAAGTTATATAATGCTGAGGTATTTGCAAAACTCTGGACCGCAGGTGACTGCGGTGGGAAACGAACGCGCTATTGTCCTTTCCGGGGAGTAACGCGTTCAACCCCACACCATGCGGGTCCTTCTTTTCGCCTGTCTCTCAGCTGGTTCTATCGATCACTTACCATCAGCGGTCACCCAATTCGCAACATATCCTGCCATTAAAATTGAAAAAAAACGAATAGGCAGTAAATAAAAAGGTTGAGATTGTGATTAAAACTATAGCCTCAGCCTAGCTGGGTTCAATGCCGATTTGGACTCGTTAGATCAATCCCGTTGACGAGTGATTGCTGATGGTAAGTGATCGATAGAACTAGCTGAGAGACAGGCGAAACGAAAGACCCGCATGGTGTGGTGTTGAACGCGTTATTCACCGGAATGGACAATAGCGCGTTCGTTCCCCACTGCATATATACCTGCGGTCTGGAGTTTTTCAAATGTGCCAGCATTATACAAGTTACATTTCGCAATATATCCTGCCATTACAAAAAGAGAATGGGCAGTAAGTAAAAAGGCTGGCTGAGATTGAACTGGTTGCGTAACAATTTGGCCATTCCAGACCCCGAAGGCGAAACTAATATACTCCAGCCGGTATTGAATAAATCTTGTTATTGAAATGCTCGTGTCTGCTTAACAGTGAAACATGGACTTTTTAAACAGTGCCGAAGCTAACAGAATGTCGGTCCTGGACATTACAGTCACCCATTAGCCTTGATAACTTTACAGCCAAATTCTGAGTAATTCAATAGTAAAACGACTATTGGTCCTCACTATCCCTTCCATCTATCTTCTTTCAGCTAGCGGAAAAACTTCCCATTAGATAGTTGTTTATGAAAGTGCATCTACCAAACTTGAAACCAGAACCAAACCTTCGCTGTTCATTTTGGTCCTTTTCCAATGGATCGTAAGCAGTTTTTCGATCAATTCACTGCTCTAATTGTTTTATCTTTCAGTTAAGATAATTCAAATAATAAACGATTAAAAACAGAGAAATCGCAACTCACCCGCTCAGCACCAGTAGTCCAGACGACGTCGCTTCATAGATGGGAAATGTTGTTTCCACTCCCATTTCGACTCCGATTGGAAACTGTGGAATTGAGAATGAACCCAAACCCGCACAAGCCAGCATTAAAACCACGGAGTCCCAGGCACCTGACCATTTACGACGAAGCCACTTAAAAAGTGACTATGTGGAAAATCTGCGAGGATCTCTTAAGCCGTGAACAGAAATGAAGTAAACTATAGGGATAAGTACTTGATTAGATTGAACTAGAAAAAATGCTCGACGCAGGAAGCGGCTGGTAGGTTGGAAGATCACTATGAGAAGAAGGACAGGAGTCTTAGAAATAGTGGGACCACAATAACAGTTAGAAGTGGACGGATAACGCTGAGCAAATGGAGAAAAAACATTACCAAAACATGACTAGTGTTAAGCTTTATTTGTTCTTTTTTCAAACAACGTTTATTGCTTGCCTGTTTTCATGGTTTCACCACATCACTAACATCTTTAGATCTATTCATATACATGTTTCTAGTGGTACATTTGGCGCAGTGGTTAGAAGTGCAATGCAATATGCACTCGGTCCTTGGTTCGCTCGCGCATTCCGTGCTCATCAATCCTTCCATTCCTTCGACGTCGATAGACTAGTAATAGAGGTCACTGGAAGAGTGAAAACACTGAAGTGATGCATCGGTAGACCACCGAAAGTCGCCGTTTGAGCCAAGTATGCATTCAATCATCTCTAACAATGGTTGGTGATGTCGAATGCATAATGCATCCCTTAGGAATTGATGGACGCTTTTTTCCGACAAATTCTTGCATTACGTATAAAACTTGAAGTGGTCGCCGTAGGTCCATCTCTTCATATGTTCGCGATCACCGTTGATTTCGCTGAGTTCAAATAACAAGGCGAATCCGTCCACGATATAAGTGCTGTTTTTTTTTAGAAAATAAACGATGAAATTCTGATAGTTAGAGCATTTTGGAGTATAAGATATCACGACCACGGATCTCCCACATATGAGCGATCTCGAGCCGGTTAGTCGCGGCTACGTGGCGCGTCCACAGGTGGCGGATAGGGGGTTAATCGTGGACCAAAAGCGACCTTTGGTTCCCTAAGACGCAGGTGGATCCAGGGGATGGACTCCCTGTTTTTGCTGCGCCGATTTGGTACACACCTTTCTGTATTTGCTAGGCGTATTCATGCATGCGTGTGTGGGTGCGTTCTCGCTTTATGCGGATTGTATTTTACGAGTCAATTCGGCCAAAAGCCTGCAATCAAGTGACAGGGAAGTATATGGGAGGCGGTTAGGAGTCGCCTCCAACAAATAAGCTCCATGTCCACTCTGGGAGAGCCTGGCAAGCTACCCGTGAGTATAACTAGCCTCCACGTTCACAGCCCAGCAAGCTATACGTGGTTATCAGATATGCTAAATACAGTAAAATAAACGGGCCTCACTCACCTGACGCCGAAAGAGCCCCCAATTTCGCGGCATAGGCTAGGAAGAGTACAGAGAGAGCCAATAGAAGCTGCCTGGAAACTATGGTGACGATCCGTACCTACAATGCACGTACACTTGCATCCTAGTACTCGATAGAAGACTTGCTTATGCTATCAAGAAGGAGCTCTGGGAGAGCCTGGCAAGCTACCCGTGAGTATAACTAGCCTCCACGTTCACAGCCCAGCAAGCTATACGTGGTTATCAGATATGCTAAATACAGTAAAATAAACGGGCCTCACTCACCTGACGCCGAAAGAGCCCCCAATTTCGCGGCATAGGCTAGGAAGAGTACAGAGAGAGCCAATAGAAGCTGCCTGGAAACTATGGTGACGATCCGTACCTACAATGCACGTACACTTGCATCCTAGTACTCGATAGAAGACTTGCTTATGCTATCAAGAAGGAGAAGGTACGACGTCATCGGCCTGAGCGAGACGAGACGACGCCACCCATGCGACGCTGTCTATATTGCTGATGATATCGTTCTCATAACACCAGACATTAGCCAAGCGGAACGCATGCATGCGGACTTTGATAAAGCGTCGGAAAGATTGGTCTTCGGCTAAATCTCAAGAAGACGATGTTCATGAAGAACGGATTGGTTTCGTTTGCTCCATTCACGCTCAACAGAACGAATATCTCCGAATGCTCCAGTTATGTCTATCTAGGTCGGGAAATCAATATGATGAACGACTTAGCTCCAGAGCTGAGCAGAAGGAAACGAGCGGCTTGGGGAGCTTTTAAGAGCATCGAGGATGTAGTGAAGAGAACAAAGAACACCCGACTCCGTGCCCACCTTTTCGACTCAACGGTTCTTCCTGCCCTAACGTACGCGTCAGAAACCTGATCGCTACGTAAGCAGGATGAAATATCTCTCAGCGTTATCGAACGCGCAGTCGAAAGCACGATGCTAGGAGTATCCCGTTTCACACAAATAAGGGATGGGGTTCGAAGCTCCGACCTATGAAAACGATCGAAAATCAAAGATGCCGTTCTATACGCCAGGCAGTCGAAGATACGGTGGGCCGGACACGTAATGCATATGAATCATAACCGATGGACAAGGGCTGTTAGTGACTGGATTCCTCAGGATGTCAAACGTACTGCAGGAACACTACCGACCCGATGGTCAGAGTTCTTCACGAAAAGCCTAGAAGAAAGATATGATGCTCGACGAGTCTCTAAAGCGAGGAGAACCCACTGGGCTACTTTTGCACGCGACAGGGAAAATTGGAGGATTTACTGCCGCCCGCTCGAGTCACTCGACGATCAACGGTACTACAGGTGATACAGGATATCACGAAGTTATAGGAGAAGCTTTGATTTATCCTTTAGAAATTCAATATTGCTACTATACTTATGCATGTATATATTTTTTCTATGCTTAACGTGCCAAGGGCGCGTTTGGCTCAGTGGTCGGAGACGCCCTGCAACGCACTCGTGGAATAGATCCCAGCGCCCTTGCGGCTCACCAAGCCTTCCATTCCCCCGGAGTCGGCAAATTGGTACCAGGCTTGTTTGAGAGGATAGCAGCACTGGCTTGAGACACCGTGAGTCATTGTAAAGGCCAGACATGCATTCAATCATCTCCAGCGATGCTTGATGAATTCGAATGTATGGTGCATCCCTCTAGGATTGATCAGTGCCGAGAGCTTCATCCTTTATCTTTTAACCGGCCAAAAACATTCAGAGTTTGAAAGAATTTTGTTACTTAAGCTAGATAGATTGCGGTATTTCTTATATCCACGTATCAAATACGATAGCGACGTTTCACTTTGCAATGAATCATAATGAATGATAAAAATCGAACTCTGTGTGCTTTTTACAAGGCAACTAAGGTTTTCCAACAAATCCCGATAATTTTGGTTAACTGAAGGGTACGAAGCTGATGATTTTACATAGTTATAAAAAGATTATAATCTATCGGAATTTAGTGCGTTTTCCAAGGTAAAATCTCGATTTTAAGTACCTTTAAGGTCAAACCTTTAAAAATGACCAAACTTTTTGCAGTGTGGGGGATAAAAGCCTCTATATTGCGAAGACTTCTAAATTAAGAGAAATTATATTTGAACTGAAAAATGTCTTCTTGGACTATTAAGCTAGCATAAGGTTGATAAAGTCTAAAGTTTTTCGTCTTGCTATATGCTACCTATGCACACCGAGAAAATGAACATCTGTGGACCATCGACTCGGATCATCGGCTCTGAGCAAGGCGAAGACATTGGAACGTCAGTCGAATAAACAACTTTATCAACATCGTGTTAGTTTAATAATCCAATAGTGTGTTCAAGTCATTCTAACTGCTCGAGAGGTGGCTACATTTCATCTATAAAATTAAAATTTTGGTACATACTGACGGTGACCACGCCATTCCTGGAGACATACACACATACACACACACACATACACACACGTACACACACACACACACACACACACACACACAGCGTAGTCATGGATGTGCAATTGGCTAGATAAAGGAAATCATCTCTACACACCACCATTTTTAACTTATTATCAATTCCGCTGATGGGTGATTGCTGATGACAAAATATCGATAGAACTAGTTGAGAGACAGGCGAAACAATATACCCGCATGATGTGGCGGTGAACGCGTTACTCCCCGGAAAGGACAATAGTGCATTCGTTCCCCAACTAAGACACCTGCGGACCGTAGTTTTGCAAATATCTCAGTATCATTAAGGTTACGTCTCTACACTGGTAGTTGGGATACCGGTGTTCCCTCGGCTGGCGACTAACTGCGGGAAAGTATCCTATTCTATCGGCAGCTGTTATAAAGAAGCGATATAATAGTATTCCTTCTTTGATGAGCTTACACGAGGTTGACAACAATATTTATTATCGGCTAACGTTTCGACTTCTTCGTCTTCATCAGAGCCGATGATCCGAGTCGATGGTCCACGCTTGTTGTTCGTCTTGATGTGGCGGCTTCGCCTTCATGTCGAGTCAAGTCTTCTCCAGCGTTCTCATTATCATTATATTCACCATCAGCATCGTGTATAAAAGGACATCACTGAATGAGTGTGCCTCATTCGAGGAGATGGACCGCTGAGGAAGACCTGACTCGACACGAAGGCGAAGCCGCCACATCGAGACGAACAATGAGCGTGGACCATCGACTCGGATCATCGGCTCTGATGAAGACGAAGACGTCGAAACGTTAGCCGATAATAAATATTATTATCAACCTCGTGTAAGCTCATCAAAGAACGAATACATATTGATTAAGCACACCGAGGTTCAAGGAAAGTCGGTTTCGAAGTATCGATATAATAGTGTTTAAGTGAGAGTATAGCATAGACATTATCACAATGTACACGAGACAGAACCATTTTCTCCACTGGTGGCAAGTGTTGGTAGCTTGGAGCTGTAACTGAAGCGGCCACTAACTGGCTGCTTTACAATGCCACTCTTTTTTCGGCTAGTCAGTCGAGTTTCGTAAACTCTTGGAAGACCTATAGCAAACACAATTGGATAATCTCATTGGATGACTTTAAGATGGATGTTTTCTTGCGTTACATTCGGTGCAGGAGTGCTCCGACACTTGTCTTCTCACTTTCTTGAAGAACCCGCATCCGGAGTGTGATGAAATGCAAGCGAAGTGTGGGATGTTACAAGGCATTTGCGGAGCAGCACGATCGGGAAATACACTGCTGAATGTGCTGGGAACGTTAGCAGTGGACGTATCGGAAAACATTACTGCTTAGAATATTTCAGCAGCAGACGTCTTAGAATATGCACATCGCCAGTACAATCTTCGTTCTGAAGATTTTTCATCGTAAGAAGGAAATGCAAATGATAAGAAGGAAAGAAAAGAATGGAAGAAGAAGAAGGAAAGAAGAAAAGAAGAAGGAGGAAACAAGGAGGAAAAAAGGAAATACAAATGAAATACAAATACAATACAGTGCCACTGTTATTAGTTATCATTTCTGAGTTGCATGTTGGTCATATACGTATATACAGGATGTATAATGCAAGTATGAGTTGTAGCTTGTAGAATATAAAATAAGTGCAAAATAAAAACGAAGGAAGACTTGATGAATATTTCGAAAGGCAGACGATGTCGAATCGCATTGACGAGCGCGTTCTGAATGCACACTGAGCTACCCTGAAGACGTTTCCTCTGTAATCTGTCACTTTGTGGTAGCGAAAACTTATCCTCCCTAGCTGTCGAACTTCAGTGTTAAAGCGCAGACATTTCTACTCTTCTAGACCACATTCACTACGATGCACACACTTTTCAACAGCAATAATCTCTCACTTCAGAATGAACTCGCCTAAAAGAGGTTCGTTAAGTGTAGAGAACAACTTTCCACAAGCAATGTAGCATAACATCGATAAAAAGGATAAAAGCTGTCGGCGTTGATCAATACCTGAGGGATGCGCCATGCATTCGACTTCATTAAGTACCGTTGGAGGTGATTCAACGCATATCTGGCTTTTACAATGACTCGCGGTGGCCTGCCGATGTATCGAGCCAGTGCTGCTATCCTCCCAGACAAGTCTGGTACAAATTTGCCGACCCCGGAGGGATGGAAGGCTTGGTGGGCCATGGGCGCAGGAATCGATTCCACGTGCGTGTCGCAGTGGTATCTCCAACCACTGCGCCACACGCGCCCATAACATCGATACTAGACAATTTATCGATAATGCAGTGAAAAACCTCCGTAAACCACTGAATAGATGTGTACCCATTTCGGTACACGCAATCTAGCATGTGTTAAGGATACACAGTGCCATTCGACTCCACTCGAGTATCTTAGAGATGAATCAATGTATGACTGATCAATTGTTATACTTTCAAGTGTTGCCCATGTGTCAAGCTGGTGCTTTTGTCCACTCACACATGTCTGGCTTATGCAATGAGTGGCATGGCTTACCGATTTATCAGGTCCGTGTTTTATGCCTTTGTACAAGTCTGATACTAATTTGCCAATGGTGGACAGAAGTAGGGATTGGTTTCTTCTGCGTATTCATTCGGATCAACAACGGTGTTTGTCATGTGGCACCTCACCTACTACGACACACACGACTCGCAAAATATATTGGATTAGAGTAGGAAAGATGACGATACATTCAAGATAACATTAGAGAAGGATTAAGAGATAGATAGCACAAGAACTCGGAAAAGAAAAGATCCAGACAAGAATTTGTAAAAAAAAAATCCAATCAACTGATATCCTTAAAAACTTACAAATCTGGTGAAGATGACGGTGAACGCAAAGCAAACCCAGCAGACACGAATCAGCTCCTTGAATTTTTTTGTACAGTCAGCTACTACACCGCAAATCAAAGACGCCACTACTCCGATTAAAGCTGCCAGAGATGTCGGATAGCTGAACACTGCAGCGCCCTATTGGAGAAATCGTAAATTTGAATGAAAGATGTTTCTAGATGCACGTCAACAAATTGAGCCAAATTACATAACCTACAGAAACTTACCCGTAAAGGTTGTACTTTTGCTCGGTGATAATGTCGGACATAATCACCATGAATCCCCATAGTTCTGCAAAAGCGAGGCCAAAAGTGAACAGCTGGATTAAGAACTGCCTGTTCCTATAAGCTGGCAATTCAAACAACTTTGAGTGACGTTGTTACCTCGGACTGCATTGTTCTTCAGATAGGTATGTAAAACCGCAAAACCTATACAGTTGCAAAGATTAAGGGTTTTAAAGGACAGCTAACCTTGCTGAACATCACAAGAAATAATTAAGCAGAATGAAAAGCCACAGGTCAAGAAAAAAACATACCGTTGTGTGTGGAACCATAAAAAACGGTGAGGAAAGAACCAGTTGAAGGAATTGTCTACACTTCAATTAGCGGTACACATAGTTTATTTTCTTACTTTTTCTAGATTACTTCCCCCCTCCTCCCCCTAAGGTCATAGAATGAACAACTATTGTGTGGTCCAAACTTAACACGGCGGCATGCAATCATATAATGATCTAAACAAACATGATCGAAAAAACTGTCTCGACCTGAAGCACGCTATGATAGACTTCCAGAATGGTGGTACGTTACTTGAGTGATTCTCTGAGGATACAGATGGAGGTGTTGGTGGTGATCCATGACGGATGAACAATGACAACAGAAACGTTAGCGTTGTTGCCACTGCCATGCTAGCATTCTAAACTATTATGCTTCACAGATATCCTCTAGTACCTAGTAGTATGATAATAAATCAGAACATTACTCAGTCATTCTCCATAGTCTGGCTCGATATCACAACAAAAGACAATCAAGATATGATATTGAGGCTTTTTTCAAACGCATTTCAAAACTAGAATGTACCTTGAATACTTACTAAATGGCTCATATTTACTTTCAGCACAGACCTTAGTACTTCTTTCGGTCTTTCCATTCCTTTAAGTTTCACCTACGGAGATGGTCGGGTTCATGTCTGGATTCAACTGAAGCTTGAGGATATGTTGACTTCTATCCTTACTAACACGTTGAGTATTGCTTGAGAGGATATGGTGCTAGATGGACGTTCGAAGGTATTCATCAAAGGAGTTGATTAGAGCTAGATTGGGTGACTTGTAAGTAGGATTTCTGAAGCATGGAAACGATTCCCGGCAGCGAAAGTGACTTTGTATTAGCTGACTCCCCTATCGAAAATCATCTGCTAAGCTGAATCTTGTGGTTGGCATAATACTTGATGCTTAAACGGCAAGTCCTCACTGGTTGCGCCGGCTGCAACATAATCACCATTTTCGGAGATTTGTTGGTTAAGCCATTGTGGTTTCCTGGAATGCCAGGACCAGAGTGGTCAAAGTCTGCAACAGGTAGCCATCACCACAGGCAGCTGTAGCCCTTGTGGATCAGAAAGAGATTTACCACCATGCGACTTTGATATCAAGATGGTGGTGGATCCTTGTACTGGTTTTCTCTTAGCTAGGCTTCCTGATGGAAACGCCGGACTCCTTCTCAGCTTGGGAGACCCTGCCGGTGGACGAATCACCACGCTGTACATCGCAGTCCGACACCAAGGAGCAGCTCCCAGCCACGACGACGCGGTAAAACCGTCGGGAGTTTGACAAAGAACAAACAATCAGGTTGTCACAATATTAGAATGTATTTCGAAACACCCGTGAAAAATGGACAATTCCTTGTGAAATGGTGCTCACTCTTGACGGTACAAAGTAGATAACAAACCAAGGCAGAAAATAGAAAAATGTAAGCACTGTTGCACTCACCCAACAATTTTTAGCCTAAAAGCTCTAGCTCCACATAAGCATGACCTCTAGCGGTTATTAAAAAAAAACAATTCGAGGAAAATGCACAACACGCGCAGCTACCAAAAAATCACCCTGTAGAGGAACCGATTAATTCGATCTCGGGGTCTTCAGAGATTGCTTTATTTCAGGTTCGATCAGCTGCTGGCTAGATTCCCGTCATCATAAAAATTGCTGTTGTGTAGAAGAATCCGATAACAGTGAAGCAAACCTTTGTTCGAGCCAGTGGGTATGTGGCGAAGATCTCAGTGGTGTAAGAAGACTACCTTCATTTCATGAAAAACCTGCTCTTTTAGCACTTAGAAAAATAGAAGAAAAAAACCTATACTTTGTTTACAGCTGAACCCACATATGAATCCTATCATGTTCTTGAATGCCAAACAAATCAGGGCAAGGAAACGAATGAGGCGAATGCTAGGAATAGCGCAACATTCAGTGTCCTGTGATAAAGGTTATAAATCATTACTTGGAGCTACAGTTGCGCTTGCGCTTAATACCTTAACTGGGTATTTAGGCCGTTAAATGCCAAAGAAAGAACTAAGAAAGATACACTTTGTGGTCAAAAAGATTTAGTTTACTTTTTAGCACAAATTTAAAAGCGAAAATAAATCGACTCACGAAGCTGAACATATGCCAAGACGTCCGCTCCGATTGAGCGTTACCATTGAAAAACAACGATGGAGTTACAGTGCCGAAAACCACTCCCAGAGGATTTGCTAAGAATAAGATAAACTCGATACATTCTATCTAAATCTTTTATGGAGTTCTAAAGTCACCAATAAAAGTGAGCACATTGGCGAGAGAGCGCTGATTTTCTGGAAACCAAGCTTCGGCGACTTTCGACGGAAGAACGAGAAAGAATGCTTGCGCCGACGCAACGATTACTGAGCCTTAAATTTTCATCCTTTCGCACAGGTTCTCAATTTATAAAATTTATATAAAATAAACAACTAAGATCCAAAACTTTTTAGACGAGAACCTGACTGATTTGGTAAGTTTGTGAGCTTTAAAGACTGTTAAAAGGATAAAGCTCTCGGCGTTGATCAATCTCTGCGGGATGTGCCTTGCATTCGACTTCGTTAAGTATCGTTGGAGGTGATTCAATGCATATCTGGCCTTTACAATGACTCCCGGTGGCCTGACGATGTATCGAGCCAGTGCTGCTATCCTTCCAGACAAGTCTGGTACCAATATGCCGACCCCGGAGGGATGGAAGGCTTGGTGAACCACAGACCATGTGGGCCATGGGCGCATTCCACGTGCGCGTCGCAGTGGCGCCTCCAACCACTGGAAATAAATCGTTCATAATAATAACGACAATGGTGAGATTGATTTCGCAAGTGGACAAAATGAATAACACACATAGTCACTGAAGCACAGACTCCGAAACAGAACAAAGTACAACGCAGAAGTATTTTAACCCCGGAGGGATGGAAGGCTTGGTGAACCACAGACCATGTGGGCCATGGGCGCATTCCACGTGCGCGTCGCAGTGGCGCCTCCAACCACTGCGCCACACCCGCCCCTTAAAAGACTGTTATGAGAACAAAAAATGAAAATGACGGAAAAGCACTTCACTTTTCGTATCGAGATTTGTAAACTTCTAGAACGAGAAATAAATCGTTCATAATAATAACGACAATGGTGAGATTGATTTCGCAAGTGGACAAAATGAATAACACACATAGTCACTGAAGCACAGACTCCGAAACAGAACAAAGTACAACGCAGAAGGATTTTAAAAAGTCATTCAGATTGAAGTAAAATAGGACATCTGTAATGCTGAGGTAATTACAAAAATCGGGACCGCAGGTATCTGCGATGGGGAACGAACGCGCTATTGTCCTTTCCGGGGAGTAACGCGTTCACCACGACACCATGCGGGTCTTTCGTTTCGCCTGTCTTTCAGCTCAGTTCTGCCATTGCAGATTTAGGTCCTCCCAGATCAATCCCGTTGAAGGGTGATTGCTGATGACAAGTGATCGATAGAACTAACTGAGAGACAGGCGAAACGAAAGACTCGCATGGTGTGGTGGTGAACGCGTCACTTCCTGGAAAGGACAATAGCACGTTCGTTTTCCACCGCAGACACCTGCGCATCCGGAGTTTTGCAAATATCTCAGCATTGTAGTGGTTATATTTCGCAACATATCCAGCCGTTAAAAAAATAGGAAGTAAATAAAAAGAGTAAGATTAAAATAAAACAGTACCGGTATGCAGTAAAACCTGTCGCATAATCAAGTCACCAACAACCGGAACTGATGAAGCTGCTCGAATTAACGAACCAAAAAAATTCAGCGATGTTCCGCACATGATCTGGAGATATTCCACTTAAGTAAAATTCTGCTGCCTTTCCTTTCATTCTATATCCTTTTTCCAATTTAATTCCCTCCTTTTTTTAATTAATATGCAATGAACTAACCGACAATCGGATACCGTAGTTGTCAGTGATGTACATGCCTCCTATACCGGTTATGACAGCTACTAGCTGGAAATTTGCATACATCGCACAAAGTAGTTCAAGAACTTAACATGAGCGAAGTGTTTTAGAGTGAACGTCTACAACTCTCTCTAATTCATCAGATTTTAGAAGGATTTCCTTGACATTTTAGCGAATGAAATCAAGGTGAAATCAAGGTGAGTCGCAAAGTCGTACGGTATAGCGACCAGGTGCCGGGGCATCGTTTAAGACGAAAATGAAATTAGCAGAAAGACTCCTTGTTAGTACTTCGCTAACTCGACGTATACCTTTCGCATCTATCATTACCATGTTCGTTTTCATGGTATTGAGTGGGTACGATTGGATAATGTATAATGAATGTCGAATCGGTAAAAGCTTGTAATGAAAAGACTGGGTACAATATGGGAGATCCCGTTCGGTAAAAGAGGCACATGTTTACTTTTAGAAAGTCCAGCAAACTACCCATAATTATCCCATCATTCAACTTTTTATGTACAGCCTTTTTTTTGAGATGAAGACGGGACGAGGGTCACGGTGATGTACGTCATGAGCCACGGAAAGTCTATTAGCTGGTTGGAAGTTCACCTGAGATTCCAAGTTTTGCAATTATCTAAGCATCATTCTAGTTCTATACCCTACACTTTTGATCGGATCTAGCCAGGTAAAATTGATTACTGTCTCCCCAAACCCGCCAATGACAAAGGGTCCTAGGATTTATGTGGCAACATGGGAATCACGTGATGAGAATGCTTTCAACTTCAAATTTGCATATCACATCGTATAGTGGATATTATTAATACAGCAAAAATTATTAAAATCGGTAAACCTTTGCCTAGAAAATAAAAGTTTTCGTGCTTTAAGATTCTAATATTCTGGACTCCATGACATATAGTTGTTCAGATTCAGGACTCATGTTGCGGAAAAGAAGGCAATAATGAACAGCCCGGATTTTGTCCAATGTGATACGAAAATGTTCGCCAGTATATCATCCATGTCTGCAACTACCTCTCTTTTGAAAAATCTCTAAAACTTAACGCGATTTGATCTATCGAAAGTTATGATCCTAAGGATACTTAAATCTGAAAGGACACTGTAAAACTCCTAGATGCGATTAACGCGATAGAGTAAGGCCATTTCTATAGCTGTATTGAGTTCAATACTCCTTAAACACTTCAGTGACCAACAAATCTCCATCAAGCATAAAAAACTAGCTTTGTCTCAAAAGTGTTTTTTAAATTTTTTTTTGCTAACCTTAACCTTTTTATTTAGCGCTTATTCTTTTTAATAGCAGTGTATGTTGCGAAATATAACTTCCATAATGCTGAGATATTTGCAAAACTCCGGACCGCAGGTGTCTGCGGTGGTGAACGAACGCGCAATTGTCCTTTTCGGAGAGTAACGCGTTCACCACCACACCATGCGAGTCATTGGTTTCGCCTGTCTCTCAGCTAATCAAAATGTATTTTTTCATTGATGAGAAAACTAAGAAACTACGTGCTTAGTGGAAGAGAAGTGGAAGTGGCTTTGGTATTTGGTTTACAGCATCGCTTAAAATTATTACTCGGAATACAACTGAGATTATTACCTGAAATATTTGGTTAGTAAAGAAGCTGGCCGAACAGTCACTGCCGTTACAGTAGAATTCGTTCACTTCTTCGGTCAAAGTGGTGAAACTCATCCATAACTGAAGGAAATTTTGGGGATGAGAGAAGGTTGGTCCAAAACCACGGTGTAAAAATTACTATGCTGAAATAATTCAGTACTAAAATATGCAAAATTGTTACCCAATACATGGATTAGCCGTCTTTACGAAAAACAATGTAAGTACCAGAATCACTACGACACGACTTGCATGCTGTTGATTCGTTCTCTTGGATTCCCGAGAAATCTGTGCTACGCGCCCCAGATTTTTATTACAATCAGCGGCTGGGTTTTCTGGTTCAAAAGGACAAATCCAAAGGTACAATAGGACGGCAGCGATTCGGGTCATTGACTTATTCTTATTTGCGGTACTTTCGAATTAGAATGTCAGGGCTGATCCTTGTTTAGGTAATCACGCTGGCAAGATAAGGCTGTCCCCTTTCGGCACTCAAAAACCTTTCCCTGCCACAATACGTTTATAAACCCAATCTTCCGTCACTGCCTTCATAATATTTTTTAAATAATTATATTTTTTTTATCTTTTCGCTTATTTCCCCATTTCCTACAACGTTGATAAAAATTTAAACACAGGCCTGAACTCCCTATACAAAATTTAGACAGTGACTTTTACTCTTTGAATCTCAAAATAAAGAGATTCGATCAGATTTTGTAATCCAATAAGAACGGTCTAAAATATTCGCTAGAGCCCAAAACCATAACGCCAGAAAATACGGTCTAGTTGACATACATTATGATTGTTCCATTGTTGATTTAGAAATTAGGAGAAACAAAGATATGGCTAGCTAACCATCGCATTGGATAACGCCAACAGACAACACACGGCAAGCACAAGCCACCTGGTTGCGTAGACACGGTAGCGTTTAACGTAACAGGTGGTGTCGACGTACTCCCCTTGAGGAATAATCCGGGATCGCTCACCGGATAGTCTCATGAGCAGCTGAAACAGTTTTCCAAAATTTCACTTCAGTGTTTTCTACCTTTTCTTTTTTACAAATGTTCTATAGCATTCAGATAGCTCAGTCTTATAAGTAGTTTATATCTGCAAAGTCGGGATAGACACATCATTGCCTTCACACTTCAACGTTATCTCAGTTGAAGGAACGATCGGCCTGTTAAATCGCTTAGTTAGATATTGCACTGCAAGAAGAAAGATACGTCAAAGAGAATACGTGACGAAACATTGGAAACTGAGAATAGTAAGAGGACATCCACATTTTCTTGTTGGAATACATTAAGAAAAGCAGAAGTTTTATCGAGTGATTTAAGAGAACAGCAAATGAATCACTATGGTCTTTGCAGCGTGCCAATTAGCCGAGCGAATTCTACTCAGTCGAAATCCGTCATATTTTCCAACACCTGATCGGCAGTTCTCTGTTGTATGCTTGACATCCCGTGCGACTCAGTAGCTAACGGCTGTTGTCAGGTTTGCCGTTAAGACGCACCATATGTCCAGCCTTTGTGATTCTCGACATCATAACGTAATGCAGCGCTATTTTTGTTCTTGCGGACAGGAGGCGAAACTTCTAGTTACTAATTACATTTGTACGATATGACATTCTTCTTCCGTTACCATCCACATAGCACATTCGTTAACTTGGACTGATCGCTCATAGTTTCCTAGATCGTTGAGATAACATGAGGTTGTTATGAAAAGATTTAGGTTTTGCCCTCGGCGCCTTCAGAACCGGATTGATTCCAGTCCGTTGTCCACAGCCGGTCGTTGTCGCCAACTGGGTGCTCGTTGTAACATCTAGTCAAATCCAACGGAGTGGAGCATTGCTTAAATTAATGCACCTCACAATGTAAATGATCTGTTTTCATGATGGCGATTTACCTTGGAGAGTCGGTATTTCACTACCTAGCACATAGCGTAGCGATATCTTCAAAACCGACTTTGATTAAAGCTCAGCAAAAATCAACAATCTTTTCCTAGAATATTGAGCTAACACGAGGTTTTCATAGAAAGTCACCGTAACACTCCCACATCGCGAAAACTGGCTGCGGGCTATCGAGTCTGATCACCGTGTCTTTGAGAAAGGCGTCGGTTTCAAAAACAATAGTAGATAAAATTCTTTTATTACGACGTTGTGTTGGCTCAATAATCTCAGGAAATATTTATCGATTCTGTCTAGGTGTAATGGAAGTCGCTTTTCAAAATCTTACACTGATTTTTTGCAGGAGTTGTGGAAATCGACCGCTATTCTTTATGTTTGAGTAACATGGCAAAAGTGGATTATCTTGAGCTTATAACTGAAAAAAGGGCGCGTGTGGCGCAGTGGTTGGAGGCGCCGCTGCGACACGCACGTGGAATCGATCCCTGCACTCATGGCCCACCAAGGCTTCCATCTCTCCGTGGTCGGCAAATTGGTACCAGACTTGTCTGGGAGAATAGCAGCACTGGCTCGATACATCGGCAGGCCACCGCGAGTTATTGTAAAGGCCAGATATGCATTCAATCACCTCCAACGATACTTAATGAAGTCGAATGCATGGCGCATCCCTCAGGAATTGATCAACGCCGAGGGCTTTATCCTTTTATCTCCTTTTATACTAAATTGTTCTACACAATGCAATGCGCAGAAAAAGCAACGTGAATCCGGCACGGTAGAAACTGAAGATCCACCGCTGAAATCACGGCTCTTAGTGTTGGTTTTTCGTTCACTGGGCGTAGAAGTGTGTAAAACGTCATTGCTCAGAAGCAAAAGAAACTAATAAGAACTACAATGAATCTGCAATATGTTAATTCCTAGGCCATTTTCGTGCTTTCGGTGCCCGCGATGGCGTAAAATTTCCGACGCTGAATCACTCCGTGGAAGTTTAAGCAAACCTCAATGGATGCGTAAGGAGAACAGAAAAAACGAATAGTGATGTAAGAAACGAGCTTGAGAAGGTCAGATGAGAAATAGAGTAATAATCATGAATGAATAATAATAATGAGGAACTTCACGGGTTAGGATAAAATTCCATTCCCAAAGTTGAACACTTCAATCACGTATCCTCCTAAAACTCATTTGAATCGGACTTCTTAAAGAATAATAATAGTTAGATATAGACGTAAGGAGAACAGAAAAAACGAATAGTGATGTAAGAAACGAGCTTGAGAAGGTCAGATGAGAAATAGAGTAATAATGAGGAACTTCACGGGTTAGGGTAAAATTCCATTCTCAAAGTTGAACACTTCAATCACGTATCCTCCTAAAACTCATTTGAATCGGACTTCTTAAAGAATAATAATAGTTAGATATAGAAGCGACCTAATAATGAAGGAAGTGACATATGAATTTTGAAGAGATCCAGTATTTGGGAGATATTTCTGGTACATTCGACGAACCCACCTAGGTTCAGCTTTGAGTACGGACAGTACCTTTTCAAGCCATAGACAAAGCGACGTGTAGATAAGAGTAACGTGGCAGAACAGAACTTGGATTTGCAAAACTAAGCACAAAGCTCGTTAACTTTATGGAAACAAAAGCCGTAATGAATTATATATTTTCCCAGCAAAAACAACAGTTTGTTTCGGTTATGATGAATTTCTAGGTTTTTAAACTAAGGTATCTGAGATAAGTTCTTGGGGTTCTTATTTTGAGCAGTAAAAGAATGGCGTAAACCAGATTCCATCTAGGAAGACTCACACGGCGCGCCCTAAATCGTAGTTGATACCGACTGCTCCTATTCTGCACGAGCTATAATTTAACATCTAAAGTTTTTATTCGCTACAAAGTTAACCGTGAAAGCGTGGAAAGTTGAAACCTTCATTCATCTGACTACATCATAACCTAGGAAAGGGTTTGTCATCCGCAGAGTTGTTTCGCGTTATAACATATGAAATTCACTTCATCAATCATGGCTTTACTATTATGATGACGTCAAATGCTCACAAAAGAAATTTCGCATTCATTTTCTTTAAGAAAAATTACAAGGGGATGATACAAGAATGAGAACAACCTAGGCTAAAAAAAGGTTTGATATTGCGAACATGAGCGGGAGATCTCTAGGCAAAGTGGGTCTTTCACACGCTACTCATTCATTTGAGATGTAGTGGATCTATGAGAAAGTAGGATGTGTCATGTAAAACTTATTTATATCAAGAAAAGAAGCCAGATAGATTTTCTGAAGAGTTTTCGAAAGTGAGACCGACTGATATCAATGGGATTCCAGCAGCTGTCAATTTCTGAAGTCAGGAGAAACAGACACAAATATCATGCGAAGTCTCTTGCTAGACATGCCTACGATTTCATCAGCGTTTTCTTTAATCAATTTAAGTTATTGCTTCAACTAAGTCGTTAGAATAAAGGAATAAAAGGTGAAGCTGCCGGAGTTGATCAATCCTTAAAGGATGTGCTACGTATTCCACTTCATTAAGCATCGTTTGGAGGTGATTGAATGTCTGTATCTGGCCTTTGTAATGATTCGCGGTAGCCAACCGACGAATCGAGACAGTGCTGATATCCTCTCTGATAAGTCTGGTACCAATTTGCCAACCACAGAGGGATGGAGGGCTTGGTGAGCCATGGGCGCAAGAACCGATTCCACGTGCGTTTTGTAGGAAGCATCCCACCACTGGCGCACACGCGTCCCTGGTCGTTAGAAATCTTCTTTAATGAACCAGAATTCAAATTTCATTTTCCTCGATCGTCTGTAAGGCGCTTAAGCGCCATAATCTAAAGAAATACTCACATACCAACAAATTCAAAACGCTATGTGTCTCGACACCCAACTCCGTCCCCACCTTTTCGACTCAAAGGTACTTCCTGCCCTAACGTTTGCGTCAGAAACCTAGTCGCTGCGTAAGCAGGTTGAAAGATCACACAGCGTTATTGAACGTGCAGTCGAAAAGACGATGTTAGGAGTATCCCGTTTCACATAAGTAAGGGATGGGATCCGAAGCTCCGACCTGCGTCAACGATCGAAAATCAGAGATGCCGTTCTATACTCCAAACAGTCGAAGATGAGGTGGGCCGGACACGTAATGCGTACGAATGACAACCGATGGACACGAGCCGTTAATGACTGGATTTTTTAGGATGTTAAACGCAGTGCAAAGAGTCCACCAAACTGATGATCAAAGTTTTTCACGAAAATCCTAGAGAAAAGATATGGTGCTCGAAGAGTTCTTTGAGCGAGCAGAACCCACTAAGCTGCTCTTGCACTCGTTGTGGAAAAGTGGAAGATTTACTGGCGTCCGCTCGAGTCACTCGACGACCAACGGGACTACAGGTGATATAGGTGATGTGCCTTGATGTTAACATCGACGACGTGACTTCTGTAGGAGTCGGGAACATCGTGGTGGCCGCGACCCTCTGTAGAAGTCATTTTTAATCATATTTAATTTTATCATACACAACCGCTTTGCTATTATTTATGTACTAAAATGGAAGCTTATAAAACCCCAATGTTGTGGCGGAAGTCGTCTGAAAAAATCTCCATTCTCCAGCTAAAAGTATACAAAGATTTTTTCGCACCATTTCACCAATCGATAGTTATTTCTATTCTAGTAGTTATAATGAATCATAGTTATTGTATGAAATGGGTGGTCATAAAAGACACAGAAATAGACCCAACAAAGTTGCAAAACGTTTCTAAATGCTGACAGCACCATGTTCATAGGACGGATCATAGTAACGTACGACAAATAGTAGCATAAGGAATAACATAAGTAGCATTAGGAGTAGCGCAGCGATAGTGATGCCCATTATCACGAGGACGGTGTTATTTCGATTCCATGCCGAGATCACCAAACCCATAAGCCCATCATCATTTTGCGGTCGGGAAATTGGCGCCAGTTTTGTCTGGGAACAGTTCACTTCCTGCTATCCAAGAGAGATGGCTATCTCACGACTCCAGAGAGAATTGACTGGAAAAGAATTCAACGACATTCATAAAGAAGACGGCAATCAAACGGTAGCCAAAATTACACGCGAAACGTCCTAAGATATTCTTGGATTATGGGTGCAAGAAAACGAATCAAATACAAGAAGTGCTGCGGTTCGTACAGTAGATCGAAGAAGGGTCATGTAGAAAATATTGCCATACATACCATTCACATCAGAGCAGCAATAATGGGAAGTTTCTTCTACAATAATGTGATGTGCCCATCACCTGAATTCTTCTGGCTGTTGAAATGTTGTCGCCTTTTACCAGAACACCAATAGGTCTGCAATGATATGAAATTATCCGTAATCCCAACTGGCAGTCTGGAAAAACAAGACGCCATTTAAGTGTTAAATGAATTCCATGAAGAATTCACTTGATAAGCTATGCAAAAGACAGGAAGCTGACCTAATGGGGTTCATATTACCCAAGACCGATTACCATTGTTGAATATAATGCAAATCTTCATCTGACTTTATATGATCAAGCAAGAACCTCTGAGCACGACTCTCTCGAAACGCTTAAGAAAACTCAACTACTTTCAATATCTTCTTCCCCCTCTAAATCGCTGTCTGATTCGACATTCCTCGTCAGCCTTTTTCTTTTTTTTTTTGCCAAAACTTGTATTTGGAATAGCCAAGAGATTGAATAAGTGGGATTTCGTCCACGAAGAAAAACGTTTTTGAATGCCCTAATGGTCTTTGCCATCGTGCTAGCGTTGAAAGTTACGGAAACCTAAATTTCTCCTCTGATCCCTCATCTTAAAGTAAAAATAACAAAGCCGCTGGAAAAGCAGTGAACTCTCGGACACCGATTGGAGCCCAACTAGGCATCGGAGCCTGTCGTCGTTAAGGCTCCAGGAAATTGGTACTGGTTGTATCCCAAAAGAGTTTTCCATTGAAAAAAAAAGCTGGCGAATCTTATGAAAAATAGGAATGCTCTAACACGGCTATTCCACAATTCCAATAATTGATCTATAATAATCTACTTGACAAACAACGGCATTCATGAAGAAGACCAAACATTCTCAAAGGGCCCTCGAATAAACACGCAAACTCGAAGACCTTAGTGGATGCTGGTTGCCGGGCTACGAATAAAATAAAAGATCTGCTTGAATTTGCCCAATAGAGGTTATGCCGGGTCAAACGAATAGAATAGTAAATATAAAAACAATATTATAGGAACACATATACACTCTTAGAAGGATAGATCAAGCCGCTACATGTCTTTCAAGTGGTCTGGTTCACAGCACTGTAGTTAATGGAAAACTATCAGCAACTGTTGAAAAGCAGAAAGGTCACGAGTGTCTTAATCGTCCAGGTGAATAGAACCTTGATGAAGTTTCGAGTTTTCATAAACAAACCTAAAACTTTTTAAGAATTAAGGTAGTAAAGCTTAACGATGAACGCGCGAAAACAGTGACCTTAATAAAACCCAAGAAAACTTTTTACGAAAATGTATGGAAAAAGAAAAAGGGAAACTAGCAATGTTCTTCTTTCCCTGCAGATGTTAAAGTCAAAAATACCATACCATACAATATTATGACAAATTTAGTAAAATGTCAGTTTTTACACCTGTGAGCATCAACAGAATTCCACATAAGAGTTTGAAAAATCGTTCTATACCTCTTGACATCTTAGAAATATTTAAAGGATAAAGGATAAAGCACTCCGCGTTCATCAATCTCTGAGGGATGCGCCATGCATTCGACTTCATTAAGTATCGTTGCAGGTGATTGAATGCATATCTGGCATTTACAATGACTCACGGTGGTCGGCCGATGTATCGAGCCAGTGCTGCTATTCTCCCAGACAAGTCTGGTACCAATTTGCGGACCCCAGAGGGATGGAAGGCTTGGTGGGCCACAGGCGTGGTGATCGATTCCACGTGTGTGTCACGGTGGCGTCTCCAACCACTGCATCACATGCGCCCTTGAAACATTTAGCTGTGTCCAAATTTATAAGATAAAGAAGATATTAAGGAGGATTCGTTTAAACAAATGGTAAACAAAAACAACATTGAGCTGGTTACTTCAGTGATGAGACGGGTGCTGCTTTTTTTTCGCCAAAAGCAAAATGTCGGTGAGATGGTGAATAGATAACATTGGCATTCGATTGCCATAATTGCCATTTGGTAGTAAGCATGTCCCACTGCTTTGTGGATCAATTCCACAACATGTTCGCCACTGCGAACGAAAAAGAATTTTAGATTTTTAATCAGCCATCTAGGGCTGAGATAGTGCAGTGGGTAGTGATGTCGTAGACCAGGAAGCAAAAGGCACTAGTTCGACCACCGATCCAACGCCCTCGTGCAATCGACGTGAAGACACCTTATCCCGGCTATCTTCAACACTACAAGAAAAATTCACTCGACCAGTATTCTGAGATGAGACGGGTGCTGCTTTTTTTTCGCCAAAAGCAAAATGTCGGTGAGATGGTGAATAGACACGACATTCATAAAGAAGATGAACTCCTCGAGCAGAGGCTGAAATAACCCTTGAAATGTTGGAGGACCACTGTGACCGATGAGTGAGAGGAAAACGAATAGAATACAAGAAGTGATAGGATCCGCACAGCAGATGTGAATTATAGCAGAAGTACATAGCGTAAAATAAATAAAATTGTAAATAATTAGTCATCCAAGAAAAAACTGTGCAAGACAAAATTCGAAAAATTGATTGAAAGCATAGCTTGTATAATGCTGTGACATTTGCAAATCTCCGCACCGCAGATGTCTGCGGTGGAGAACGAACACGTTATTGTCCTTTCCGGGGAGTAATGCGTTCACCACGACACCATGCGGGTCCTTTGTTTCGCCTGTCTCACAGCTAGTCTTATCAATCACTGCCATCAGCGATCAGCCGTCAACGGGACTGACCTGGAGAGCCCAAACCGGCATTTAACCCAGTTAAGCTGAGACTATAGTTATAATCACAATCTTAACTTTTTTGTTTATTGCCTATTCTTTTTAATGGCAGTGAATGTAGCGAAATATAACTTTTATAATGCTGACATATTTGAAAAATTGCTAACGGCACGTGATCGATAGAACTAGCTGAGAGACAGGCGAAACGAAGGACCCGCATGGTGTCGTGGTGAACGCGTTGCTCCCCGCAAAGGACAATAGCGCGTTCGTTCCCCATCGCAGACACCTGAGGTCCGGAGTAGTGCTAATATCTCCGCATCATTGAAAGTTATATTTCGCAATATACCCTGCCATTAAAATGAATAGGCAGTAAGCAAAAAGGTTATGATTGAAAACAGTTCATACCATTATATTATATATGAATTGAACAGATATCATTATTGAGAAGGTTGCGACAGTTTGAAACCAACATATCTTTCCTCATGTTGAACGTGATCAATTAGAATGCAGTACTTCTTATTCATTGTCTAATTTTTTTCTTCACGGCAGGTTATGGTGTGAAATACAACCGCAATGATGCTGAGATTTTTGCAAAACTCTGGATCGCAAGTGTCTGCGATGGGGATCGAACTCGATAATCCCTTTCGGGGACTAAAATGTTCTCCACCACACCATATGAGTTCTTCATTTCGCCTTTCTCCTAAAGAAATTGCCAATGGTAATTAAAAAATTAGAACTCATGGAGGTCTGGCTAAGTTGCGTTGTTTTACAAAAATGAAATTCTTCTTCTCTGGAGCGCATGACACACATTTCTTTCGGGTTTTTTTTTGCGCCAGGTTTTTTTTTTTACTTCGAGCACTAAGATTCATCGAGTTTTCGAACGCTAGTTCCTAGCGTATTTAAATCTGGAAGGGGTAAACCAAAGTCTTGACCGTCAAGCAGACTGTAAAGCACTCAGCTCAAGAGATTAAGAAACTATCGTCGGATAAAGTCGCAAAGAATAACCAGATTTTATAGAACGAACTTCTAATTTTGGAAAAGGCTTCACTTACACATCATAAAAGAAATTCGAAAGCTTATTGCGTGTGCGAAAACCAACTTTATTAAAACACAAAAACACATATTAAACGGCTTTGGCAGGAAATCTGAGATGAAATGCACACCAAGACCACCACAAATTATTGTGTTAGGGGTAATATCCCTTCAGAAGAGTGCACAATGACGGTTACAACAGGCTCCCAGCTTTTCACCTGTTTAACTCATTCTTAAAAAGACTCCATGCAAAACATCAAGCCGTTTAAATGAATTTCTGGATCAAGTCCGTTGTAAGGCCAGACTTGAAAAGTTGGGGTTTTGAACAAAGAGAGGCATTACCACCACTGCCTTTCCCACGAACGTTCCACAAACAACAACGACCAGATGGTGAAGTTGACTCAACTTTAAGTTTATCTTCGGACGACGTTCTCCATACATTTAATTGCTACCGACGGAGTGAATTCAGCTCAAACTTAACACATGACGAAAAGCGTGGTATGCGTCAGATGCAGGAGATGATAAACTCGAAAAGAATCCGACTAACGATAATGGCGCTGTATTCATAGTCATTTCAGGTTAGCTGAATGTTAAAATGATAAAAAACCGTAGAGATATTTCTATTCATCAATCGTTTTTTGAAAAGGAATATAAAGACCAGTACGGAAAATTAAACAGAGGTTGGGTCAAAACGGCAAAGGCAATTATTTAGACTTTTAAGCTATCTGCAAACTTGTCCTGTCTTATACGTACACACTGGAACGAATAAGCTCGTTCCCACAGAAGACCACATGCCCACTGAGCCTCAAACATTCAGGATGAGAATGAGACCAAACATAAGCTGTATAGGATGATCGATGAATAACATAGCATGTTTATAGTTCCTAAACTTAAGTGCTGAAAAGTTACCGCACTGTAAGCAAAAGTCTCGAATGGCGCCGGGATACAGGCTATTTACGAGCCACTCACAGAAAACGAAGAAAAAATAAATGTATATTGTTTGCTAATTAAGCAACTGATAACATGTTTGAAAGACTATCTTGGCTACTCAATCTTTTGGTGTTCCGGCAAACATTACGTGTAAATATGAAGGTTGGCAATAGAACAGCGATTGGCACCAAGCCTTGGCACTGGATCTATGTGTCATGTGGAGGCACCAGTTCTTGACTGCCAGTCCTCACCCTACTGTCGATACATAGATTGCTTCGTCATATGCATTACACAAGAAAAAATAGACAAATGTTTCGAATTATTGAATGAAGAGCCAGTGCAAATAAAGTTCAGGCAGAAAAACCTAACGAGAGCTGACTTCCACTCCACTAAACGTTAACATACACCTTATCGAAAATGGTGACATTAAAAAAATGGTATCGAACGCCAAACACAAAATCTAATAGTGCAATAGCTCTGGTCTTATCTCTCACACACACACAAAAAGACACTTGTCTGAAACATGCACCGAACAACAACAAGCGTGTGCACTGAAGAAGAAGAGATAAAAGAATCGCTACAACTGGTAGACAAATGATCACCTCAAACACCTATAAAACAGAAATTATTAAAGCAAGGTTTAAAACGAGAGATTAGCCCAAAACAGTATCATTCCGAACCGAAATAAACAGCTCCCTTTTGAGCTGTTCTATATCACCTGTAGTCACGGTGATTGTCGAGTGATTAGAACGGGCGCCAGTAAATCTATTTTTCCCTGTCACTTGCAAGAGTAGCCCAATGGGTTTTGCTTACTCTAGGAACTCGACGAGCATCATACCTTTTCTCTAGGCCTTCCGTGAACAACTCTGATTATCGAATCGGTGGTCTTTCTACAGTGCGTTTAACAACCCGAGGAATCCAGTCATTAACAGCTCTTGTCCATCGATTGTCATTCATATGCATTACTTGTCCGGCCCACCTTATCTTCGACTGTTCGGCGAACAGAACGGCATCTTCGATTTTTGATCGTTGACGGAGGTCGGAGCATAGGATTCCTTCCCTTATTTGTGTGAAACGGGATACTCCTAGCATCGTACTTTCGACTGCGCGTTCGATAACGCTGAGTGATCTTTCATCCTGCTTACGTAGCGACCAAGTTTCTGACGCATACGTTAGGGCAGGAAGAACCGTTGAGGCGAAAAGGTGGGCACGGAGTCGGGTGTTCTTTGTTTTCTTCACTACATCCTTGATGCCGTTGGAAGCTCCCCAAGCAGCTCGTTTCCGCCTGCTCAACTACTCTGGAACTAAGTTGTTCATCATGTTGATTTCCAGATCTAGATATACATAACTGGAGCATTCGGAGATATTCGTTCCGTTGAGCGTGAATGGCGCATGCGAAACTAATCCGTTCTTTATGAACGTCGTTTTTGTGAGAATAAGTCGAAGACCAACCATTCCACAGGCTTTATCAGAGTAGGCAAGCATACGTTCCGCTTGGTTACCATTTGCTGTTATAAGGACGATGTAATCAGGAAGGGAAGATAGTGTAACTGCCTACCATCGATTTTCACTCCTATATTATCCCATTCCAATGTTCGCATGACGTTCTGGAGGGTGGCGGTAAATAATTTTGGCGAGGTTATATACCTAACTCCTCTTCTGACGTGAACGTTAATATCGTTGTAGAATGGTAAAATTTTGGTTGCGAAATTTTTGTGCAGCTCACGAAGAATTGCTTTGTACTGAGTAGGAACTTCTTGACTACCAAGGGTTTCCATGACTCAGCAGAATCAAATACCTTCTGTAAATCGATGAAAGTGAGACAGAGCGGTCTTTTGTACTCTCGCGACACTTCAATGAGGATGAGTCTTGTTATCGTGTGGATGTGGTCCATCGTAGTAACTTCTTTTCGAAACTCTGCTTGCTCACATGGCTGCTTTTGTTTAGTCTTCTGTCAATCCTTTTTAAGACAACTCGAGTGAAAAGTTTGTGGTCGACGGACAACATGCAGATTGGGCGATAGTTGCCGATATCGTGGTCACCCTTCTTGAACAATAACACGGCCTTGCTGGTCTTCCACTGAATAGGGACTTTGCATTCAGACAGGTAACGTGTGAAGAGCCGAGCCAGTGTGCTTACGTGGACTGGCGGAAGGTTCTTTAGATGTTCCGATCTTATCCTGTCCGGAAGTGGTGCTATTCGATTTTTCACCGACGAATGTTGGATTTCGGAAGGGAGAACCGGTGGTACAACATATCCATCCTCTTTTATTTCATATGGCGGAAGGTGGACATGGCTCTATCGAGGGGATCTGAGTACTATTCATGAATGATTTTCTCCATTGCCTTTCTGGACGCTGCAACTGTTCCGTCTTGGCGTCGGAGTGCAATCATCTTGGTCTTGTAGTTGGCGAAGCTTCTTTGGGCTTTGCGAATGTTTTTTCCAGCCTCTTCAGCTTCGTCCATTACTGCTGCTCTTCCCTCTTTAAGATCTTCTTTTATCGCCTGTTTGCACTGTTTTGCAAGATTGGACGTTTACCTCACGATTACCTGCAGCTCGTTCGATTCCACGCTGGCGTATCAGCAAGAGAGTTTCTGGAGACAGATGTCTCTCGGAGAGTTTCGAATTTTCAGTTTTCATTGCGCTGCGAAGATGATGAATGAGCCGATCGTGTTCATCGTCGATGTTATCAACAACGGCATCTTCCCAGCAACCGACTAACGAATTTAGTAAGTCTCAGTTTACGGTGGTTTTGGGACCTCCGTTTTTGAATTTAGCGACTTTTTCTCCTTTCCACGAGAAATCGGATCTAGCACAAAGGAGACGGTTGTTTGATCCCATGTGAAATTTTGGGGCAACAGCGACATTGGTTAGGTGAAGAAAGCTCTCAGCGTTGATCAATCCCTGAGGGATGCGCCATGCATTCGACTTCATTAAGTATCGTTGGAGGTGATTGAATGCAGATCTGGCCTTTACAATGACTCGTGGTGGCCTGCCGATGTATTGAGCAAGTGCTGCTATCCTCCCAGAGGAGTCTGGTACCAATTTAACGACCCCGGAGGGATGGAAGGCATGATGGGCCATGGGCGCAAAAACCGATTCCACGTGATTGCCGTAGTGGCGCCTCCAACCATTGCGCCACACGCGCCCTTCAGTTAGGTAATATTTCTACATGGTGTGGTCTATTTCGTTGTGGAACTCTCTATTGGGAGACTCTCACGTGCAGCGTTGAGGGTGGGGTATCTGGAATTGCGAGTTACCATAAATGGTCTTGGTCGCCACGATAAACTCATAGAGCCGCTCACCCTGTTCGTTCCATTCTAATCCGTGGGTTCCAATGTGTCGTTCCTCAAACGTTCTTCTTGGTCCGATCCTGGCATTGAAATCTCCAATGATGACCTTGAAGAATGTATGGAGTTCTTTGTAGAACTTCTCTAAGTCCATATAGAACACTTCGACTTCGTCATAGTTTGATGTTGGCGTGTAAACGACGAAGATTGTCAAAGCCAGTATTCATCCACATTTTTTTAATCGTGAACGTCGGATTTCGGTTGTAAGCTGTTCGAATGTATCGATGTTCATGGACAAACTCGTGTTGACGAGAACTCCGACACCGCCTACGCCTCTGCTGTCGCATGTTCCGAGGAACAGTTCTTCTCCAGTGTCATAGACAGCTTTGAATGGGTGGCGTCGTCTCGTCTCGGACAGGCCGATTACGTCGTACCTTATCATTCTTGCTTGCATGAGCAAGTCTTCTATCGAGGACTCGGTACGTACGTGCGTGCATTGTAGGTACAGATCGTCACCATAGTTCTTGATCCAGGCAGCTTCTATTGGCTCTGAGGTTTTAGCAGCCTCTTGGTACTCGTCCTACCCAACGCTGCAAAATTAGGAGTTATTTCGGAATGAGGAAAATGAGGCCTGTTTTTTTTTACTCTGTTTAGCACTTTGGTGCCCACGTATGCTTTGATCTGATCGTGGGGGATTGGTATAGTCACGAGTATCTTTCCAGGCTCTCTCAGAGTGGACATGTAGCTTATTTGTTGGAGGCGAATATATTGTAGCTACTGTATACAGCGAAGAAAATAGGCTTGTCTGCTAAGCCATTAAGAGCCGGTTAAAAAACATTTGTCTAAAGAATACAGTTATTACAGAATAGGGAACGTAGAGAATACAAGTAGCAGCTACGCTTCCAGAGAGCACTCCACGGCGTCATCTAGTTCAAATTCATCTATGTGTTTGTTCATCTCAAACAGAGGATTGCGCTATTTGCGCAAACGTCAGAGACCAAGAATACATGAGCTCGTTTAGTACTTAGCTGGTTTCCTGGAAGCCACGTAGTAATTTGCTGCCGATAGAAAAATGCTCAGATAGAAAGTTGAAGAACTCCCTAAAGTACTACTCTAGGTAGATACAGGGCACAAAAACACGATGGCGACGATTTCGAAGTACCAGTGACGATCCTGGCGTAGGAATCAAAAATGTTTATGTGCGAAACCCTTGAATTATTTCGGATAAATTTCAAAAAATTGAAAGCAATAAAAAATAAAGCTTTCAGCGTAGGTCATTTCTAAGGGGTGGGCATTCGACTCCTTTCATAGAATCGTAGAAGTGGCTTGAAGCTCGTCGAGCCTCTATAACGACTTGCATTGGCCTGTCAGTACTTCATCTCAGTGGTCGCATTCTCCGAGAGAAGTCTAGTGAAAATTTGCAGATGCAGGTAGAATGGAACTCTTGGTGCTTTCGTAGCGCTGGACCTAACCACCTGGGTAACGAAAGGTGTCTCTAACTAATGCATTGCTCCCTTTTGGATTGAATAGATATCGGGCTCTTCTGAAATTAATTCAAGACGCATGATTTCTTTTTTGGAACATTTAAAGAAGATTTGAAGGCCCAGAAAGCTTTAAAAATGGATGCCGTTCGAATTGACAACACGTCACACTACCGACACTGCATAGATTAAACGAGCTTGACCGCGAAATTCTTCCTCATCTATCTTACTCACCATACTTCTCGCTTAGCCACTGCCACTTCTTCATGTTGTCGGCGAGTTTCTGTGACAAAATTTTTTTAAGTGTTTCAGAAACCAAGTCGACCGAAATTGCCTCCGACGACCTCATTGCCCCCAGAAATCTAAAATTTTGTTAAATCGGAATATGTAAACTTGTCTCGCGTTAGCACAATATGTATCGATTTTTATTTCGATTGATAAAATCTATTGCGAACTGAGGAATACCACCTTAAAGACACATGTGCATTGACTTGTGATCATTGTAATTTTATGAGGGACCTCAGCCATTTATGGTAGCCAGTACACCTTTTTCATGTCTAGTTTCCATAAAACTCGTTTCCCGTACAACAAACATGTCAGGGTTTGGAAAAAAAATCAGATGGTGCAGGACAGGAAATATGTACAGTGCTTATAGCCTAACTCTAGGGAGATCGTTTCCAGATGCTAAGTGTTGATTCGATTTGCAGCCTAGTTGTCATGAGTGAGACAAATGCGAGCAGAAGCAGCATACAGCGATTTCGACTTGTGTAGACGTTTGCATCGAACAGCTATTCTCCTTACCACAGTTCCCAAAATAGAATGTCAAGACAAGTAAGAACGTACTCGTAAACGAGTTTGCCCTGTTTGAGTTAATAGCATGGTGCTCTATCATGGCAAATCTCAGCTGTCGTGACTCGCTAATATTTTGATCACGAGCGCGTGCTCCTACATGGTGAGGACGTAATAGCCGCTATTTTCGTGAGCCACCTACGATCGAGCTTGGATTCTGGTGTAATGTCGTCTTCTAGAAAGTACTGTCATATCTGTCCACTGCCAGTCTCGAGACTCGTGTTAGGAGCGTTAAAGCGCGAGAAGAAACGATTCACTGTGGAACCATGCATTATGCTTTTGCCCAATAAGGATTCAATGCTGGCAGTGGTGCTGCGCATAGGGTTACTTAAGCAGTTACTTGTAATACACGGCTGCTTAATGCCGATTTTCACACAACGTGTTTTTCCTTGTTTTCCTCTGGCACGTTGGGAACTGGTGGCACGAATTCCTGATGCGGTGCTAAACGTGGGATTTATTCTTAGGCAGCATTAGAGTAATAAGATGAAACTCAACTACTTTTGGCAGTTGAAGATGCGATTTCGAATAAGCAAATTAACATTATTATCATAATTGTATGTCATTTGGAACATTTGAAAGACGCTAAAAACTCACTCCACTGAATTACTTCACTCACTCGTTCACTACTATAAGGTTTTCTTGACTTCTGCGTGGGCTACCCCTCACATCACGGACCACGAGGATTCAAGACAAGGAGATATGTTGTGACTAGATCCATTGTATCATAAAAGAGGTGTCCTTTTCGTAAGTATTTCTAGTAAAACACAACCATCTCTCATTAACTCCCACGAGTAACTTTCTATTAACCTCGGCATTGATCAAGTAATTCTTCGTATTCTTGTCAGGCAAACGCGAGGTGTTATTTCTATTCTTTATTCACAAATAAGCAGATGTTTCGGCGGACTTCGCCCTCCTCAGAGCCTGGAAAGGTCGGATTGACAGCAATCCATTCGGCTAAAGACCTCCATAACCAGACAAAGAAAACGCTAAACAAAAATTTCAACCACAATGAACACATCATTGCACATGCACCACTTTCTATGAGGCTTCCACTGGGTATGTCGCGTGGAAAACAGAAATCACATAGAAGTGTAATGTGCCTCTCCCATCAGAATAAGAGGTTTATATCCTGCCCAATGTCACGCGTGATAATGAGGCATTCTTCCCTGCGGTTCATTTTTGGATTTCCGGAATTAATCCAGAACGCCTCGAAAGTTTTGCGCGCTTGTGTTCTCGATTCCTGTGCGAGGATCGTGAGTCGTACTTCAAAATCTTCCCCGTTATGTCTCTGTGTCCAATGCGTGCCCACTGTAGTACTTGGTCTAACTTTAAGTTTACCAACTAGGTGTTCTTTTATGCGGGCGCAGAGTGGTCTACCCGTTTCGCCAATGTATTATTCTCCGCAAGCCTTACATGAGAACAGATTAACTGTACCCGAGCTCATGCAATCACCGTCTCTATTATTTGGGCAAATTAAGCGATTTTGTGTTGCACATAGACGGTCACACAGGCGGTTACGAAATAGCTGGCGCCTAAGATTACTCAATGGCATTTCAGCTACGTTTACCGAGTTCTGTAGACCTACCCTTCTTAAACAGCGTTTTATAGCTGCTCTTAAATCATTTGAGATGAAGGGTAGGAAAAACGGAACCTTTTGATCGCTAGAGTTGTCGTTTGGAGGCCTAGCGTTTCCCCTGTACCTATCCCGAGCTACAGTTTCGTAACCATTAGAAATGGCTATTTGCCGTGCCAAGTTTCGCGACTCCTCTATCTGTTGTTTTCCCGTGCACACGTTGGCTGCTGTTCGAGACATGTTTCTTACAAGCGTCCTTTTCCTGTGAGATGGGTGAGAGGAGAGGTAATGAACCAAGATGTTTTAATTATTTGACTTTCGGTACCACTTCGTAATGTAGCCATTTTCCGACAGGCTGCTTTGGACGTTCAGGAATGGAAGCCAGTTTTCTTTCGGTTTCACTCGGGTGAAGTTACTTTGACTGTTCGTCCAACAACTCGAAATATTTGTCCATTTCCTCTTGTGTTGAGCAAAGGACAAAGCAATCATCTATACATCTACAGCAAAGTAATGGCCTATGTTTCTCTTCAATAAGCGGACACGAGGTTGTTATTATGGAACTTATTAGGATGAACTAGCTGACGTCTCGGCGCTTTCGCCTTCTTCAGAACCGCTTGCTTGTTGTTAGCATCTAAGTTAGTCGGTAGATAGCAGCCGCACAGAGTAATACATGGGCGAGGACTGAAGAAAGCGAAACCGCCGAAACGTCAGCTACTGTATCCTAATAAATTCTCTAATAACAACCTCGTGTCCACTTATTGAAGAGAAGCATCGAATTCTCAGATCCGTTCATCTACAAATGACGGAAAGAACAACAGAAACTATGACAGCTGAAACGAAGATAAAGTGCAGTCGGAAAATCTTCCATCATGAAGCTCATTATCGACGTATTCAGCGTACAGAAAACTTTTCATGCTGAGAAATCTAAAAACGAACCCTTTTTAACTAGTTTGCCTGTTCGTTTTACTTTTACAAAGTCCAATAAAAACCGCATTGAAGTTGACCAACCGCAACACTGTGGTTTGTTTGTAGCCCTCCACAGAATCCCGCAACAGAGATCACCATGAGGTAAGTAACTGATTCAAAGTGGGGAGAGTCACTCCAATATTTACGCTTAACGGTTTGAAGTCTGCGATTGTGAGTTAAGGTGGTGGTATCGTGAATAAAAAACTTCATTGAAAAATCCTACTTACGAACACGACGACTTAGCAAGTAGCAAGTTCGGCGCGACTCACCTTCTGAATCCAGGCGAACACCATCTCGATACAACTCGTTTTTTGCAGCCTGGGATATCCTGAACGCGTTCAATACATCTCCTTGCTGGAATCAGCTTTAAGTGAACAAGAGAATGCTTTCAAATTTATGCTAGAGATTTCAAGAAGTACACTAAAACTGTTGGCATTGTGTACCATCTGCTGCCAGAGTTTCCTTTTGCTATTACGATTATTGCTATTATTATTTTTATTTTAATTACCGCCTTGTTGTCTACTCACTGGTCACTGACATCGACCACTTCTATGCGACAGCTGCAGAGCAATTTGTGCGACCCGAACGTAATCAAAATTATCATTTGCCGCTTTTCAGCATCATTGAAGGATTCCAATAATGTCGGTCATAAGAGTACGTCGTAAAGGCCTCGGTGGCCACCATGGTGTTTGATGAATGTCAAAATCAAATTTGTGCTCGCACTCAGGAAAAGTTAGACGAGAAGTTGAGCTTCTTTTCTTTGCTAGTTGACGCATACGTTCCACATGTAGGGAGGCATACCTTTGCATGCATGCAGATGTGTGGTAACGCAGATACGAATTTTATCCTCCACGTCGGTTAGATCAGGATCGTGCAATAAAGTGAACGGGATGCAGTCGGGAGATGCACCGATTCATTTACGGCGCCACTAAACTGGCTTGGACTTCATGTGAAAGGACATGTCTCCTTCTAATTACTCCATAGTGGCTGAGTTCCTTCCATCAACACACAGCAGATGGGTCGATGGGTCGTAAACATCGACTTCCTTGAGCAATAAACCCTCGGATCGGTATTTTTTGGCCGAAACGATCCAATTAACGGTACCTTCGAGCGTCTTCGTGCTCTTCTTCATGAAAACAATCCATGACGACGATGAGTTGGGACGTTCCATTGTGATTTGGAGAAGTTTCACAAAAAAGATCATATCTTTGTCACGACCATTAGTGGTTAAACTGACGCAAGATTGAGTCCAGAGTAGATTCAGAGAAGCTCGCTTTGTAGTTTACAAAACTGACCCTAACGACAAAAATCATCCGCTTAAATCACAACTCCACTCAACAAAGAAACTCCTAGTGTAGAGTATCAGTGCGAATTTAACATCATTTTCGGCAACAGTTTAGTTCAATCATTGTTGTGGTTCCTCTAATTTCCTGCAAAATGGGAAAGTGGGAAAATTGCAGGTGTTCAAATGAAGAAAACCATTAAGATTGTCATGAAAATGAGAACACTTTCCTCTTCAGATGATTCTCGGAGGGCAAAAGATCATGCAACTGACAATGAAGACTTGCACTGATCTTTCCAATGAAAAAATAAGACTTCATATCGAGGTTAAAGGATTTTTGAAACACTGCTATCTTCTGTGCTAGCTGATAACGATACCGACTGCTGCAGGTTGGATTGTCTTTAAGAAACAAAAGGTTATCAACTGACAACGACTATCAGCAACCACCTAAGTGCCATCTATATCAGCTTGCATAAAAGAGCGCTACTAATTGAGGCTGCGTCATTCGAGCAGTGCTCCACTGGATTCAACCCGATGAGATCATGAAGACCCACAACGGAAAAACGAAAAACTGTGGAAAATTCGGTCTGATCAACCCGGCTCTTAGAAAGGTGAAGGCCCTTAAACGTTAGCCTAAGTTTTTTTTTAATGAAACTTATGTTAGTTTACCAGTGGAGAAACAGATGGCGAAAAAATAGGAGTTTTAAAATAAAATTATCAAAGGACGCTTGTCTCAAAAAACTTATGAGCTGATGGAAAATCCGACGTAAAGTCGCGGGAGTTCCAAGAATCTATAAACACAACTTCGTGCACAGTTCTGTAGAAAAGTAGCACATTGAGACAAAAAAGATTTTGAAGGCATTACGTGCGGGAGGAGGAGTACCGCAATCTCAGATAGAAAGCCAATATCCTGGTTATTAGTCAGCTTACTATTAGCCAAGAACAATGCATGAAGCTCGAGATTTTATTGCTTCTCACCGACAACTTACTATTTGACGTAGAAAATGGAAGCGACTAGAATGTGTTGCGCAGAAGCTCGTTTATTTCTAATTAAGCTGCTTGTTCCTTCTCAGATCCTCTAGGATCAAGCTCTTCCAAATCGACAACAAGCAACGCATCGTTGCAATTAGAATCCTAGAAAGAGGGGCATTGATTCCTCGCAGTGGTTTGTTCTAAGCTCGGGTTCGCGGCAGATCTGTTCAAGTTCTTCACAGTTTGAGGTATTATATTGGAAATCCCCGATGTATATTGCCTTAAACTGCCGAGGAACTCCATCTGGTCATGGTATGGCACTAAACTATTGAAGGGATAGGGCATAATAGGAGGAAAATAAAGCAATGGAAAATATAAAAAAGCGCAATCATTATAGACAGCATTCTTTACCCTGTTCAGAATAGTCTCGTACATACAGTAGGAAATTTTCTCAAAAATATTCGCTGCGGTCATAAAATCTACTAGATTTCAAATCACTTCACAGTAGTCCTGCATGGCAGGCTGAAAGAGGGGAATCAACTGCCACACGAACTAATCGACACAATTGGTGCATTGGTCGACACAACAAACTCAAAGATATGACGTTACTCCCCGGAAAGGACAATAGTGCATTCGTTCCCCACCATAGACACCTGCGGTCCAGAGTTTTGCAAATATCTCAGCAACGTTATGGTTATATTCAAGAATTCTCAACCACGCCAAACGACGCAACCTAGACGCAACCTCTTCAAATTATCACGGAAACGAGAACATGGAACATCTACGGTAATGGAAGCAACTAGTCTTAGCATTGAGGGGTTACTCGATTGTAAGCGATACAATCGATTTACAATAGAAAAGCGAACAAGAACTTAGAAAGAATTAATACAATATTACATATTCCATCTGCTAGCTGACATAATACCGACTGCTGCAGTGTGGATTATCCTTTGAAAAACACACTAATACCAACCGATAACAGTATCAAGGAAAACCACCCTCTATAAAAGAGCACCACTGGGTGAGTTTGGTTTATTCGAGAGTGATGCTCCACAGAGGAAGATCCAGGTCGACGCCCGTTGAAGACGCCACATCGAGAACACGAGCAACTGTGGACCATCGACTCGGATCATCGGCTCTGATGAAGGCGAAACAGTCGAAGCAGCCGAATAAACATCTTTATCAATCTCGTGTAAGCTCAATATTATAAATGCAAGGCGAGCAAGTGCTTACGTACTCAGATTCGTCAACAAAATAGTTACGAGAGTGTGAAAGAGCAAACAGAAAAGATTATTTCAGAGAAACATCTGAGTTCTGCATAATACCACACCATAGTTAGAGAAAGTGAAATGGCTCTAAGTGCATCGATAAGAAGCCACCGAACCATATACTACCCTTCCTATCCACAGATACTTCTTCAAAAATGAATTCGTATCACGATGAACAACGGATCAGTAGTTACAAAGGTCTTAAGGTAAGAGCAAGTATACGATTTCACAGACTAATGTTGATTATCCCGAAGGCGCCACCAGCTGAAACAATAATTAATGGACCACATCTTCTATATCAATACGCTAGACAGTCAAACTATGGCTAATGTGCGGAAACGGTTTTGGATACCACCGTTACTACAGTTGTCACGAAAAGCTGTGAAAAATGGATTCTATTGCAAACAAAAAGATAACCCGTCTTACGAGTGTCCAACCATGTGTGATCTCCAGGAGTAATGAGTAGGACGAGAACGACCTTTCGAACACACTTGAATCCACTATTTCAACCTATTGGCTGCAATACAAAGTGAGATCCTCACGAAAGTTTACAGAATAATCACAACCTGTGCAACAACAAGATTACTCAACAACGGCATTGCAGCAGACGTCTCTATTAGCGGATTTTCACTAGCACTGACAGAAAATTCTTCTTCAGACGGTGCATACTAGAGACAATTACATCTGATAACGAACCAAATTTTCTCCTCGCAGAGAACATTCTGCAAGAAATGACACTTCCAATCACAAACGACACTTCACTGCTAAAAATAATGACAGCAAAAGGAATTCAGTGGTAGACAATAACGCCACACTCTCGGTGCCACGGAGCGTTTTATGAACCTAATAAAATCCATGAAGCATCCCTGTTCAAAGTCATTCAAAATACAGTGCTCAGAATGGAAGAATTAGAAACGCTGTTGACAGAAATACTTGGTATGAATTCGTCGTGTTCTCTCTCAGCAATCGCGAGGTTGTTAAACAGCATACGTTTACTTCCATACAATAACACACATACAACACAATCGTAGCTGACGTTTCGGCGATTATGTCTACAGTGGAAGCCCCCATTCTCGGTCACCGGCCGCTACTCCATTGCAGATATATAGATGATTGTTGCGTACATGGTGTGCTGTATCCATACGTCCTGTGTATCTTTGGAGACATTTAGTGCTTGGGGACCGATTTCGGTTCAATTTGAGGTCCTCGGGACCTCACTCTTTGGCTAACGCATTATATCTATTGTGATACGTGTTACCTAGCACACCACCGTACACCAGACCACACCCGAGGACCTCAAATTGAACCGAAATCGGTCCCAAAGCACTTAATGTCTCCAAAGATCCATAGGACGTATAGATGATTGTTTTCGTGTTTTCTCGTCTTCTCTATACAGGAGGAGATGGACAAATGCTTTCAATTGTTAAACGAGCAGTCAGAGTACATCAAGTTCACCCGGGAGAAAGCGAAAGACGACTGTCTCCCGTTTCTAAACGTTCAAATTAATTTCTCAAGTAACGGTTACATGACAAAGTGGTACCGAAAACCAAGTAACAAAAACATCCTGGTTCACTCCCTTTCTTGTCACCCTTCACACACAAAGAGGCCGCTTGTGAGAAACACGTTTCAAACAGCCACCTCTGTGTGCACAAGTAGGGAACTAAAGGAAGAATTGCGCGACTTGGCTCGGCAAATAGCCATCTGGCTACGAAATAGTCACCTCACAAGATAAGTTTAGAAGGAGAGCGATGCGTCCAAGTGAAACACTTGGCCAAAAGAAAGACCCGTCTATCCTGGGCCTTCATTAGCGATGAAAGTGTAGCGATGAAGCGATGCTTAAGAAGGACGGATCTAGAGGAATCGGTGGCGATAGTTTAAATACCACCAAATATTCTTCGTCGTAAGTTAGTTCATAACCGCCTATGTGACCGTCTATGTGAAACACAAAATTGCGTAATCTGCCCTTATGGCAGGGACGGTGACTGTATGAGATCAAGTATGATATACCTAATCTCTTTTAATAAATGTGAAGATGAAATACTTGATACTTGAACGGCCGGTCCTCACTGGTTGTGCGGGCCCCAGCATATTCTCCACTTTTCGGAGATTTGCCGGTTAGGCCATTGTGGTTCCCCTCGAAGCCCGAGGTCATCCTAGTCAAAGTCTGCCCAGGTCTTCAGCACCACAAGCAGTCGGGGTCCTTGTGGATAAGAGGGAGATTTCCCACCATGCGACTTTGATACCAGGACGGTGGTGAATCCTGGTGCTGATTTACTTTTAGCTAGGCTTTCTGACAGAAACGCCGGACTCCTTCTTAGCTTGGGAAACCGTGCCAGGTAGACAAATCCCTCGCTGCGCATTGCAACCCGACACCCAGGAACACCTTCCAGCCACGATGAGGCGGTTAACCGTTGCGAGGTTGACAGAAATAGGAATATTGAATGACCGCGTAATAATCTATAAAAAGGATAATCAAGAAGATCTTAATATTCCTCGAGCAATAGGTTTCACACAATGTGATGTTGTTCTCAGATATCCATAGAAGGAGAACAGAGATTAAGATGACAACGAGGATTGCTTTCCACTACAGCAAGCAAGGCACCAAAGCAAAGCACAGTACGACAAGACAAAAAACGATTAACATCAAGCCATAAAATAGCAGAACGATAATGGAATAATAGCTCAGAAGACTGACTTTCTATAAACGTCGGCATCCCACATGAACAACACATAGGTGGCCCCACTCGCAACAGAACGGCTCTGAGGAAGGCTAAATCGTCGAAGCGTCAGCAAATGAGCAACACTAGCAACAACGACAACTTACAC